>CM076614.1:5174915-5650025 GCA_038502775.1 Hippodamia convergens | reverse complement strand
GAACTTCAGTGAAACTGTTTTCCTGGCATATCAAAAATATGGAGTTGTGGAGCAAATTTTCAATGATAAAGTCAAGCTCCCTTGTTTTAAATGGTGTGGATGTTAGTGAATATTTTAAGGTAATAGCATATTTAGAATGGAAAAGTGAAGAATATCGTCCTAAAAAATTGGAAATTCTCACTCGTGAACAAGTTGAAAAGTTTATAAAGGAGGGCAGCAGATGAGAAATACTTGATGGTTAAGGTTGCAACTATTTTCGGATAACTCGGAGCTAGTCGGCGTGAAGAATTGTGTGATTTTTCAGTGGAAGACAACCAAATTACAAATAAATCATTGGTTATACAACTTCCAAATATGAAAACGAAAGCCAGTCGTTCTTTCAATTTTATTGGAAAGTATGTAGACTATTTTTGTAAGTACTTTGCACTGCGCCCTTCTGTCATCAAATATCGTTGTTCCACGTAAACAATAAATTTTAACATTGTTTGCTGTCATTAAAAGTGTCACTTTTAATGTCAGTTGTACAAAAAATACTTCTTCTTGCAATTTTTATGAAGAAAATTTAAGTTGAACTTCAATAAATGCCTGAAAATTTATCAGAACCTAATTTTACATCGGGTGGGTTCACCTCAAAATTCCTAGTTTTGCGCTCTCGACAAAAAATTTCCATTTCAGTTCATCAATGAAATACCCGGTGTAGGCGTCACATTGAACGTTCCCCTCATAAAAAAAGCAATAGACACCGGTTGCTCATCTCACGCCATCGCATCGATAACATGAATAATTGAAACCAAAGCGGATTTTTCTATCGCGACGAATCACCCCCAATCGAGTTAGAACCCGCACAATATCAAATCGGAGGTGTCCGCTGGAGGTGCAACTCTCACAGCCGCCTAGGCAACCGACCCCTAGCCGTAATTTCCGTTCTAATCAGATCGATCCCAGCAGATCTCGCTTGTACCATTCGATTTATTGGATAATTTCGTATCCCAGCAATGCCTGACCGCCAGCGACACTTTAATTCACCTTAATTGCTGCGGTTTAATGAATTTCCCAATCGTTCCCGTCGATCAAATTCGCATCGGGGAATGCGAGTTCCGATCCCAGCTCGCTTTCAAGCACGCAGGGGTGAATTCGGGAATTCCGAATTTGGATGGGCGCATCTTGAGCTCAGAAATGTACAGGATGCGTTATAAAGGAATGCTTTCTCATCAACGTACATCAGCCACACAGGACTATACAGTCACGGGCTGTCATACGAACGTAAGAGTTGAAACTTATGTCAGTATTCTGCTTTCATCTGTAAGCTAATCTGTAAAATTTCATAAGCTCACAGGACAATTACGATTCTCGACGCTTTCTATAAATCTGTAGCTTACAGGTGATCGGAAACATATAGAAAGGTATATTGTGAGGTTATGTTGAATGGTTTGTTTTAGTCACGAAATACTTTTGTGATTCATCTTCGCACTTCGGTTGTTAATTTCTCTTTCTCGTTGTAACGAACACGAATTGAAAATAAATATATCCAATAATCAATACTTACGAGCCAAAATTATAGGAAAATAAATTCTATTCTATGATTTTATTACGAAGTAGTTACGATCTTATTACGAAGTAGTTCAAAATTGACACTACTTATACGAGAGTTACAGAAAAACTTTCAGAATGTCATAATTTACGAATCTGTAAGTCAGCCTCTTACAGATTCGTAGCTTACCGAGGGAAAGCAGAATACCGCCATTAGTTCTAATCAACTGCAATGTTCCCAAGCCACACAGACAGAACATCAGTCACGGGCTTAAAATACTGAAGTTGCCAGTTGGAAACGAATTTTTGTACAACTACCATTTAAAGTGACTCTTTAATGACAGCGAACAATGTTCAAATTGATTGTTTACGTGGAAGAGTGTTAAAATATTTTAAACATTAGTGTTAAAAATATTTTTCTTATGATGAAATCAGATGAGAAAAATTCATCACTAGCAAATTTTTATTATCAATATTTAACAAAAATTACTTATGAACATTAATATTAATCGTAAAATTAGAACAATTACTAACATTAATACCCTGTGACGTTAGGGAGCTTCGCAACACATTATTAGAATCCTCAGTACCATCAGTACTTGTAGAAACCGAAAGTATAATATTGGATGATGATGATCTAGAATCTCTTGAGGTTGGGAGAATTTTTATATGCAATGGAATGATCAACATATCCCTCGGCTAATGTCGTAGACTTCCATCCACCATGTTTTTTTATATCCGTAATATTTGTTCCTGATTCTGCTAGCAATGAAGCGGAGGAACTTCGAAAACATATTGCTTTGTTTCTGGCAGTTTGAGGAATACAGCAACAATAGATGGAATTTTCGCAAATGTATTAATACCAACTGGATTGGCAGTGCATTTATTATTCATCTATTTCAGGAAAAACGACGATGTTTGATAACAGAAGGGCGCAGTGCAAAGTACTTATGAAAATAGTCTATACAGGGTCTTTCACGAGGAACCTCACCCATATTTATACGGGAAACTACTGAACGTATTTTCATGAAATTCAGCACTTATAAGTATTTCACGATGCTGATGAAATCTAAAATATTTTCAAGGCATGAGCACCTCCGGTTTTTCCGGAAATGACGTCAACTTCCGTTTTTCAAATTAGAACACCATTTTTTTATTGCAGAAATAGATTCCTTAGAAAATTTCAAGTTATTTTGATGTAACATTTTTCAATTTTGGTTGGAAAATTCTCTCTGAGCGGGAAAATTCGTAAAAAAATCGAAAATAGAGCTCCGCTGAAACAAGAATAACTTCGAGGTTTTTGGTTGGAAAATTTTCATTTTTGGGATTTTTCAAGATGTAAGATTGATGTATCCACTTTAAAAATCGAAATCGCGATTTATGATACAGGGGGTGAAAAAATCGCTTTCAAAGTTAGGGATGACAAAATCGTGAAAAATCAATTTTTTCAAATTAGAACCCCATTTTTTTATGGCAGATATTGAATCTACGTTAAAAAATAATGTGAGTGTATGCATCACACCCTTGCCCTAAAATGGATATTTTCTGAGTTATTCACAAAAAACTGTTTTTCGTCTTGAATTTTCAGCTATTTCTTTTCCCTTCACTCCAAAAAGATGAAATTTTCAGGAACTGTTATTTGAACCATGCTGTAGATTTTTCACCCCTTCTTGAAACCGACTTCAAGTTACTATTAGGAGAACCATGGCAAACTCTCGCAGTTATAACTAGAGAAGATGCTCAAAGTTTTGACCGTTAATTTCTAGACATTTATTCATACGTCTCAGGAATGCTTCGTGCGTTGCTCTTCTTATTTCATCGGGAGGAAGAGATCTGCAAAAGTGTTTAAAAACCAAATTGAGTTTCAAAACTATGAATCTAAAAATCTAAACAAACCTGAACGCATTTCTGACTCGTTCTATGCAGTCCTCTTTATCAGTCAGGGGAGTTGAGTAGACAATATTTTTTATCCTACCCAAACATAATAATCTAAAGGAGTTAAATCGGGAGAACGTGGTGGCCAAAGATGTGGACCATTGTTCGCCAACCATCGATCTTCAAATAGCCTGTAGAGGATATTTGACACATTGAGTGAATTGTGTGGAGGCGCGCCATCTTGTTGGTACCATAAGTCATTATGGTTCTGTACTAGCGGCTCAATTATTTGAGTCAATATGTCAGAATATCTATCTCCTAAGGGAGAACATTCTTTAAATTATGCAAACATGTGTAGTGTTCTATCTTACCAGTTAAAGTCCCATCATAAATGTGAACATCGAGAATTGCATTATTTTTGATGGCGCAAAAAACATTGAAACTCCAGGTCTCTTGAAAGTTCCATTGTCTGAAGTGGTGGTTGTTCTCTTCATCCCAATAATGACTGTTATGCCTATTGAAAGAACCATTCTTTGTGAATTTAGATTCATCTGTCCAAATTATGCAGTCCAAAAAGTTTTCATTCTCTTGAAATCGAATCATCATAGCTTCGCAAAACTCTGTTCTCCTGACGAAATCAGTTTCCTTCAAATGCTGTACCCTATTGAATTTATATGGGTGCATTTTATGTTTTTTTAATATTCTCCAAACACTCGATTGAGATAATCCCAGATCAATCTCGGCATCTTTGATAGAATTTTGAGGATTCACACGAAAATATGCAAGAACTGTAATTTCGTTGTTCTCATCTTCTACTACACTTTTTTCTCTGTGTATAGTTTTCTTAACGAAAGATCCGACATTTCTCAAGTTTGTCATGGTTCTGTTAATGGTATCTCTCGTTGGTCTGGGTCGGTCAGGAAACCTCTCAATGAACAGTCGAATCGTTCTATCTACAACTTTATTACATTCTCCATGAAGTAGAATGAGATTTAAATAATCTTCATTGGTAAAATTAGGCATAGTGATCGATTTTATAACTTAATACGAATTATCACCAAATTAATAGTAAACACAAAATGCTACTGAATAAAGAGGAATTTGGCAGATGTATTTAATGATATCTATCATTAAAAAAAAGAATGTAAAACATGGTAAGTTTTTGCATATGGTTCATAAGGAATTATTTATTTATCACTGGAGAGAAAACCGATGGCCGATTAGTTGAAATGAAGAGGTTTCGGATACAAATTCGAATCAAAATTCGCCATCTATTTAGGAACAACCGGTAACTTTTTTCTCTTGCATATTAGGGTAGTAAAATCTAAAACATGGTTTAAGTAACAGTTCCTGAAAATTTCATCTTTTTGGCGTGAAGGGAAAAGAAATAGCTGAAAATTCAAGACGAAAAACAGTTTTTTGTGAATAACTCAGAAAATATCCACTTTAGGGCAAGGGTGTGATACATACACTCACATTATTTTTTAACGTAGATTCAATATCTGCCATAAAAAAATGGGGTTCTAATTTGAAAAAATTGATTTTTCACGATTTTGTCATCCCTAACTTTGAAAGCGATTTTTTCACCCCCTGTATCATGAATTGCGATTTCGATTTTTAAAGTGGATACATCAATCTTACATCTTGAAAAATCCCAAAAATGAAAATTTTCCATCCAAAAACCTCGAAGTTATTCTTGTTTCAGCGGAGCTCTATTTTCGATTTTTTTTTCGAATTTTCCCGCTCAGAGAGAATTTTCCAACCAAAACTGAAAAATGTTACATCAAAATAACTTGAAATTTTCTAAGGAATCTATTTCTGCAATAAAAAAATGGTGTTCTAATTTGAAAAACGGAAGTTGACGTCATTTCCGGAAAAACCGGAGGTGTGCTCATGCCTTGAAAATATTTTAGATTTCATCAGCATCGTGAAATACTTATAAGTGCTGAATTTCATGAAAATACGTTCAGTAGTTTCCCGTATAAATATGGGTGAGGTTCCTCGTGAAAGACCCTGTATACTTCCCAATAATACTGAAAGAACGACTGACTTTCGTTTTTGTATTTGAAAGTTGTAAAACCAATGATTTATCTGTTATTTCGATGTCTTCCACTGATAAATTACACAATTCTTCACGCCGACAGGCTCCAAATAATCCGAAAATGGTTGCAACCTTAACCATCCAGTATTTCTCATCTGGTGCCTCCTTTATAAACTTTTCAACTTGTTCACGAGTGAGAATTTTCAATAGATAACAATTACTTTCCCATCAACATTGTTGCGATGAAAAAAATTCTTAGCCCAAAAGAGCAAAATAATGACTTTCTGAGTATTTCGGCACCGATTTTGGCTCCCTCTTCTTCTTTGTATTTTCCTCGGGAGAATGTGACAAGTTGAAGAAATTTACATTGGTAAAAATTCTTTTTCTTACAGACTTTTCCAAAAGCCTTCCGCCCCCCGGATTAATGAAATCACAAAAATTATCTCACTTAATTCAAACAGCTTTCACCCCACATTTTTAAACTTGAGTTTTTCGAATGGTCTTGCAAGAATTCTCACAAAAATTGGAGTTTTTTTTTTCAACAATGGTAATTTTTGGACTCTAGTACATATAAAAGCTTTTTTCAAACATAGATGAATGGTAATCATCGAAATGAATACCATTTTCAATTCCCAGAGTTCTTTTATCATGTTATTATTTTGAATTCATTATACATGAAAAAAAAGAAAATTCTTTGCCTTCACGAAGGCACATCGAGAACATTTTTGAAACATAGATGAATTCAAAATAGTAATCATCGAAATGAATACCATTTTCAATTCCCAGGCTCAGAGATCTTTTATCATGAGGTTGGAGAAATGATATAAAATTTTGTCACTGAGATGAGAGATATACCGGTTTCGGCCTTGTTGGGCCTCATCAGTATCTCGCACATCTCAGGACAAAATCTTCATGAAAAACTTCAGAATTTGAAGCAATTGGTTGTGAAGTAATGAGTAAAATATTACAAAGTACTAAGGTGGTGACATCCAATTGCGTCAAAATGAAGTTTCACATCTCCAATCAAATGCAAAAAAAGAAATCTGTACTTACTCACTGAATGAGATTTCAGCAGTGGCTCTATTCAGGGCCCGCTTGCTAGTTTCTCAAAGTGATGGAAACGCCCAATTCTTTTTGTGACTGTAATATTTTACTCATTACTTCACAACCAATTGCTTCAAATTCTGAAGTTTTTTATGAAGATTTTGTCCTGAGATGTGCAGGATACTGATGATACATTATACATGCCTGGGAATTTCGATGATTACTATTTTGAATTTATCTATGTTTCAAAAATGTTTTCGGTGTGGCCTCCGTTAAGACGAAGAATTTTGTTTGTTTACTGTTTTATTCTTTTTCTTGAAAATATAAAAGCTTCTCAACCATTTCACTATCGATAATAATTGTTGTTTTATCGTAACGTTCGCATGAATCTCGTCCTTGGAATGACCGACAGAGAACTATGCGATGAGGTCAGAAGCTCAGGTGTGAACGTTTCTGAATGATCGAGCTAGAATCGATGCCAGCCATCGCTACACTATAAGCGAAATTCGAACCTATTCAACGTCCATTAGATCAAATTGCAGCCGCCATTCGCTGTGATTTACCCTCGCATGGAAAATGAGACATGCACACGATGGTGTCGAAAATGAATATCGCAGTCCCGGTAAATCAAATACAGGGTGTCACTCGAATTTCCAGAAGCAATTCCGTTCCAGAATAACATTTTTGTTTCGGTGTCTTACAACATGATTTCGTATATTATCTAAACTGCTCCACATGAGTTAGGGACTCGGTAAGGGATATTGACTTAAATTGCAAATAAAAATAGTTTAAATGAAATTTTGTGATGTACATTCATATTAATTTGATTTCGAGTTGCAGGAAATAAAAATTATTAAGAAAAATCGAGTAAAATAACGAAATTTTGATTCCCAGAGAATTCAAGCATTTTAAGACTATCAATACAATGTATGGCCTCCACGGGCATCAATAACAGCTTGACATCTCATTTGTATACTACACACGAGGTTGTTGAACATGTCTTGAGGAATTTGGTGCCATAAATGGGGCAGAAACTTTCTCAGATCATTCAGGGATCTGGGAGTAAGTTGATGATTATCGATTATCTAATTTTCTTTGGAGCATATCCATGCATGTTCTATGCAATTCGTCGCCCACCAAGCCTTGGGCTTTCCAACAGAGAACCTGTCTCTCTGAACCTATTTCAAAGTCGAGATATCCCACTTTGGAGCCTTCCCGCTACAACAACCTGAGTTAGGACACCCTGTAGCATTTCGATGGCCCTATTAGCCTCAACGTTTATTAGTTTACGTCTGGATTCAAGTTGTTATTGAGTTTGAAATGATTTTACAGCGATTTTCTTGAAGATTACATTCTGTTCAAAACGATTGAATTCGATATCTCTAACTCTTGTGGAGCAGTATATGGAGAACTTAACTTTGAGTGATTTCAATTGTTCTAGATTGTAGAAGTCGGTTTAATCATAGTTAATCATGATGTGAGTGTTAAAAGTGACGTTTTATTTTGTGAGTGAAAAAGATTGTAAAATGGGCGGAGCGAATTGAATAATTTCACGAACATAATAAAATCAATTTTGACACAAATACCATACAATGTTTTTTGTACAACTGCCCTATTTTGATAATGAAATATGCGAATTTGCAATGATAATAAACTTCGAAATGAATTTCAATATTCAAATAATCAAAAGATTGTTGTGAATGGCAAACGTTGTCATTGTTATGATAACTAATGAATGAGAATAGACGGTTCCATTTGAATTTCGTTCCTGTCCAATTTTCGTCTTGGGTTTTTAACTGCTTGATATGTTTGTCGAGAGTCCAATTATTAATAAAAGTGACGATTTGGTTGTTCCTCTGGATATTGAAGAATCTGCAACTCCTACTTAAAAAAAAACAAATCTGGAACTCCTACCTAAAAAATCTGTTCAGCAGTACGATATTGAATATAACAACTTCCTGCCTGGTATAAATTAAGAAATGTAAAAGGTAACTTCAGTGAATCTGTTTTCCTAGCATACTTAAAAGAAAAATAAAATATATGGAGTTCATAAATTTTGTGGAGCAAATTTTCAATGATAAAGTCAAGCGCCCTTGTTGTAAATGGTTTGGATGTTAGTAAATATTTCAAGGTAATAACATATTTAAAACGGAATAGTGAAGGATAACGTCCCAAAAAATCGAAAATTCTCACTCGGGAACAAGTTGAAAAGTTTGTAAAGGAGGCACCAGATGAGAAATACTCGATGGTCAAGGTTGCAACTATTTTCGGATTATTTGGAGCCTGTCGGCGTGAAGAATTGTGTAATTTATCAGTTTAAGACATCGAAATAACGAACGAATCATTGGTTATACAACTTCCAAATACAAAAACGAAAGTCAGTCGTTCTTTCAGTATTATTGGGAAGTATGTAGACTATTTTCATAAGTACTTTGCACTGCGACCTTCTGCCATCAAACATCGTCGTTTTTTTCCTGAAATACATGAATAATAAATGCACTGCCAATCCAGTTGGTATTAATACATTTGGGAAAATTCCATCTATCGTTACCGAATTCCTCAAACTGTCAGAACCAAAGCAATATACAGGACACTGGTTTCGAAGATCCTCCTCTTCATTGCTAGCAGAATCAGGAGCAAATATTAGGGATATAAAAAAAACATGGTGGATGGAAGTCTACGACGGTAGCCGAGAGCTATGTTGATCATTTCATTGCATATAGAAATGAATTGCTGAAAAAATTCTCCCAACCTCAACAGATTTTGGATCATCATCATCCAATATTGTACTTCCGGTTTCTACAAGTACTGATGGTGCTGAGGATTCTAATAATGGGAAGCTCCCCAACGTCACAGGGCATTAATGTTAGTAATTGTTCTAGTTTTACGATTAATATTAGTGTTTATAAGTAATGATTGTTAAATATTGATAATAAAATTTTGGAATTGGTGAATTTTCCCCATCTGATTTCATCATAAGAAAATGGAGTGCCAAAAATATTTTTAACACTAATGTTAAAAATATTTTCGACATGCTTCTACGTAAACAATCAATTTTAACATTGTTTGCTGTCATTAAAAGTGTCACTTTTAATGGCAGTTGTACAAAATTTTTTCATAATCTCTCGAGAGTATTGTTCTTTATATGGAAAACTTCCAAAAAATCTATGAAAATCATGGCTTTCATGAAAATTTTCAATTTCATTGCCCAGAAATCGGAACTAGCGTCTTTCAGTTCATTCCTTTTCTTTGTCAAATATTTCTCTTCGCAACTGTAATAAAACTAATTATCATGGCATCATCCTATTTTCGAGCCCAAATTTCATTACTATTCAAGAAACAAATATTTCTGCCTGTTGAAAATCACGCTTCAATTTAAATAACCTTTTTCTTGTATACCTCTGCTATCCTCCCCATATTGCCATCATAATTTATCTTCGCGAGCGACATCTCCAAGATCATTGTTCAGACTTCGAGACAATAATTCCTATGAAATACGTGATACCAGGAAGGAACGTCGATTTCGAGGACGGTGATTCCAGCTTTGCGGCAAACCGGAGATAAATCTCCCTCTCTCTCTCAAAAATGATGAACGGCGAAAGAGGCAGAATTAATCAAATTTAATCCGGTACGAGAGACTCCGGAAACATCGATTTTCCTTTATACTCCGGAAGATTTTCTGGGGTTATACCGAGAGGAGAAATAAGAAATGATTTTTCGGTGGACGTGAGGTAGAAATAATAATAGAGTTCTTTTCGGCGAAAAAGTCGGTTGTATTCACAGAAATGTTTATGCGGAATTGTTGGCTAGCCAGAGTTGGTCTACACTTTGAGGATTTGAAATCTTTTATTCTTCGTAATCAATTGATATACGAGCGCTCGATATTCGTGTTGTTTAAACGAAATTGAAAGATTCACCTCGAGCAAAAAAATGGAATTGAATCGTGCTTTTATTTCTTACAAATTTTGACGTGGTTATGCTCGGCTTCAGTGCATCAAAGAACTTTATTCAATTTTTGCGATAGTGAATTTAATCGACGTCGTAGTTCGCTCCAATACGAATTTCGTGAAGGTCGTACAAAACCAGTTTTTATTCCGGAAACCTTCGAGTAGAGCACTCATTCATACTTTTTTCTTGGTTCCTTGAAAATTCCTGAATGTTGTGAAAAATTAAGAGAATGACAAGAAAGTGATTGGTTGACGATTGTCGAAGCTTGAATGAAGCGCACTTCAAACAGAATGGAGATTAATTCTTACCCTTACATCTATTTTTGTATGGAATTGTGTTTTATACATCTACTAGCTGACCTGGCAGACTTCGTACTGCCTCAATCGATAAAATATTTAAAAAAAGTTCCCTCTTTACCTCTTGAATAAAGGGAATTCTTTTGATGTATGAATAAAAATGTACATACTTATTTCAAAGCAATTCAATTTTTTGTATAATTTGTAGTTTTTTGTATTTCACCTAATACATTTCCTTCTTAAAAAGAAACCAATGGTTAGTACAACATTATTCATCTCTGAGGCGAAACAAAGTTCGCCGGGTCAGCTACCTTATCTAATTGCCAATTGCCACAATTAGTCCCACCACCCCTACGATCTTAAGTTTCTGCTATAGGAAATGATTTTGAACACTTCTTGGCCAACTTTATACCATAGTAGTTAATTGTAATATTGAAGTTGTTATTTTATTTATCGATTGAGGCAGTACGAAGTCTGCGAGGTCAGCTATTTTCCCAAAACATATCCACACAATACTGCTGCAACAATCAACGAGATCTCAGCGAAAAGTTATCAGCATTTTAACGAACCATTAAACGAAATGAATAATAATCCATCGAGCTCACTTTCTTGAGGGTTTCTTGGCCTAAAATCAAATGATTCAAATTTGTATTAAGTAGACATTTTAAATTTTAATGAAGGTTCTCACCATTCGATGGATTTATCATCTTGATATTGAAGTTATATCCATCATCACCTCTCCAAGACATTAGCGAGTATCGTAGAGCATCGTATAAACACTGTGTTTCATATATTCAATGAAATTCTCCAATATTTCAACGCGTGAGAACAATATCACCCGTTTCCAAGTTTTCACCTACAATCACAATTGACACTTCGTATATTGTAGGGGCGTTGAATTGGCGTTCATGTGCTCCAACAGCTCGTTTATCTGCCCTAAGGGATGACAAAATAAGTGATTTGAAATCATAATGTTAATATCATATTCTTACCTTGAATGTTGGATTGAATCCACGTTCTTGAATTATATCTTCTCCAAAAGAAGTCATTTGGAAACACCCATTGTATATCTGTGTGTTCGATAGAAAATGTCTTGATTCGGATGTTTTTCCACGGAGCACAGAATGCAATGGTTCAGGTGGAAGAGGCAATCAATAATGGCGATTTCATTTCACCTTGCCATTTTGACAGCACAATCAAGACGTTTAGGCAACTCAAAATACACAGTAATTGTTTACATATATGACAAATGAGGATTTGTTCAAAATATTTCGTCATAAAATTTTTCGTAATGTTCGGAAGAAAGATAGGTGTAATATCACATGGACTCAGATGCGTTAATATTATTATTAAATATAGTTCACTGAATTAATATCAAATATAATACTTCCACGAAAACGCTATCAACCCTAGCGACATCTACTGGCGTTATTCGCAAGAAATAAAATTATTTCCTTTTTTTCCTCGTTATCAAATTTTTCGTTGTTTCATGGTATTTTATGTTAACCCCGCCGTGGAAGAATCCAACAAAAAACTTTCATAACAAACAGTTCGTCCAATCTTGAGTTATATAAATGGTGTAACCAACAATATGGCCGACTTAGTTTTATATATTAAGATGACAATAAAAAAATAGTACTGGAAGACAACTTCCTCTACATATAGAATAATCGAAATAAAAATAACTTTTTGATTACTTATCGAGTTGTAGCTGCACCTCGAGCTTCACAACTGAATGTCAACCATATCTGGCTATAAATGTGTTCAACAAAATGCCATTTGAACTGAAGGAATAAGATAGAAGGAAACTTGAAATAGAACTGAATTTATTCTTTCGATGTTCATTGTTTGTGCAACCTAATGTGATGGTTATGAATTTTTGGAACAAATATAATTCCTTTCAGAATTCATTTCCCATACTCACCCATATTCCAGATAATAAGGTCCCCAGATTAAAGTCGCGTACACCTTTTTGGTCAAATTTTCTGATTGATATGAATAGAAGTGACAAAAAAAGTTTGGCAATCTGAATGGAATGTATGCAATTTTTTCTTACTCTTCTAATCTTATTACTGAACCTTCGATCAGAGGTCCTGGTTTTGACCTTCCCAGGAGAATATGGTCTGTTCTACATCGTATTAGAATAGGCCATGGACGATGCAACAGCATGCTCTTCCGATGGAATTCGGTTGAGAGCCCTAGTTGTGAATGGGGAGACTATAGACTATAGAACATCTTATAAATAGTTGTCCAATTTATAAATTTCAAGATGGATTCGAGGGTATACTTAAAGTAACAAATGCTTTTCTGAAATGGATGGTTAATTTAAAAATAATTTACTTTTTTCTAAATAATTGGTTTCTTTTCTGATTTTTTCTTTTTTCATTTCAGATTAAGAATTGTGAGTAATTTTGTGGAGAATCTTTTTATATGAGTCCAAAGTCGGATAACATAAAGATGTTTTCTTAGATCACACTAATGTCTTTCAAGATTTCCCTGATATTTAAAATTCTGAAATATTTTTCAGCTGAGGTTTTTTCCCTTTCCTCATTTAATCATACTGTAGACCTCTATGGTTTTCCTATGTTGCACCAACTTCTGCTAGGTACCTTCTTGTTTCAATATGTATTGTATTATTTTACGTCTCTGAATCAAAAGAATAGTTTCTTATTTATATTTAAGGATATATTTCCTATTATGATAACCATATAGTAGTTCTTTCGAGAAACAAATTGAATTTTTATGGGTTACGAATGATTCTGTTCGAATTGAAATAAATAAATTAGTATTCTTCAACTCTTTTCCTAACTTTTATCAAAAGATTCACCATAACAGAATATCCTTTCCTGTGAAAAAAGAACAAGAACTTCGATCGATAAGTCATCAACCATCTTACTAGCGAATTTTCAGAATCATTTCATGATATTACTATTTGTTCGGAGTTCACCAGGAGTTGATAGAACTCGGAAAATTCTCTAAGCTCTCGAAACAAGACCCTTCTACGTGGCCATTTATAGAACCAATCTTGGCGTCATTTCATATCTTCCCTGAATCGAAAAATTGAGTCTTGAAACCTTATAGTGTCCCCCCTGTAATATTCACGTCTTTCCTATTACACTCCATGAGGACAAACATCGCCTCCAATGTAACAGAAATAGTAGTCGATATTGGAAGTTACGTTGGGATCTTTATGAAAATCCCCAAAGGAACCCCCGACAAAACGGAGGGAGGACTCGCTGAAGCGGGCCATAAAATCGTCGGAAAGCTGGCAATGGACGAATGATTGAAATATAAGGCCGAGACCACGCCGCGATATCGCCATCTAGATTCCCGTGACAGCCCCAGACATCGCCTGCGAATCATTCGATATTTTCAGGGAGTTTTTCTCCTTTCAGTCGGAACACTTGCGGCAGTTCACATCGTTCTAATTTTATGTTCCTGTCTATAGGATGTTTCAAAACAAGGTGATCCTGCCTCTAGGATAGATAGAAAACTGAGAAATAGGTGGGGTATGTTGAGTAAAAATTTTCGTAACGTGATCCGTATTCAAGTTAAAGGGCGTTAAAGAAAAAAAAATTTACACGATTCTGTCGAAACTACTGTCGATATTATGAGGAAATTTTACACGAATACTAGCTGACCTGGCAGACTTCGTACTGCCTCAATCGATAAAATATTAAAAACAGTTCCCTCTTTACCTCTTGAATAAAGACAATTATTCTGATGTATGAATAACAATGTACATACTTATTTGAAATCCATCAAAATTTTTGTATGTTTTGTACTATTCTGTATTCCACTTGAAATATATTTCCTTCTTGAAAAAAAACCAATGGTTAGTACAACTTTATTCATTTCTAAGGCGAAACAAAGTTCGCCGGGTCAGCTAGCTTATCTAATTGTGAAATGCCACAATTGGTCCCACCACCAGATCCCCTACGCTCTTTAGTTTCTGGGATATAAAATGATTCTAAACACTTCTTGGCCAACATTTTACCATAATAGTTTATTATAATATTAAAGTTGCTTTTTTATTTATTGATTGAGGCAGTACGAAATCTGCCGGGTCAGCTATTTTCACAATACATGTCTACACAATACGGCTACAGCAGTCGACGAAAGTTATCAGCATTTTAACGAACCATTAAACGAAATGAATAATAATTCATCGAGCTCCTTTTCTTGGTGGTTTCTTGGCCTAAAATCAAATAATTCAAGTTTTTATTAAGTATAAATTCTAAATTTCAATAAAGGTGCTCACCTTTCAATGGATTTATCATCTTGAGATCGAAGTCATATCCATCATCACCTCTCAAAAACATTAGCGTGTATTGTAGAGCATCGGATGAACGGTGTGTTTCAAATGTTCGTTGCAATTCTCCAGTATTACGACGCTTAAGAACAATATCACGTGTTTCCAAGTTTTCACCTACAATCACAATTGCCACTTCGTCTATTGTAGGGGATTTGAATTGGCGTCATGTGCTCCAACAGGTCGTTTATCTACTCAAATCACAACCTTGGCATACGTTCCAAAGCAGTTTTAAACAATCGAACCAATGCATGATATTTACAAAATGTACCGTAGCGACACCTTTTGGCGTTATTCGCAAGCGGGAAAATTATTTCCTATTTTTTTTTCCAATTCATCAAATTTTTCAGAGTTTTAATGTATTTTATGTTGACCCCACCGTAGAAGAATCCAACAAAAAATTGTTCATAACAAACAGTTCATCCAATCTTGAGTTATAAATGGTGTAACCAACAAATTCTCCGACTTAGTTTTTTAAATTAAGATGTTTCGGAAGCTGATCATCCAATTTGTTTTCATGTCTGACTCTCATAGAGAGCCCTAGTTATACGGATCGTACCAAGTAGTGTTGAGCATAACTTTTTTAATATTAGAGTTATCAAGCAAAGTTTCAAGTGAACTTAAACATCATTTAATTTCTCACTAAAAAGGTACTCTCCATGAAACTCGATATTGTTTACCGTTTTTGGAATATTTTGATTTGAAATATATGAATTAATAACCGATGCTGGTATGAAAGTATGATAAATGTATCAAAAATTCAACAAACAAGGCTTATTAAAAATATAATTCAATGAGAGTAGATTTTCAAAATGTCTTCCATTTACACGAATACACAAGTCTTTCGTTTTTATAAAGTGACGCTTCTTTCAATTCTTGAGGGGAAAAACCTCTGTAGCATAAACTTGTTCTTTTAAATACGACAAAACTGTGTAATCCAATATAATATGTCCCTCCCCATATTTGCAGAAAGACAAAAATTTTCTAAACAAATTTAAAACCTTTGCAAATCCAAGTCGAGTAAACATTTTCGATCAGATTTTCTAATCGATGTGAATAGAAGCGTCAAGAAAATTTGGCAATCTGAATGGAATGCATGCAATTTTTCCAGCTAAGATCTTACTACTGATCCTTTCATCATCAGAGTGCCTGGCTTTGACCTTCCAGGAGAATATGGTCTGTTTTAAATCGTATTAGAACAGGCCATGGACGATGCAACACCTTGCTCCGATGGAATTCGGTTGAGACCCCTAGTTGTGAGTGTGAGAAAAATGAGAACATAATAGAACATCTTATAAATAGTTGTCATCTTATAAATCGTTTTTAGTCAATTTGTTTCTAACATGGAAGTGGTCAGGGTTTTTTCACCTGAGCCTTTTCCCTTTACTCATTTAATCATACTACAGACCTGTATGGTTTTCCTGTGTTGGACCAAAATCAGCTAGGTACCTTTTTGTTTCAATATGTATTGTATTATTTTAACTCTCTGAATCAGAAGCCCTGTATTAAACGATTACTTTATGTATATATTGCGACTAGAACAAAGGATTGTTCTACCTCCGGCAGGTATAATTTGCAGCCCTGAATTCAATTCGGGGACATCAGCAATTTTCAGAGCGACGTTTGATTCAACCTGGGTGGTAACTTTGTCATGGACGTTCATTCAACATTTGCCAAATGTTCAAAGGGTTCAGCTTCGAGCTTTGGATCGATTCAAGCCGCAAAAATTCCCCACACTGGCCTCCCGCTTGACCAAACTGAATATTTGTTTTCCATAATTTCCAGCATGCAGACCCGTCATCGCACATTAAAATTAGTTAGGCGAAAAATTCCATTCATTCATTCCATGGTCTTCCAGATTTGCACAAACAGGAGGTTAATTTTTCTAGGATATATAAATATGTAAATGAATTAATCCATCATGGATCTCTTGAGACATGGAATTATGTATAAAACTAGTCAGAGACAAATTGAATTATCTAGAACAATCATTAAAAGCATCATTCAGAAATTGACCCACAGTATGATAACAATTTTCTGACAACAAAGCTTTTACACTCGTCTTGAATTACCAAAGATTCAGAGATCAAATATTGGAAGGTAAATGACAATTTTAAACCTTGATAAGTAGGCGACATTTCGAATACCTTCTTCCAAGGTAATTATGAAAGCTAGATAATTTTGGGATGCTGTTCTCTTTGTCCTCAATATAATTTATACCAAGATTTCGGGAATGACAAAACAAGACAGTGCGGGAATACTTTTTCTTCAAAAAACTGGTCTACACGACGACCTTGGAGTTATATCATATATCATTCGTTTTTGGATTACGAAGACTCTACAAACTTCTGGGAACATGGGAAGCAAGTGTCTCACTTTACTAATGACAAAAAATGAGCTGTTCAATCTACTACATATCGAATTAATGTGATTGAACCATCTCAAATTATGATCCAGAAAAACTTACACTGTCTTTAGATAGTGAACGAGATATTCTTGATAATGGAATATTTGTTGGTACATTATTTGGGCTATTTCTATTATCTATACTGTTGGTATTTACCGACGTTTCGGCAAGCATTCGCCTGACGTCATCAGGGTGTTGTTGGTCCTGAGAAGGACCGGTCTTTGCCAAACTTGTTCCGTTTGGACTTTTGCGATCCATACTATCCAACTGAGTTGTGGGAATGCAAACGCGAGCTGTCAGAGGTGCAAACTCCGAAACTCAACCCACTTTGACTAACAGTCTACTGAAGTAGGAAATTCTCATTTAACTCGAGTTGTTCTGACACTTGGACATAAATGTCATGAATAAATAATGAACATCAATGTCACAAGAAGGCTGATGACAGAATTGACAAGACTCAGTCTCACTTCAAGAAGAAGAAGAAGAAGAAGAAGTCATAAATCAACTGTACTTATCTCTTGTGTAGTTCGTTTGCTCATGTCAGGACTAATTGCTTCTTTGGGCCGCGTTCGTCCTCCTTAACTCAGATCTCAGTACGGGGGCATCCAGATATTCTTCATTTCCAGAGAAGGCGCGCTGATTGGGTTGGGAGTTATCGCCATGAAAGCCGCGTCTTTCAATTTCCTTCTCCTCCATCCTTCTTCCTTTGATATTATGGAAGCTTCGTCCCATTTGACGTTGTGGTCCTCGTTCCAAGTATGTTGGGCTAGCCTGGATTTTTCTGTTTCTCCTAGTTGAGCTAGTCTTTGGTGCTCTTTGATTCTTACTTTCAGAAGGCGTTTAGTTTCACCAATGTAGGATCTGCCACATTCGCATGGTATTTCATAGATGCAATTTTTGGTTTTTTGATTCTCGTTGTCAGGTTTCACCTTCGTGAGTTTTTCCCTGACAGTATCATTGGTCTTGAATGCTGTTCTAACGTTGTATCTGTTACCAATTCTTCTTATTTTCTCGGATAACCCCTTCACATATGGTATGACAGAAGTTATCGTTTCGGTCGGTTCATTGTCTGTTGGTTGTTGCTCTGTTGGTGTTTCTCTTGGTTCTCTGGCTTTTTGAAGTATCTTTAGATGTAGTGACATTAACAAGGTGGCGAAGAACAAGTTTCTTATTACATTTGCCTACTGAGAAATTATTACATTCAGTCTTTTCGATGAAAACTAAAAAATAATTGTGGTTTGTCCACTATGAAAATTTCTTAACGCCATCCGTATTCAAGATTAAGGGTGTTAAAGATAAAAAAATTATATTATTTCGAAGATTCTCATGTTATTTTTTTTTTCAGTTACCCGACGGTGTGCAGTTGACCCTGAGTGAACTGCGCGAGATGGCATGCCGGCAACAATCGCAGATCGACTCTCAGCATCAGCTCTTGGCGGCGAAGGAGCAAAGGCTAAGGTACCTCAAGGAACAGGAAGCGCGGCAACAGAGGGTGCAGGCTGAGAGCGAAAGGCTGAGAAGGCTCAGAGACCGCGTAGATGCTCAGGAACTGAAGCTCAGGAAGCTGAGGGCGTTGCGGGGACAAGTGGACCATCAGAAGCAGAATAATTTATCTCTCAGTAAGTATCATAATCACATCGAAAGTTAAAGGACATGTAGATAAAAGATAAAGGACAGCCATATTTGAATCCCTTATTTTGACAGTTCTTGCAATCTTCTAGGTTAGACAGCTTCTCGCAACTGTCAAAATAAAGGAAATGTCATAACAAAGTTGTCAAGAAATAAATCGTTGCGATAGCTCAAATATCCAACCAATGTTAAGGGATCTTTTATTACGGGATCCTTTAATAAAGTGAGGCCTGTATTTGTGTTTCGGTAACTCTCTATTTCCTTGTGATTCTTCATTTAAAATAGGAGTTTGGGAATGTCTTGAGGGCTTTTAACATGACTTCAAAAAAGGAGGCGGTAGTCAATTGATCTGTATGTTCAATTTTTCTATGTTTGTAACCTCGGAACATCCGACGGGGTGCTCCGATATTGATGATTTTTTTCTAATTTGAAAGCCGGTACTTGCAGTTTGCTTCCTTTCAATCCCTTTCATCTATGAGAAAACTAGATAAGTCCAAGTCACGTCTACCCATTTAGATGATAGATAGATTTTTATTGGAAAGGGTGTACTTCAAGAATAGTTTGATGAGGATTTGGTTTGGTTCTGGTTATGGAATCCATGAGCAAATTAACGATACTTGGCCCGATCCTGTATTATATTTTCGGATATTTGAAGCACCAACCGTAATGTCGTCGTGTTCATGTATTTACCGTATTCGAATACAGTGTTTCCAAATGAATTTATGGCACCGGATTGTGAACAATTTTCAGGTTTGCCAGAAAATAATGTGGGAACAATAGATGTTCGGCGAATATCAAGTATTTTCATTCTTTTATCCATTCATAATGAGATATCCCTCATTCATTTATTCAATTAAATGGACAAGCCACTTTACAATTCAATAACCATTATGAAAATAATCTTAACAAAACAAAAAATGACATGAATGAACACGAAATTCTCATAATATTTACCGAAATTTCACCTCTTGATCATATATTGAGATTCGAAATATCGTTTTGAAGAAAAAATTGATGTAGAGGAAAGATATACAGGGTGTGTCAGAATAAGGTTCCGTAAATTCGGGATCTCAATTCTCAGATGATTTTATAATATAAAGCTTCCATGAACTATGTGTCTCTGACGCACTGTTTCTGAGATAGAGGGTGTTGAAATAAAAAAAAAAAATTGGTTTTATGATATTATTTTCTACACCGTACACGATCTCTTTTTGTGTTTTGGCACGTTATGAGTACGCATTGAAACACATTTTTTTCGATACGAAACGATGTTTAATTTTCACCAGTGACTTCTGTCCGAACAAACTTGATGAAAAATTGGTACGCCAATGATTTGTATAAATTTCAAATTATTTTTGTTCTCACCACTTAATTAACAGAAAGAATGGTCTTTTGAGATTTTCATCTGGGACGAATACTTTCTGAGAAAAAAATAAAATGCAATTTCATCGAAGAAAAATACGAAATTCTTCGAATACTTCCAAAATACAATTTCATCCAGGAAAGTAACAGAATTTTTTGATTACATCACGAAATTCAGAAAATGAGTTTTATGGCGTACTGATAACCTACCAAAACGCAAAAAAAATGTGTACCGCGCCGAAAATAAATTCGGAAAACATTTTTTTTTAAATTCAACACCCTGTTTCTCAGAAACAATCCGTAAGAAACCCATGCTCCATGGGAAGTTTATATCAAAAAATCATGTGAGTATTAAGATTCCGAATTCACGGAACCTTAGTCTGAAAATTAGTCGGTATTGAAACACATTCTTAAATTGCATTTATTTTTTTTTCTGAGAAAATATTCGTCGCAGGTAAAAAACTTGGGAGACCATTTTTACTGTGAATTATATGGTTATTACGAAAATTATTTAAAATTTAAAAAAAAAAATTGGGCGTACAAATTTTTTTATCGAATTTGTACGGACGCCACTGGTGAAAATTCAACATCGTTTTGTATCGTGAAAAGTGTGTTTTAATGCGTACTCATAACGTGCCAAAACGCAAAAAGTGATCGTTTGCGGTGTAGAAAATAATTTCATTAAACCATTTTTTTTTATTTCAACACCCTGTATCTCGGAAACAGTGCGTCGGAGACCCATAGTTTATAGAAACTTTATATCGTGAAATCATCTGAGGATTAAGATCCCGAATTTACGGAAACTTATTCTGAAACACCTGTATATCAAAAGTATTTGCCGTCCGTTGTGCTCTATCTATTGGACCATTCATAGTGTAGTTGGTAGGGTTGAACCTTACGTAAAATATTTGGATATCAACAATGCTGGTTTATAATTTAGTCCTATTCGATTCAGTACGTACTCTTATGAAGTTCATCATTAGTTTTAACAAAAAAAAACTACTTTAAAAAACGGAATCTGGAAACAATCAAAGATGTACTTAAAAAGAAACAAATTATTGCGTTTTCACCACACAATGATCTAGGTAGTTACCTACCAACTTCAGATCTATCTATCTATTGAAATCAACAAATTTATTTATTAAGAAACTTCAGCAAGTGGGTGGGAAAATCATTCGTAAATATTAATATCACAATTTGAGCAATCAGTGATATTGACCTTAGTTGACAACGTAGTTTCTGGGTACCATTAATTTGCGTATTGTCCATGTAATTGTCTCTTAGGATGTCTGTCGCCATTTTTTGTTTATTAATTATGGAATTCTCCCCGTAACCTTCAGCAACTGTAATAGACTTCCATCCTTCATGCTGTTTGATTCTCAACAAATCAGCTCCAGAATCTGCTAGGAGAGTAGTCGATGACCGCCGAAAACAGTGACCAGGATACAAAAAGAGTTTGACAACTTTAAAAACTAGGCATATTCACAAAAGTGATTATACCTACAAGTTGCACTCCACATCTCCTATTCAAATATTTGACAAATAAATCTGTCATGCTCGACATTTGACGGTCTAAGCATTACGTATTTCTTTACCATTCCAAAAGCATCACGTTTGTGAGTCGAAGCACTGTCATAGTTAATTGGCTGACACAGATTCCTAGAGTAGATAACAATAATTTTGAGTACATATTATCGTCATCATTCATTAAATCTCTGAAAAATTTTTGCTCATTGTTTGTTATGGTATGTGTTGATACAGATTTGGAATTGTTAGATTCTACTTAGATTTTCATGTGGTAAAAATTACGTTGGTTTTGGATTTTTTTTTGGAAGTCGATTTTTTTCTTGTTGATTTTTTTTATATGTTTAAGTGAATTTCGTTGCCTTCCTCTTCCTTCACTGACTATAGATAGTCCTTCGGTAATATTATTGAACTCTATACACAGAATATTATTTAACATTTACCATTTCTAGTTCAAAACTTCATCCATGAAATCTTCATTTCACAGATACTGTTCAGTATCATTTTATTGAGTCAAAGTTGAATTCCAGACCTCTCATTCTCACTATCAAAAGACGTCGACACCTTTCAGTTAGTCGATGGAATTACATCCAGAAAAAATCTGAATAATATTGTCTTTCCATCCTGCAAAATTCTCAGGAGTAAATATTTTTCTCCAGATTAATATTCAACGCCAGAGCAATTGGAACTTTCCTGCCCTTGTAGACAACAGCTCCACTGCAGGAACATATAAATTGGATTATTCTCGAAGAAAGTGGAAAAAAGGTTCAGAACTCCTTGAAAATACAATTTCTGCTAATGTTCCAAAACTGACTGAAGCAAAAGGACCAAAACCGGATAATGCGGTTTTTCCCCTGTTAGTTATTATACGGACTAAATGGATAATTAGAGAATAGGGAAATGCGGAAGAAAAACGAAAAACGGATGAAATGAAATTATTCAGACCTTGCATGAAGTGGATTAGTTCGGCGAGTTGTTTTTCATATCGGCAAATTCAATATTTCCACCCATCCACTGCGATGCTTCTGGGCAAAGACTGCATATTGAATTTACGTGATTTCCATTTGTCATAGAAGGATTTCGTGGGATATCGCTTGAAGGAATGAATATCAGTTTCATGAATACAGGGTGTTTTAAAATTGAGGAGGGTGAAATCCCTGTGAGAATGAAGGGATGTTTTCCATTCATTTCCCAGCAGGACCTCTTAAGCTTTTCAGGAATTTTTTGCTTGAAAATTGGGGAAACGAGTAGATTAATCACTGAAGTTTGAGTAACTTTTTCGTTTTGAAAAACACCACTCGGGAGTTTTGCAGAATAAATATCTACACCATTTCCAAGTGTAATTCAGAAACCGTCAAGTGTATTTCAGATTAGTCCATTGAAATTCAGAAAACATCAAATGTATTTCGGATGACTCAATTAAATTTCATTTGATATTTTCTGAAATTCAATTGACAAACCTTAATATCATTTGATGTTATCTGAAATACAATTGACTAATCTGAAATACCAGTGATGTTTTCTGAATATCAATTGACGATTTCTGAATCATAATTGGAAATGGTGATTTTTCATTATTTATTATGTGAAAAGAAGAAATCTTTGTTGACTGTCGATTCATGTCACCAGTTTGTTTTTCACCTATACATTTTTGCCTCTCATAAATTTAAAAGATACAAAATAAATCCGAGGCAGGACGCCAACAAAATATTTTTTAATATGAGCATTAAAATTGAGATATTCCCGCACGATTTAGTTCTACAAAATATGCAGAATAAATACATTTGCCTTGTTAGAATACATATTTGACTCAAATTTTTTGTTGAATTCATTTAAATGTCTGGTAGTGAAAATATCGAAAGGTTTCAAAAACTGCAAAAGCCTCACGAAATAAATTTCAATCTATATCGCCAAGATACCTTTCACAATTCTAATTACTACCTGTTTGTGCCACTTCCAGTCAAACCGAATTGAAAAAAAATATGCAAGGAGTTATCTTTTCGATATTTCGAATGTAAACTTGGATTCTTTCCGAAAAATATCATATCAAACGCAATTCGTGATATTTTATTATTCCCTTCAGCTTTCATAAGTTTTTGTACATGAAAACCCTGTTTTAAATTTTTTATTAGGACTTCTACCTTCTTTTCAACGTTTGCATATCTTTCATCTCAGGCTTTGAGCGCGGCGACCGAATGTAGAAATTCCGTAACGAAAAAAACCAACACAGCCGTCTATCGTCGGTTCAGTTCGGCAGACATCGGCACGGTGTTTGGTGCAAAATGGAGTCGGCAATCTCGCTGTTCCCATTGAATTACGAACTACAAAAATTTCATTAACATCGGACAGAAAATGTATAGCCAAACGCAAACATTTTTCATGAATTTCAACTCTTGCTCTAACTTTACATAAGTCGCAAGGTGGAACTTTTGACGAAATAGTATATGAGTATAGTGAATCACATTCTCAGGAACTCGTCTATGTTGCACTCTCCCGGGTGACTAATATTGAAAAATTGTATATTACGACAAAAAATGATAATTCTGCATTTAACTTTTATCATAATCGAAGGCAAGCTGCATCGACTGCATCTTTGTTGCAAGAATTCGAAAGACTATCTTTAAATAGTGTTCAGACGATAGCTCAAAGTGTATTAGATTTCATTAGTAATAGAAATGGTATATCAATTATGACTTCCAATTGCCAAAGTTTACATAGTCACAAATACGATTCACAAGATTCAGTTACGAGACAAACCAATGTGTTACTTCTTACCGAAACATGAATTCTAATGAGATTCTGTTCCGAAAGGTGGGGTAGCTATTTACCAAAATAGTAATAATGTAACTAATATTATGACTTCGAATATTCAAATAAATATTGAAGACGTTAGCGATGTTAATGTTAGACTGTCATTTGTTGGACTTATTTGTGCGTGCATGCTTATGCAAACTAAGAAATGGCCTACACCTAGTCCTGGTAGCAAATTTACATTTCTGCAAATCCAAAATTGGACGAGGTAGAGCATTTTATTCATCACACTTTACTGGAGTACAGTGAAGAAGGGTCGAAAATAAATGGTACAAATGGTAATAAATTTCCACTTTTCTTGGCTGGCGATCTCAACATTAACTTCGCTGATAAAAAATCAGAGCGGTTGATAACTTTTCTTTCGGAAAAATTGAATTTAAAAATGAATAATGATCCACAAAAATCAACAACAAAATATGGGAGCACTATTGACGCGGTATTTTCTAGATATTTGGAAGACATTAAGTCTCCCTTCTTATTTCAGTTACCATAAACCTATAGTTTCAATGATAAACATTCCTGAATAACCTACATGTATTGTAAGATAAATAAATATTTCAAATAAACAATATTATCTTCTTATTTTTGAATAGTTCCATGCAATAGCTTTACCGCGGCAGTCCTCGAGTGCCACACGTTCTCTTTTTTTATTGAGCCTTTTTCAAGGTTCCTTCCAGTTTCCGACT
Source organism: Hippodamia convergens (assembly GCA_038502775.1). Classification (NCBI taxonomy): domain Eukaryota; kingdom Metazoa; phylum Arthropoda; class Insecta; order Coleoptera; family Coccinellidae; genus Hippodamia; species Hippodamia convergens. Next base: position 5,624,560 of record CM076614.1, on the reverse strand, counting down.
ATAACATCATAAAATAATATGCAAGTTGCCAACCTCACAATACGAAAAATCCGACAGCTCTATAACGTTGTATCTGTAGAAATTCATGACAACACTCGAGGGATTCCAATTTTGAAACGAATCAAATTTCGGAAGCGGAGAATGCCACTGAAAGAAATCAAATTCGAAGCATTCAGGGATTTATTCCATTAGGAAGTGAGGCGGATTAAAGGTTTTACAACCTTAATCTCCAGTCAATCTCCCAAATGAAATCAATCCGGCTCACCGGCGTCGTTAAATAGATGTGAAAAGCACATCTCTCAGTTTTTGATTGGCCAACAATTCGTCTTAATTAAGTAGACGCCCGAGAGACCTCTTCCTTTTAAAACTAGCATGGCTGTCTGGGCATCAATCAGCCTTTCCATTGTATCCTCGTTTCTGTTTCCCTCGTGGAAAATCGAAAGAGATGGTCCCTACGGTACGGAAGCTAAAAGGTCCGAGGAAAAACGACAGGCGTGGCTTGTTCAACTCTTGTGTTTTACTATCGATACATTTTATCCGAGAGTGCGTTGTGGCAGATTTCTTTCCGGTGATAATATACGGTTACTTTGGACAGTTTATCCTCTCCGTTCGGAATTGATTTACTGCGGACTTCCTGTATTTGAAGTACAATTGAACTACTTTGATCAAACAGAGTCTTTGATTTGTACCTACATACAGGGTGAGTCTTTGAATTGTATATATATTTTAACGGGAGATTCCTGAGGTCAAAAGAACCATATTTTGTCTCTACTTTTTTTTTCCGATTCGGCCCTATTGGACAGATACAGGCTGTTGAAAATGCATAAAAAAATTCAATTTTCGAATACATCTCTTGAATGAATTTATCGAATGAAATGATTTTCAGAACATAGATTTCCATTAATGTGGCAAATCTTTTACTAACTCAAGATTCTACTCAAATCTTGAATTTTTTTCCTTATGTGCAATATATACCAATACATTCCATAATTATACCAAAAATTCTATGATCCCAACTTTTGAAAATGAGTTAGATGCTATTTAATAAGTATTTGGCCATTTTGAAAAAAAATAGTATTATTCATGAAATCTCGTGAAATGCGAGAAATTGATGATTTAGAAAAATCTATATCAGTGAAATTGAAAAAATTGTTTTTTTTGCCTGGATGTAGCTTTGATCAAAGATTCAGAGGATTAACTTTCGTTTTTTTTTCTCGAAGGTTTAGCTAGTAGATCTAACGCTCAGAAAAACTTCAGTGTCATGTTTCCAGGGGAGGCATAGTTCCTTATGAAAGTTTGAAATGGTCTTATCTTCTTATATATGCTGAATCGGAAAAAATGCTATACGAAAAAAGTATTTCCTTCGACCTGAAGAATCATCAATCTGGTCGCCTTTTTTCTGAAGTTTTGTTCTTTGCATAATATGCTTCATGAATGTTCTTATTTCGAAATGGAGTCAGTTTATCAATGGCTCCGATTTGAAACGAGTTTTCTGGAAACGCCAATACGTAAATTAACAAACGCTGATGCTAATAGGGCTATCATAATGATACAGGGTAGCCTAACTCAAGTTGTTGCAGGGTGAAGGCTCCAAGTCAGTCGAAGTGTGATATCTCGACTTTGCAATGGGTTCAGGGAGACAGGTTTCGTGTTGGAAAGTCCAGTGCTTTGTGGGCGACGAAAAACAACACCTGCTTAGGATCGTTTCATCACCGTTTCGGCGAGAAGAAAGCCTACATCTACGTGTAGAATGCTACGGAATACTCTTCAGAATGCAGATGGGGTTCAAGTTTCCATCGAAACCATTAGACGACGTTTGAGAGAGGTGAATCTAGGTTCTAGACGTTCATTAAGAGGAGTTCTATCAACACGTGACCATAAGCGTCAAAGACTGGAATGGGCATTTCAACATATCAATTATAACGATTAATGGCATAGTGTCCTTTTCACTGATGATTCCAGATATGGACAATTTTCAGATTCTCGAGGAATAAGGTTATGGACAATCCCACGCATACCCCGTAATCGTCGCTATGTCCAAGAAGTCCATCCATTCCGAGGGGGTGGTGTTATGGTATGGGCCGGGATATGTTTCAACGGGCGCACATATGTACACATTTGTCCTGGGAATATGACCGCCTTACACTATAGGCAGCATGTCATTAACAATGTTTTGCCAAATTTTCACGCCGCTATTGGTGAAACTTTTCAATTTCTAGACGATAACGCTAGACCTCACCGTGCAGCCATAGTTGAGAATGCGCGCAAATAGCTTGGTATTCCACATTTACCAATACCTCCGCACTCACCAGATTCGAATTGCATAGAACATTTATGAGATATGCTCAAAAGAATATAAGATGATAATCAACCTGCCCCAGAATCCTTAAATAATCAGAGAAAGCTTCTGCCCCGTTTATGGAACCAAATTCCTCAAGAAATGTTCAACAACCTCGTGTGTAGTATGCAAAGAAGATTTCAAGCTGTTATTGATGCCAGTGGAGGCCATACCTTATATTAATGGTCTTAAAATGCTTGAATTCTCTGGAAATAAAATTTCGTTATTTTACTCGATTTTTCGTAACCACCCTGTATACGCTGCAGACCTACAGACTAAAATTAATTTCATTTCCTGCAACTTTAAATCATATCAATATGCAATTTCATCACAAAATCCCATTTAAACTATATTTTTTTGCAATTTAAGTCAATACCCCCAACTTATACGGAGCAGGTTATTCAATTAAAATTCCTCCGTTTTGGGAAAAAAAGTGTCTATTTTTGTGAGTTTTCTTAGGGAATCAACACTTCGAACTCTGAAGCTCCGTATTGTTTTCATTTTTTTATTTTTTTTTTGTTTCAGGGACTGGGAGAGAAAATCTTAAGAAAACATTCACAAAAATTTAAAGACCCCCTATAAAATATGTCAATAGATATTTAAATGTACCTTTTCTAAAATTTCGTGCAATATAAATTTTTCGAGAAATCTATCCTTAAAAAAAAATATATCATTAATTACTTTGGCTGAATATAACTCTGTTGAAAATTTTCACAGAATTTTTCTGATACATTCATTCCATGGTTTAAGCGGTAAGGTCTAATGCTCGAAACAATTTTAGTGGTGAAAGTTTAAAAAATCTAGGCTGAATCGGAAGAAATGGTATTCGAAAAATTTTTTCTTTTGATTTCAGAATATATCGTTTTGTGCTTCGTTATACTCGTTCATTGGAAAAAACCCACAATAATATTATAATTATCTCAATTCATCTTGACTCTGTAAATTTTAATGGAAAAGTATTGTTATGTAGAAAAATTCAGATCATGAATCTTTCATGGGTTTTATTTTCGTTCCCTGGTTTTTCACGCCTTTTCATGAAAAACCTTATTGTTAGAGGCGAACAAGCCATTCCAATATACCCAACAATTGGTTTTTGTACTGAATCTCGCGCAATTACCACTCGATTTTTTCGATAACAAGCTCTAGGCGCGCGATAAATGGAATTTTCGTTGTTGGGAAAATAATGTCCCTTTGTGTCGGATTTCCAACGTCCCCATCAAAGTTTCTGATTGCTGCCTCCCTGTCATGGTATGAAGAGATTGGATACTAATTGATATTTCGTTCACGTATAGGTATAGAAAAAACTGCTACACGTACTCGACGGTATATTGGAAATTCTGGGGAACGAAATAAAAAAGATTATCCTATAGATTCTCTTGGATTTGGATTATATTTTGGTTGGATAGATCAGTATCGAAAAAACTTCGGTACGAATTTTCCACTAGTAGGCGGCCTATGTAAATTTCCCTAGGAAAACAAAGTGAAATAACAAAAATTAAAAAAAAACCATATTAGGTTTACAACTTTGCTTCCGCCATTTTGCAATAGCTGACTGTATCGTTGAGTGGTAGTTGAAATAAAGAGATCGTAGATGTCATACATTAAGCTAAGGTATTCGAAAGCATAACGCTATCGAAATATTAGTCGATTTGTGTCTGCATCATGAAGTTTTTCTCGATCAAACATGTCAGTTCACAAGGCGTATTCTCAGCATTTGCTAGATGGTTTAATTTTTTGTTTTCATATAAAAAATCTGCGACTAAGGCTCATTGAATGCTCTCAAATACCTATGGTGAGGCCGCTTTTAGTGAAAGAACGTGCCGAGAGTGGTTTCCACGCTTCAAGAACTGCGATATGGTTCTCGAAGATGCAGAATTATATGCAAGACAATCACAGTCGATCGTTATCGAATGCAATCCTTGGGTTTGAGACAAGCATTGAAAGACAAAGGACCGCAATACAACGAGAGATATGATAAAGTGATTTTACAGCATGACAATACTCTACCCCATATTGCGCAATAGAAAAGTTTCATGACACTCCATCGGTATTCAAGGTAAAAGGCGTCAAACAGAAAAAATTGTACCCATTTTTCACGATTCTGCCGAAACTACTGAAAACAATATAATGAAACTTTATTAGAATACTAGCTGACCCGGCAGACTTCGTACTGCCCCACAAAAAGCAATTTTGATATAATAATAAATTATTATGGTATAATACCTTGCAAGTGGACATAAAATTGCCCCCTTCAGTATGTGTTGCGACAAACGTTGTCGTCTGGAAACAGCTATTAAATTTTTGAACGTTGGCCAAGAAGTGTTTAGAATCATTTACTATTGCAGAAACTAAAGACCGTAAGGAATCTGGTGGTGGGACTAATTGTGGTAATTGGAGGTTGGATAAGCTAGCTGGTCTGGCAAACTTTGTTTCGCCTTAGAGATGAATAAAAATTGTTTTTTTCAAAGGAAATATATTAGGTGAAATACGAAAAAAATACGAAAGTACAATTATGCAAAAAATTTAATTGCAGTGAAATTGGTATGTACAGGGTCATTGTTTATATATTACTCAATAGCTATCTCAGTTAATATTGGAAGTACACAAACGTTCAGATGGACAAATTTGCAGTATTTTTTATGAGCATTCAGAATTCAGTACTAAGAATTGCATTAAGGCATCGTTAACCTAGAAATTCTATGTGAATTGTTGTTTTTCAAATGGCACACCCTGTATTTCATTTTCCTAATTGGTAGAGCTCTTTCTTCTGATTTTAAATATATATATACTTTATTGAGGTTTTTCTCGGCAGTTTCTGAAAATTATAGGTTTTTTTTGTCTAAATCTAAGTCAGCTGTAGAACGCCACTCGAGAATGCTGTGATTTATTTATATCGGTCTCCTGATAGTCCCTTCTTAACCTCATTTGACACTTTTTTATGGGGATATTTGAAATAAAAATGCCCGTCCGCAAAATATTGAAGACATTAAATGCAGAATAGAAGAAGAAATTGACAACCTCAATATATTCCATAAATGTTGCTGAAAATCCTCAAAAACTTTGAAAAAAGATATCGACTCTGTCTAGAAGTAAATAGGGGTCATTTGAATCCCTAATTGAACTGTCAGTTAATGAATAAATAACATAAATATCAAAGATTATAGAGTTAGAAAGATAGGAAACGCCCTTACATCTGTGGTACTAAAATCCGACTACGATTTTTGGCTAGTTTCTTACTTGTGACACCTAGATGGCGCTGAAAACATAATTCAGTACAGAAAACTATTTTAATAGGCGCGAAATTCGAATTATACTTTTCATAAATTTCCATTAAATTGAGTACTCTTTGTCGAGCTTTTAGAGAAACATCCTGATCGACAAAACAAAAGTGGGACTCCGTTTTTTGATCAGGATTATATTTTCCATCTACACATTTTTTTGGATCAAATGAAATACGTTTTGGATTCTTTATATTTTATTTGAAATGATTGTGTTAAATCAACTACAATACAATAATTATGAAATTGAGAACATTTTAAAAATTTGTTCACATATTAGAGAATTATTATAACAATTTCAAGAACTTATTCATACAGTGAACTCTCGATAAATCAAACATCGATATATCGAACAGTTGTTCTGGACACGATTCATACATATCTTACCCAGTGTATTTTAACCTCAATGAGTCTAGAGGGTCTAGTAGATGAGTCGAACTGCTGGAAGGGTCGTCAAAAAAACCACCACCTCTATAAGTCGTTCTTCTGACTACCATTGTCTCTATGAGTGGAACTTTTTGATCTAATGAATAAGACCGAAGAAAATTCGGTTCGCAAACAAATTATTCAGAACAATATATTTTTACCCCGAAACCTATCCATTTGACAGCACTGAAATAAAAAGCAATGAACAAGACAGTTACAAATTACGAGTTTCAAACCTAATATTTCTATTCTCTTTGGTAATCTTTCAAGATTATTCTTTCTATTATTTCTGCAATTAATCACCATGCATTTCGAATGTCGGCCAGTTTCTAAGACATAATTTATAACAGAAAAACACACAAACCAAGATTATGGAGTGAGCTAGGTGCTACTCTTGTAGATTTCGAGTTATTTCAGTGGAAAATATGCAAGAAAATACAATCATCATTCAGCAAAAATATTTATTCAAGTATTTCTTTCAAAATTGACAACAGCCTACTAATAATCTCATATAATCTATGCCAAATGGACCCCAATTAAATATTTTAACCATAACCCGATTACTTTTGAAAAACAGATGTCGCTGACATCACTGAAGTCGCTTCGTTTCCCATCTTTATACTCTATAATCTTTGATAAATATCAGGTGTTTCATTATCCACGGTTAATTTGATATGTAAAAATCGCATTGTTCTCGTGTGGCATTCCACAACTGCCTTAGATTTAGCAGAAAATATCTATATTTATAGAAAACTGCTAGAAATATTTGAAATCAGAAGAAGGAGCTCTTAGTGTTGTTAACCGTAGCGATATCTACTGGCGTTATTCGCAAAAAGGAAATTAATTTCCTATTTTTTTTCCATTTCATCAAATTTTACAGAGTTTTAATGTATTTTATGTTAACCCCAACGTAGAAGAATCCAACAAAAAATCTTTCATAAAAAACAGTTCATCCAATCTTGAGTTATAAATGGTGTAACCAACAATATGGCGACTCAGTTTTATATATTAAGATATTTTGAAAGCTGATACATTCAATGAATTTGATTTCATATCTGACTCGTACCAAGCAGCATTGAACATAACTTTTCTAATATCCCTATCCCTTCCAAATCAAATTCCATTTCTCGAAATTAATTCATGATCCGATATTAGTTTCGTCCTGCACATCTCGCCAGACCTTAGGGTTACCAGTCGAAAAGGAAAACATAGACCGAAGCGCCGTCACGTACAACCCGATATTTCGGCGAAGTGAATCGAAACCCCTCACGTAACTGGATACCTAGAAATCCCTCATTTGAATAGAACAGGAGGACCATGGAAAGCAAAACGGGGCACGCTCGCCTCGCAGGATTACCATTCCTGCTCTCGATTCTCGGCTGATCCTGCAATAGCCGTGGAGACCGCAAAGTAAATCGCATTTTCCCGCTAATTCGTCACGATTCGAAGGTCGAAAACCGTCGCAATCAAGACTTAGAAAACCGATCCCGAGCAAATATTTTGTCTGCAGTGCCGGATTGATTAATCTTCAGCGGGTTAGACGGGCTTAGACACATCAAGGTAATGAGCTTCCAGATAAAAAAAGATGACAAAAGGAAAGCGTGACTTATTTAAATACCTTCTTCTATTTCAGTATCGTAATGAGTTCATTACAGTACCAAAAGTGCTGCTTTAATGAAACTCATTACAGCATTGTTTTAGTTATATTTTTCGTTTTATGGTTGTCAATACTGACCTCAGATGCTCTCAATTTCCAAATCAAATCAATTCAAATTTCGTAATCTGACAAATTTCGTAAGTCACACTAACTGTCAAGATCCAATACAAAAGTCACTAATCTAAATTTTTATTTGAATTTCGAGAGTATTTCACAAAACTTGACTGAAATAAAGAAAATATTGTCTTATACCCGTTGCAGAAGGCAATTAAAACTCTCATGCTTTCTAAAACTCGCTCTTTCGTCGCTCGTTTTTGAATTTCGCATTCGTGTTGGAATAGCAGGATCATTCAATATTAAAAAACTCGAGAAGATCACTCACTCTCTCTTGAAATGAAAGAAATTAGGGGAAAATCATGCAAAATGAATAGGCAACTTAAAATATTAAAGTTTTAGCTGATGTGGTATCCATACTAATATTATAAATGTGAAAGTCTGTGTGTTTTTACTCGTATGTCTTCACAAAACTCAGGAACCAGATGACCGATTTTGGTGAAAATTTCACTATAGTGTAGAGCAGTGTTTTTCAACCTGTGGGTCGCGAAGCATTTGTTGGGGGGTCGCGAGTGGTCTAGACGACTAGGTACTCACTCCATTGGAAAAAATCAATAAATTATTGAAGGATAGATATATCAAGAAGTGGTTATCAAAGAAATGAAATACTGGTATGTTATTCATAAAAATAAATTAATAAAGAAAAAACATTTCGACTACTAGTTAATTTTAATGTACTTTAATCCTCGTTTTTATTCACTGAGAAGTAATAAGACAATTTATTCTTTTTTCACATTATATGATAATTCATTTTAGATATATCTGGAAAGTCTATGTGGGGTCGTGTCATGAAAAAGGTTGAAAAACACTGGTGTAGAGAATTCATTTGAGTATGTTGTCATGTAGAGTTCATTATTATGCAGAGTGTTCTACAAGCTCTATGAAAAACTATGACAAAAGGTAGCTGTGCTTCTTTTGAACATTTTTGTGCCTATGAACATAGGTTCTATTCGTTTTCGATTCGGAGTTACAAGAATTTGATGGTGCACCACCAGATAGAGGGTGACAAGTAGTCAGATTGCTGAATGAGCATTTCCCGAATAAATAAATAAGTCAAGGAGAACCAATACATTGGCCACCTCGTTCGCCTGATCTAAATCCCTTATATTTTTATTCATTGGGACATTTGGAGAAGCTTGTTCGTCATGTCGAAATCCAATATCATCAAAAATTACTTGTTAGAATTCAAGATGCAACGAACCAAATACGAAACGACTGAAATCTGATCTGCCAAGTGACGGCATCTTTAGCTTGTACTCAAGCCGAAGGTGGACATTTTGAACCATTTTTATAGTCTCAAAATTTCCATTAAGTATTATGATTTAAACATGAAAATACAATTTTTCAGATGCTTGTATCGGATATAAATGTTAATAGGAACAAAAATGTTCAGAATAAGTATAGCTACCATCTGTCAGAGTTTGTCATAGAGCTTGTAGAACACCCTGTATAACGAAGAAATGTCGATTTCAGATTTCAACGGCCAACTCTGTGTGAACTATAAATGAATAACATGATCAAGGAACATTTTGCAGTGCTCAAAAGGTTCCATAAAAAATTCCGCGACGGAATATGTCTTACTACCGAGAATAACCCTCAATAACCAAACTGAACAACTTCAATTCAATTCAAAATCATATAAAATTAAATGTGACTGTAATCTGCGACATTTATTCCTGATGAAAAATGATCTTTCCAGCACAGTTTTCCAACAAATATTACGCGAGATATGACAGATCGAAGAAATACGAATTTGAACAAGTAATTGTTTAATCTACGCGTACGCGAGGACGCTTTCCTACGTGCTACCACGATGTTATTAAGGGCGGAGCACGATCGACCTACGATCATTTAGATTTTGAATAGGGTCGAGAGAGTAGCTGAATCGAGGCAATGAGGAATTGAAGTTTTTTCGAGCGTAAGACTGTGAGATTCATTCTTAATTTTTTATGTTCATCATTATTATTGAATATTTATTGTAATTACTTTCTGATTTCAATTTTCGTGGTGAAGTTTTCGATTTTTTGTGATTTCTTGTGTCTGATGCACATTATCTACATATTATGGGACAGAATGAAAAAACGCCTCGGTGTTGAGCTAAGCGGACATAAAATTGAAATAGATAACATAAGTAAACCTTTATTTATTCCTGTATCAAATTTCTTATGTCTTAGTTTTTCGGTCCTGAAAAATATTCTGTTTTCTTGTGTTATAACATGTTTGGTTTATCTATGGGAGTTGATTGCCTTTCATTGGGGTCCCGTAGCGGTCTTCAAACATCTGAAGTGCCGAAAAATCATCACCTGGAAGGTCGTATCTGGTTTGGAAAAACCCTCACGACCAGAGAGCAACAATTTGTGGATTTTGAATTTGAATATCGAAGGAATTTCGAAAGGAAAGTGTGATTACGTCTCCAAATAAGCTGATGAACATGGTATCAAAGAGATTCTTCTGCAAGAAACCCACACGGCAACAGAAAAAAAATCTTCGTGAAAGAGGACAGTTGAAAGTTATGTATTAATTGATTTTTTACAAGTTTAGCTTGTTATGTTGAAAAATTGTCAGTTTCATAACTTTCAACAGATTCGGAAAGGGGAAATTGATGGAGTTTTTTTGTCATTTCTTTCAAATTTTGTGACATTTCTGTCATAAATATTCATAAACCTCCGAACATTATTTGGCCAAGAAATCTTAATGTTGATGTTTTCTTTAAAGTAGCAAATGCATTTCCAAAATGCATTCGATTTATTCTGAATAATCGGTTTCTTTTTTGCTTTTGTCTTTTTTCATTTCAGATTAAGAATTACGAGTCGTTTTGGGAAGAATCTGTGTATCCGAGCCCATCGACGGATAACATGAAGATGATCACATTGACGTCTTTCAAGATTTTCCTGATATTTGATATTTTATGTTATTTTGTTTACGGGGAGGCAGGTTTTTTCGGCTGAGGTTTTTTCCCCTGGCTGTATAGTATCGTATGATACTAGTGTTGATAGTATGGTATGATTCTATAGTATCATACAAAGAATGTTATGATACCCCGTTCTTTTTTTACCTCAGCTTAGGTACTTTTTGTTTCAACATTTATTGTATTATTTTAGCTCTCTTTTTCATAAGAATATATATATTTCTTCATCATTAACCTCAAATACAATTTTAAGAATGCCATTACCTTGAAATATTTACTTAATCTTTTTTGAAAACATGAGAAAGACTTTTTCCTTTTTTTTTGGTGACATACATTTCATCCTTCTTGTTATTCATTTGAAGAGTCACATTTCGTCATAATTTCAGGCAATGATTCTGAAACTTCGAGGATTTCATGTTGATTGAAATGCTCATTCACCTTTTTCAGTAGGAAGCAAATAATCTGTCGTCTCTCAAGTCTCCAGCCTCCTTTTCAGGTGTGTAGGGATTTGAAACGATTCCGACTGCGGGCTACGTCAGAGACGCCACTTCAGGGAGGGCTGGGGGGTCGGTATATTTCATGCTTCTGAGAGACAGCTCCTGTCGACTTATTCCATTCCTCTTTCGAATTCCCGGACACGGCATGTTCAACGTGCGCGAACTCCAAATCCTTCTCATTCTCCCCCATTTCTGGTCGCGGATTTGAATATGGAACACATGCTTCACATCCGAGACCGACATTTTTCAACTCGGACAACTTTCTGTCTCGGATCTCGGAGTCAACGACGTGGCATCAATCAATTTCCGCCGAAATTCGGGCCTTACGATGTCGATTTATCATCTTTCTCGACTTTTCATTTGTTTTTCGAGCGGGATGGGGAGCATTCGTCAAGACGAGCTGTTTCCGTCTTACTGCTTCGCTAAGAACCTGTCGATATTGTGGTGACTTTCAAAGGGACCAATTCGATATTTCGTTATGAGGGAGATCTCTGTATTTTGGCAGCATAATATTCACTATAGACCAAGCAAATTAGCTTCAAAAAATGGTGTGCCTAGAAATAATTGGTGGAGTTCAGGAAAATATTTTATTTGTTCCTCATTTGTAAACGTCAGTTTCCAAAAACACAATATTAATCAAGTTTATTTTATCAAGTCACTAACTTGTAAAACTGACAAATTTTTACAAGTTAGCAGTATTATTTACATAAGAACATTTTGTTCTATCGTCGTATATGTTGAAAATCATGGTACAATTATTGTTATTCCAGCAACACAGATTTTTGACGACGAAAGAGTTGATACTGATGATGATGAACCATCTGTTGACTCAGAAACTGCTGAACTCGAGGACTGCAGAACATTTGTACTCTTCTTACTACCAAATAATTTGCTAGACGATTCGATTTTTTTGTTGGCCGAATCATCGACATAACTCATCGCAATTTCGGTGCTCTTCCACCCTCCTGCACGCTTTAGTGCTAAAATATCTCCACCCGAATCCGAAACCATAGTGGCTCTAGTTCTGCGAAAAGAGTGGCCGGTGTATAACTCTTTTAAACCTAATTATTTTTGTTTTGCCGCTTTTTGAAGTCGTCGTGTTCTCGCTAGTACCTTGAAGCTGATTTTGCAGGTAATAAACTTGATGCTACTCTGCTGGCTGCCTCAATAATTTGCTTTAGGACACCACCAATAGTATGCAGGCCAGCATTGAGGGAAATGCACTTTCCATGTCGGTATGTCGGCTTTCTGTTCCAGGAGGCCGAAGATTCACATATTTTCTGTATAACATGCAGTGCTTAAAGCTGCAGCCATCATCGGTTATGGTGAATCTTCTTGTTGTTAAATTTTTTGTTTGCCGCAATGTCACAATAAGGTATTTTTCCATATCTTCTACATCATTCATGTTTAAGGAGAGAATTTCGTCTCATCGACAACATCCAAAAATCCCAAATATTGTTACAATTTTCGCTAGCAACCACTAGTCATCAGGAGCGTGTAAAAGAAATTGTTCAGCTCCTTCTTTACTCAATACCTTGGCTTTTTTTGGCGTATAACGCTCATTTTTCCGTTTCAGAACCGCTATTACCTTTTGAAATCTGCAAATGACAACTAAACGTCATATTTTTCAATAAATTTTCTAAGGAAAACAAATCCGCGAACAGGGGCATTTTCTTTCATTTCCAAGCAGCTTTTCAGCATAGACGATTTTGTCCATAAAGTATTAGGGCTGAATCTAGCCGATAGTTGATTCAAGTAGACCAATAAAACATCTTCAGTTACCCAAATTACACTATTTTTGTTTTGCCGCTTTTTGAAGTCGTCGTGTTCTCGCTAGTACCTTGAAGCTGATTTTGCAGGTAATAAAATTGATGCTTCTCTGCTGGCTGCCTCAATAATTTCTTTTGGTACATTAATTTTCGCTATCGCCAAAACAAATGTAAAGAAAAATAAACAGACATGTTCATGGCAACGCTTCCATATCTTACGACACTTGAGACAAATTATTGAGATTTTTTCGAAATTTATCTAACCTTTTTACAAATGAGAAACAAATAAAATATAAAACAATACACACAAGGTGACGGGTTTTACTAGCTCAAGGAAGTAATATCCTCCATTCGCCAGTAAAAACCCTCTTACCCTGCTAGTAATGTTATATACTATTTATCATTCATTTAGGTCTCAAATAAGAGTAGTTTGAGTTTTGCCCCAATTTTCCAGTGGAGCGTATGTAGTCACGTTCGAAAATTTCCGGACTATTTAAGGTTTTTCTGGAAGCTCCTAAACCAAGCAGGTTATCAAAAACTTTGTGATAAGCATTTAACTCTGCTGCCGAAAAGTACAGCGGCATTGTATTTGAACAAGTATTTATAAAGAAATCATACGTCGAAATATGGCAAATTTTTACACTTTTTCTTTCACTATAAAACGCAACTACTATAAAACGCAAACTACGAACTTTAGAACGAAATGTCATAAGATAAGAGTTGTGTAGACCATCATATTGTGAAAGACAAGCAAGACGATATTGTCTTTTCTCATTGCAGTTTTAATATTTTTCGAAAAACAACATATCATTCCTTCATGCTTTTAATGGCTGCGACACAACGTCATCATTTTTCGGTAAAGGAAAAATAAAATTCCTAAAGACTTTTAAAATCAACACACACCTGCTGAAAGCGGCAAAATTGTTTAGCAAGTCTAATGCTTCTGCCTATAAGGTCGACAAGGCAGTGAAGACATGCATGGTAGCTTTTTTAAAAATGATTTCAAGCAATTAAATGTATTGTGGTACTAGATGTTGAAAAAATTGTTAACCAAAACCTCATTCAATCTTGCCTCCCTTCAACTGAAGCAGCACCTTGACAACACTCGCTATTAACGTATTTACAGGTATTAAAAATATGTAATTTATTTTGCTCTAAGTAACGAGGTGTATTGTTAGTTATTAGTTTGAGGCCCACGTTTGTTATTATAATTGATTCAGTTGATATTCAACGTCTTCAGGAATTTCAGTTGTCCTTTACTAAGCCACTAAAAACATGAAGGAATAATATGTTGTTCTTTGAAACAGAGAAGAACTTGTAGTGCAAGGGATAATAGACAATTTATCGTCTAGCTTGCCTTTGCCAGACTTCACTAAAATAAATTTTGGTGAACAAAGGGCTGGAGCAGTCAAAATTAAAAGAAGATCAGTGTCCTCCCAACAAAAACCACACACTCACTGGGACAATTCGATGATCTACAACTTTCATTCTATAACATTTCGTTCTGAAGCTCGTCGTTTCAAAGATATTATACGTTTTATAATGAAAAAATGTATTTTTTCGACGTATAATTTTCATAAAACTGCTCGTTCAAAATATAACATCGAAATACTTTTAAGAAGCAGAATTTAATGCTGAATACCTTCGAATACAACAATATTATTGATTAAGTGCTTAGTTCAAGAGCTATTCGAGAAAAACCTAAAATAGTCCTAAAATTTCGAGATTCTTCGAACGTCACGACATATGCTCCACTTGGAAATTGGGGAAAAAACTAAAACTACTCTTATTAGAGGCCTAACTAAATGATTAAAAGTGTTTCCAGAACTCCACCAATTATTTTCAGGCAAAAGTCTAATTTGCTTGGCATACCATCAAAATTGAGAAGGATGGTGCTCTACCCTTTCTAGACGTCATAGTAACCATGAAGACGTTCTTCTTAAATAAAGTCTCTAAAATTGAACGTATCAACAAAATCGGTAATCGGCATCCTGAGTCCATTGAAGACAAACAAACACATTAACCTATTTATAATATAAGGTTGTTATTTTCATCGGGGAATAAGGCAAAGAAATTAAAGATGATAAGTCTTCACCACCTAAGACACAAAATTAAAAACTCACAGTAGAGACTTCCATTTGAAATTGACCTTATTTTTTGTTTCAGCAAGTGACCTTGATTCAATCCGCGCCCTTTTCAATGAAAAAGAAAAAGAACTTTCTTTGGCGGTGGCCAAAGTTGAAGAACTCACTCGGCAATTGGAGGAACTCAAAAGGGGGAGATCTAGCAGGGATCAGCCTCCGGCCTCAGCCTTGGAGCTCGATAAGTTGAGAAGAGAACTGATGGTAAGCATTAAAAAAAAAATTCTGCGAACATGAAACAGTGGAATTAAAAATAAGGGTCAACTAACAGAAGGTTGCTTGTTGCAGAAATGCAACAAGCAAAAATATATGCGTATTTGCGTATCGTTATCAAAGTTGATTCAATTCTCCCAAATTTTTTTTTCACTGAACAAAACCCTTGTATCTCGTTCACAGATGAGAAACTCTTTATCTTCAGTATAATTTTATTCATCAAGTGACAAGAGCTGTGGATGTGCTTCAAGCTCAGGGGCAATTAAAAAAAAAGATACAGTAAAGGAGTAATAAAGTGAAAAAAAATTTTGAGAGTTGCATCAACTTTGATTTATATACACATATATTTCTCGTAAGACCAAAGCCTACTGAAGTATGAGTGACAACCAACATTCTTTTTTTATTGAAAAAACCTCAAATATTTTTCAGTTTTCTATGTATCCTAGAAACGGGATCATCTTTTTTTGAAATACCCTGTATACGCTCTTGACAATGTTTAATCCTCGCCTACATGGCCTTAATTTTGAGGCAACTTCTTGAGGAAAAAACCCAAAGGAAATTAAGTTCAAGACCTATCAGATTGCTCCTTTGAAACCCGTCACTTTAAATGAGAGTTTTCCACAATGAAAAATTCAAGACAGTTCTTTCCATTCGTCTCAGTCTGACTATTTCCCGAGATCATATCTTTTCAACGATCCTAACTCCAACCCAAGAAAAAGGACCATTTGTGTACATTAACAATCGATGGCTCTTTCGCCAGCAATCGAGGCTGAATTGGTTTGAGTACCACTCTTCAGATTTTACTCTTCAAAGGTTGTGATCTCTTTTATCATGTTTCATGCAGCGTCGAGAAAGAGTCAGGGCAAATAAATTATTCAAATCTTCCGAAGGAATTCCCTTTGAGTGCTTCTGGTCTTACGGAGTTAAAATCGCGAAAGCTGAAATTTATGTTGCGAGGAAGAGAAGCGACAATGGGATTGGAACTGAGAGCATTTTGTCGAGAATGCTTAAGAGAGGATCTGGCTGTTGATTACGCTCATCGAGAAACTGGATGGAAAATTGCTGTTGGGAAAATGAAACTCTATACTAATTCACAACTTGACAAAAAGGAATTGAGGCATAATTTGTTCTTCTCAATGGGGAAACATCGACTAATGCAAAAATGGTGAAAGGAACGAAAATAAATGTTTCAATTCATGGGAGGAGAAGCATAAAATACATCATTTAATATAAACGACAACGAACGAACGACAGAAAGTTAAAACGTCCAGATAGAGAAGACCTAAATTCTTTTCACTTTGTGGCGAAAAACTTCAAAAAAGAGTAAAGCAAGGTGCAGTCTGATTTACAATCAATAATGGCTGAGAGATTTGAGAAGTAGCTAGCTGATTTATATATAGGGTTATTCACGAATATGGCTCTATAGAATATTTTTAGGAAAGATACAAGATTCAGGATTGAAATTCTAAAGGTGAGCTTCAAGTAAGAAGACGACTTTTCGTATATTTTTTGAAGGTTCTAGGACTTCCGGTTTGTCCGGAAGTGACATCAAGTTTCGTTTTTTAAATGGGAATACCCATTTTTTATGGCATAAACAGATTTTTCATTGAATTCAGAGTCTCTTTGATTCCAAAAGTTTGAATTTTCCCGAGAAAATTTTCTTCAGATGAAGAAATATGAAAAAAAACCAATTGTTACTATCGCATTACAGATGATAATTCAAGAACTTAATTCTTCTGAACTATAGAAAATATTTTCTCGCTAACAAAGATTTCCAAAAATTTCCCAAGACCCCTAATTATTTTCCAGTAAAAAAACACATTCGGATTGAGATTGAAATTTGAAGACAAAATCGTTTTTCCTGAATATTTCCAAAAATATTCATTTTGGGATAAAAGTCTTAGACGTATGCTCCTATTATTTTTTGACGAAGCTTTCGAAAATGCTTCAAAAAAATGGAGTTCCAATTTGAAAAAAACGATTGTTTTATGTTTCGTCAGTTCTAACTTTGACTAAGACTTTGTGACCTCCTGTATCGTATTCTGAAAATCACGCTATGGGAAAAGAAGCATTAGCCTTCCTTCTCGGAGATTCTCAAAAATGAGAATTTTTAATGAACAAACCTCGAAGTTCAATTTTGAGATTTTTTTTCGTATCGTCCTAGAACCTTACAAAAATATACGAAAAGTCCTCTTGTTACTTGAAGCTCACCTAAAAATATTCTATAGAGCCATAATCGGAATAATCCTGTGAAATAAACATAAAGATGCAGGGAAAACTCAACAATTTGTTTAGAATAAAGAAGGGTCTACAGGACTTCACAGGTGAAAGATTGAAAATAATTCGGAAGATCTATTTTGTGCAATAAATACACGATTACTTGTACTGAACCCCAAGTTTACTTAGGAGTGCTGGGGCAAACTCAACTCGGTAGGCTGGACAAATAAGGTCTCTTTAATTTTGGTTCCCGGTCTTTCGGGAATCTCTCACATCTCTTAGAGAATTGCTCTTAGATCTATGAAAATCTTGAGGACACATTGTGTATCAGCCATCAGTAATTATGAATTATGACATTGAACTGTCGATATTGCTCGAAGAGGAATTGGTACAACATTATTTCTCTTTCTACTATTAGAGAAAACTTCAATTTCGAAATTTTACCGTCTTGAGTAACATTTTCTACGATGACTTCCTCTACTTTCTGTCACAAAAAGCCCAATTTCAATTCGTAATCATTAATCTCATTTTTATTTGTGCTCGTTTTCAGTACAGAAATAAGCTTAATGAACAACAAAACCACAGACTCAACCAACAGAGAGAAGCGTTGACCGCAAGGCAAGAAGAAATGAGCGCCATCGACAAACGGATATCAGAGCTGCAAGAAAGGCTACATCGGAAAAGGCTGCTCAATCAGCAACTCGCCAACCAAATCAGCGCGGCGAGTCACAAAGCTGCATATCATCAATTAGTTAGGTATGATTTTATTTCTTTTATGCATTTTGTACAATTAATTTTCCCTAATGATAGTTTTTTCCTTTAGCTTTCTGATATTATTTATAGCAAAAATAGAGAAGAGCTTTCAAAAACCAATGTTTCATCTGAATTTTCAAATGTTAATACTTCCTTCAGTAATTGAATCTCTTGTCACATATCAACAGGAAAACATTCCATCATAACGCCTTTCCAGAAAGTGAGTCTTCGAGTTGTACATATATTCCAAGAAATGTTTCTTTAGTTTTCTTTTCCATCATCAAATTAGGCTGGATGAAAAAATATTATATTTTGTTTATGGACTATGCCATCGTTGCAAACATGCCACAGAAGTTTTTCCATGCATTGATATCTACCGCTTAAACTTTGGAAAAAATGTAGCAGAAATTTAATTCTGTGAATATTTTAATCTCAGTTGCATTCAGCCAAAGTAAATATTTTCATAAATTTCGCTGATATTTTTTTTTCTAATAATTATTCGCATTAATCACGCTAGATTTTCCCAAGCATACTTTAATTTCCAAAAGTGACCAAGTATTCATTAAATACCATTCAACTCGATTTCAAGAGTAAGATGCCTTGAATTTTTGGAATATTTATGGTTTGTAATTGCGTATAATAGTTAAAATGAAAGAAAAAATATAAAGGCCTTTGGAATTTTGTGTTTGCAGAAGAATAACCACCATCAATAAAAACCTATAACATTCCGAAAATCATTTCATTCGATAAAATCATGTACGAGATTTCGAAAATTACAGCTGAATCAGAACAAATGATACAGACAAAAACCGTTTCTTTCGATCTTAGAAATCTTCTTTCAAAATATACAGCGTGTTTCTTAATTTATGCGACAAAATTCATGAAGTGATTGCTCGTATGGAATTAAGATGGGGTTTCCGTATAACAAAATTTCCTCAGCTCACCTTTTCCGAGATATCACCCTTAAGACGGGGTCACTGAAATCGAATTTTTTTTTTGTTGATATCGCAATGAAGCTAGAAAAGATTTTGTGAATTTTTATGCACTCGCAGTTGACCTATCACACAGATATTTTTTCAATATTTGTGTGACATTAAACAGGGGTGAAATTACCAACGCTTACTTTATTTGATCTCAAAACTTTTTTTCGAGATGAAATTTCACGAAATACAACCTATATATAATGTATAATGTGACAGAAATATTGAAAAAATACCTTTGGTTCGTCATTTACGAGTGCATGGAAATAACAGAAATTCAAGCTTTATTGAAATCTTAGAAAAAAATAAAAATTCAATTTTACTCGCCAATTTTTTAGGGCGATATCTCGGAAAGGGGCGGGCTGAGGAAATTTTGTTATTATAGGAAAGTTCCATCTTAATTTCATACGAGCTATCACCACCTGAATTTTGTCGCACTAATTCAGAAACACCTTGTATGTACAACTCAAAGACTCAGCCTGTATATGGAAGACTATGGAAAACCTTGACTGAGGTAGACTGCGTACGTTCCTATTGAATAGCATCGTTTGGTAGATCAAGTTATTTTATTCGGAATTTAGCTGATACATGCCTGATATTTTAAGATCCATTTCATTTTGAACAGATTCCCCAAATCAATTACTCGTTTTATCCCACACTTCAGAAGATGAAAATAGAGACTAGATTATTCATTTTATTACTCTTTCATATCATCTTTTTCGACGGATATCGGAAGTATTTCTAAATTAGATATCTCTCAATATCAGCATCGGTACAATTGAGAGAATGAAGGTTGCAGCATATGATCTCCCTGGAATTAAACATGGAAGGTTCAACAATGTTTGATCATCTTTTTCTGTCGTATTGGATTTCAGATACTATATCGAAAAATAATATTTGAAGAATGGCTCATGTGTATTCTAAAAATCATATGTGTTCTGGAAAGATTTAGAATTTTCCGAAACTTCAGTAAGGTTACGTTGCGAAGAAAGCATCAAGGCTGAAGCCTGTTAGACCTGAACCCCTCTGAGAAAAGACCAATACAAGAAAGCGGTCCAACAATGGGAAGCGGTAAAAAAACAACGCTCTGGAGAAATACTTCTAGACTTGCGCAAGCTAAGAAATTTGTGGAATTGTCGCCGTCCTACACTAGGAAGCTCATAAAGCTGCCACGAGCTGAGCTTCGAGTAATGGTAGGTCTGCTGACGGGACATGGGAAAATCAGCAGATGAAACCTGCAGGCTATGTGGTATGCATGGTATGCAAGTGTCCAGAGCTGACGGAACTAAGAACCATTCACATGGGGAAGTCGGTTCTGGATCCCCATGAGGTAACAGCTGAAACTCCCAAGGATGTCGTCGGATTTATCAATGCACATTGACGGACTCCTTAGGATATAAATGAATGAGTTGGGTAAAGGCCAAAAGATCTTTGCGGTCAGAGTTGCCGGAAGGCTGATCGTAGCCACAACGACCCCTGTTCAGAATAATAATAATAATAATAGGCTTCTCCCACCCGGTAAACAATGTAATATTTTTCGTTGGCTCATTTTAAGGCTACAATTTTTTTCAATGGATTCTGGTGAATTAGTCCAAAAATTTGCGCCAGAGGAATTTCCTTAATTGAATTAGGAGTGAAAACAGAAGAAAGTTTCAGAAAATCCTCATTGCATGACAATGAATTTTTCTCGGAAAAAATTCTTTATTCAAAAGGCGCACGCAGAAATGCGTCAGATTTTTAATCAATTTCATAGCAATATCCCCGTAACCGCAACTGGATATCTGGTTTTAATCCATTCATCGAAGTTGAGTCGAAAGGCTCGACACGATATCCTGTTTTCCTTGCCAGTTCAGAATTTCGATAAAAGTATCGATTAAAATGTTCCATATGATGAAATATCAAACTCGAATATCGAGGGATTCCAATGAGTGAAGTGTTCAACAAAAATGTTTTGCAACATCTTCGGCATATGTTTCAACGATAAATTCAGAATATTCACTATCAGGTAACATAAAGATTCGCTGTAGACTGAAATACCAAATTTTCAGGGTTATGTTGCCCTTAACCTCATAAATTGTATATATCTTTCGCTAGTGAATCTGATAAAACTTCCTGAAACATGACTTGAACCGAACTGTTTTTCAGGTTAACTGGTAATGCAGACCAGAACAATCAGGCGTTCTCTAGAAAACAGCAGCAAAATATTCAGCAGCCTTCGAATGGGTTATCTAGGGGCAACATCGCTGCTGTTGAACCATATAATCACGTTCCTCTGCAAACGGGACAACCTCTTAGGGAAAACAACATGCAAGAGGTGAGTCTTTAGCGAGTGTTGTCGAGGTGCTGCTACAGTTGGAGGCACAGAGGAAAGATTAAATGAGGTTTTAGTTAACAATTTTTGAAACATCGTGTACCACAATACATTTATTTGCTTGAAATAATTTTTATAAAGGGCTGCTATGCATTTCTTCCCTGCCTCGTCGACCTTATCGCAGAAGCATAAGATTTTCTAAGCCATTTTGCTGCTTTCAGCAGGTTTGTGTTGATTTCAAACGTCTTTAGGAATTTCATTTTTTCTTTACCGAAAGAGATGACGTAGTGTCGCAGCCATTGAAAGCATGAAGGAATATTATGTTGTTTTTCGAAACAGATGAAAGTTTGTAGTGCAAGGGAGGAAAGACAACATCGTCTTGCTTGCCTTTGCCAGGCCCTAGTAAAAAATGTTAGTACACATCGAGGTTAGAACAAAATTATAAGGAGCTCAGTGTCATCCCCTTTTTGAACGTCACGACATACGCTCGACTGGGAAATTGGGGCAAAGCTCAAACTTATCTTATTAAAAGCCTAAAAGAATGATTAAAACAGTTTCCCCAACTCCACCAATTATTTCCAGCACACCATTTTTTGAAGCTGATTTGCTTGGCCTTAAAGGGCTTCAAGTGCTTTCGCGAGCATAATGCTTTGACACAGTTCTGATAAGAGCTTCATTTATAATAAAAAATTTTGTTCACAGAATACTCCATATCATCCCGGATACAACCCACAATCGATTAAGAAAGAAAACGACCTCCAAAATGCCTACGAAAACCAAGACGAGACCGGCAAAACGGGCAACAACGTGATTCCGAATAGACCTGAGGATATCGAGAACTTCAAGGACTTTGCCGTATCAAAATCGGACCCGAAATATCAAACCTTGCCCTACAACACGAAGTTCACCGTCAATCTCCTATCTAGCAGATCTGCCAATGCGAATGTAAATAATAACAACAAACTGGAAATAAACGAAATGAAACATATCGAAAAAGAGTCTGAGCAACCTAACATATCAACGAGTGCAACCATCCACAACGGGAATGTCAACATGGGTCAGCCAGCTGTCACCACTCATATGACCGTTCACAGTGCTCCCTTGAACATACTCAACAAGAACATCGCAACACCTCTGAACCACAACGATTTGATGTTGAGCAGAAGGAATTCTAGTGAGCAGGGGGCTGTTAAGGACCAAATTAATGTACACGGTCATCAGAAGATACCGGATCCGATTATGTACAACAATATTGCGAGCACACCTCCGAATATCAACTACCAGGTAGGTTTTTATAGTAGGAGAGTAAATAAGGGTTGAAAATATAGAAAAAAATTCTCTAGCACGTCAGATTTTCTAAGGGGATGTTAAGTGGACCAAAAAAGGCTCTCATTCATTAATGAACTCGCTGCCCTATTCTAAAGTTGCAAAAAATCAATATTTTGACATACTCGGGCGCATCAGATTAAGATATATATGGTTCATCTTCATGTCCTAGATGTGCTGTATCTTAATCCGACGATTACCTTGAGGGATTCGCTTAATCTGACAATTTTTAATCATCACTGTTCGTAATATACTTCATTTAATAAAGATTCTATAGAAAGTACAAGATCATCGTAGTTTGTTCGGGATTTTAGAAGAACCTGATGAAGTTAATTGTTTTCACCACAAAAAACACACTTCACATTGATATCACTCATAGTGAATATTCATAAACTATCTCATAACATAAAATGAGGCAAACGCGGAGCAAGGAATATATGCATTATGCACGCACTGAATATTTTCATGAAATTTGAGACATAGGCTCCGAGCGTCATGGACATGGAGGTAAAGAAAGTGGAGGGGGCATAACGTTTGAAAAGTGTCACCAAAACAAATCCGGATTTGGCACCCCAAGATGGCCGACTTCGAGGTATTTTCAACTGTAGGTTCTGCAATTTTGTCCTTATTTATTATTCGTTCGTTGGTCTTGGCAGTTGTATGTAGTGGAAAAACATATAAGAAAAGGTTTCTTGTACAGCATATGCTGATCTTACTCGCCAATTAATGGTGAAAAGCAAAATTTTTTGACGTTTGTAAATATATGGTTTAATTATTGTTGCATACAATTTTAATTGATAGGGGTACACGAGATAATTTACCCATTTGTTTCATTGCATATTATCTGAATTTGTATGTACCTTAATTGAAAAAATAGAATGTATGATTAGTAACAGGAACAAATCATTCATTCCGTACGTAATTCAACTCACCAATTCATTAGAAGCAATTGTTTATGATATTTTGACTCCTTGATTTGTTTCGATCATTATTTATTCATCTTTTGGTCATTAAAAGAGAATCGAACAAACTTCGAATTGTAAAAATTCAAATATACAAAATTCCCGCCACAAATTTGGCTCCGCAACATGGCGGATTTTTGGTGACACTTTCATAGCAAGGGAAACATAGGATATGCTACCTCCCCTTCTTCTACCTCCATGGTCATGGAGCACTTTTTGCATGATATAATTTCCTATCTGTTATTCTACCAGTGCCGTCCGTACTGCAGCGAGACTGAATATTTTCAGATAAAAAATGATACGCCACTGGTTTTTCGGACAATAAAAATAACAGTTTTCTTCTCCATGGCACTCTTCGTTTTCCACAATAAGGAAATTGAACTTTTCATGGTTATGCGTATATTGAAAGAGTAATTGGAAACTAAAACTGTCACTCAAGTTTTTCAATCTAATTATTCTAGCCTAAAAATAGGAGTTGGGTGTGTTTGTGAACGAGATATTCTTGATAATGGAATATTTAATGGTACATTATTTGGGCTATTTCCATTATCTATACTGTTGGAATTTACCGACGTTTTCTAATCTTAGAAAATTGCTACAAAACCGTAGTAAGCTTTTCATTGCTATATCAAATTTTGACGATTTCTTCATGCATGAGAATGAGTTTCATTTTTTTAACCGGAAACGGTGCCTCGTACAGCAAAAAGTGAAGAGACCGAATTTGCTCCAAATTAAATAGGGATTTGATTTATTATCGAAAAAACTAGTGGCGTATGATTTTTTTATCTGAAAATATTCAGTCTCGCTGCAGTGCGGACGCAACTGGTAGAATAATAGAAAAGAAATGATATCATGCAGAAAGTGCTCTTTGACGCTCGAAACCTATGTCTTGAATTTCATAAAAATATTTCAAGCAGTGTGAATGTTATTAATAAAAAACATTTTTTTTTCTTTAATTTCAACACCCCGTATCTCGGAGAGGAAACATTTTTCGACATATGTTTATGTGACAAACTAGGGCTTATTTTTTATGTAGAATACGTGGTTAAAATTTCTTGGTTACGATCTGGACCACCCTGTATGTTTTTCGTTATTCTTGAATTATTTCCTTCAAAATAAAAAAAAACTTAGCCACGCTCGAGAATGTCCAGACGACGTTTTTTTTAATTTGGTAGCCCTCCCCTGTTTTTTCGTCACTCTCAAATTGTCAGATCAGTGGTACATACACTTTTCAGCATGTAATTAACTCACCGTACCTCAATCTGAGGCACTCGAGAATGTCCGACGATCAATTTTTTTCCCATTCTGATCCTTTATCCTGGACGAGCGGCCATATACAGGGTGTACCGAGTTCGACTATCAGAAGTTTATGGAGAACTGAACATATTTGTAATCTGAAAATTGGGATTATGTTATTGTTCCAAATTATCTACCGAGCTAAAATATTCATGAAGCCCAACCAGTTTCACTTATACAGGGAATGAACAAATTTTTTTTTTATTTTTTCGTTTCAAATTTTGACAGAGTATTCAATTCTGAATACATTTCATATTAACATCATTGCATTCGTGAAAATACTTTTCAGAATATAGAGAAAAAACTTAAGAAAAAAGGAGAAAATAGTATTCGGTATTATGTTTGTTATTTCTATTCTAAATATCTTAAACACAAACCGTGGAAATATTGTAACATTCCTAGAATTTTGAAATACTCGTCACAGAGTGGGTCAAAAACTAGGATCAAAATCGGCCCATAACTTTTGTTTTTCGAATCAGAACCCTATTTTTTTCATCATTGCGTTGGATTCTGCGAAGAAAAATAATGATAGTGTTTTGATATATAAATGCTCCTAAAATGAATAATTCTTGAGTTATTTAGAATTTTCTGATTTTATGTCGTACGTAGAGTCAAATTCATAAAATCTGTTTCATATTAACAATGATCTTTGGTCATAGAAGATGAATAATTCCTATAATTCACTAGTGACCTATTTTCCTAATTCGTTCAGCATTGTTGATATGAAACAGATTTTATGAATTTGACTCTACGTACGACATAAAATCAGAAAATCCTGAATAACTCAAGAATTCTTCATTCCGCAGAATCCAACACAATCATAAAAAATAGGGTTTTAATTCGAAAAACAAAAGTTATGGGCCAATCTTGATCCTAACTTTTGACTCAACATTTGGAACTCCCTGTGAGGAGTTTTTCAAAATTCTAGGAATGTTACAATATTTCCACACCCTTCGACTTCAAGATTGTGAAAACTGTTTGTGCTCAAGATATTTAGAATAGGAATAACAAACATAATACCGAATATTCTTATTTTCCCCTTCCTTCAGTTATTTCTCGATATTTTGAAAAGTATTTCGATGAGTGCAACAATTTGACTTAAAATGTATTCGGAATTGAATACTCTATCAAAATTGGATACGAAAAAACAGAAAAAATGTGTTTGGGAATTTTTTCCCTTCCTGGTATGAGCAAAAGTGTTCAGGCTTCAAGAATATTTGAGCTCGGTAGATAATATCGAACAATATCATAATCCAAATTTTCAAATTTCAATAGGTCCAGTTCTCCAGTCTAATAAGCCTTCCAACTTGGTACACCCTCTATATGGCGGTCGAATTTGGTGTAGGTACTTAACCCCGCTTGTGCTACCTACTATTACTTGTTTTAGTAAGTTCCAAACTGACATAATTCATTTCCAGAAGCCAATAAGCAGCGTGGCACCCACATCGGTCCACCATTCCGGCATATTGTCGAACGTGTACCAAACATCTTCCATCAAAGTACAACCAGTTGAACCCCAGACGACTTTGTCATCCAACAAGCAAGTTCCAAGTCCTGCAAATGGGAGAACCTCAAACAACACCTCAGGAGTCAGCCTCATTCTATCACCACCACAATCTTCAAGCACGCCTTACAACACAACGCCTGAAGTATCCATCGAGAAGATTCCCAAACCCGCACTTCCACCAAAACCTGCGATAAAACCTCCTCCTAGGCAGACCCAGCACGTTTCCCTCTCTGTAGAAGACAACAAAACTCAACCGCCACCTTTACCTTCTTCTGAACCTCCTGAGGACGTCAAACCCGCACCTGTGCCACAAAGGATGGTTCTACCACCGCCTATCCAACCACCCAGAAACAGGGAAGTCACCATTGAGAAGCTGCCTATTGGTGTGACTTCAACAAATACGAACCAATCGTACCATCAGACTAACTCAGAAATGATTATCAAGGCGAAACCGTTGACTATAAAGAAACAGCAGTTTACAGAGCAACCGAAACTGAGGAACGTTGGTGGTTACAAAACGAACAGCTCGGTATCTAGGAGAATCGAGATACCCTCTAGTTTTCAGTATCAGACGATAGAAAAACCTTTAGATTCCCCTTCCTCTACCGATAGCAGGGAGAAGGATGCTGAGAAAGACGAAGTAGACAGAGCTGCTACGACAGATGAAACAGCCGAATCCAACAATAGGTCCCCTGGAAAAGAGGAAAAACCCATAGACGGAGTGATAAGAAGGTGCAAAAAGGGCAATTTGAAGCAAAGCGGGAAACAGAATCTATCTCGTAGGGTCAGCTTCGATCCTTTGGCCTTACTCCTAGATGCTAGTCTAGAAGGGGAGTTAGAGTTGGTGAAAAAAACTGCTTCTCAGGTGGCGAACCCGAGTGCAGCTAATGACGAAGGGATAACGGCCCTTCACAACGCCATCTGTGCAGGGCACCTCGAGATAGTCAAGTTCCTAGTAGAGTTCGGTTGTGATGTTAATGCGCAGGACAGCGACGGGTGGACTCCATTGCATTGTGGAGCTAGCTGCAATAATGTGGCGATGGTGAAGTTTCTTGTTGAGCACGGCGCTTGTATATTTGCTACGACCTTGAGTGACCATGAGACGGCTGCGGAGAAATGTGAAGAGGATGAGGAAGGGTTCGATGGATGTTCTGAATACCTCTACAGTAAGTATACGAATTTTAAACTTCTAGAATGATAAACGTTTTTTTTTTCTGTTATTATGAGGCAATATTCACAAGAATTACCGCAGAAAATTATTGAAATTTAAGATAATCCAAAATCAATTTGGTATGGAATCAAATTTGTTGAAGGAAATACTACTAAATTTAAACACCAGAATAGAAAATGTAGCTGAAAGTAAGCAAGGCTATGAAGAATCATTCGATAAGTATGGGAAAGACCATATGTCATAATTTTTCAGATGATCGGGAAAACACATTTGGAAACATCACAGTTTCTATAGTAAATTCGAGCAGGGGCCATATTCTAGTGGAACAGTGGCATAATCAAAACCTCAGAGGGAATTAATATCGAATAAATGGCTGGGCCGACAGATTCGGTTGGGTGGGGATGTAGAGCACAACGTATGGTACTCGAAGTCGGTGAAGTGTCGAATCGAATCAGTAACACTCCAAAAGCGGTATGGGTGATTTCATAACTGGTGTAAAGGAATACGACAATTTTATTCCACCCTGAGACGAGGAATTTATTTGCCTCAATGAATGACACAAATAATTTCCAGTGGAAATTAGTATTCAGGTTCATTTTCACCAAAACTGTTTCGAAAATAAATTCTAGAAGAAGAAAAAATTGAAAAACAAAAAATACATTCTACGAGAAAAAAATGAAAATCAAAAATTGATTCTATGAAAATAAAAGAGAAAAAACAAAAACAAATTCTAAAACATGTCATATCGACTAATTAAAAAAAAAAGTTCAAAAAATGCAACTTATTGTGCCAAAGAATAGCCAATTCTATTATAATGAAAAAAATCTCATATCTCTGGAGAAGATCAGGCATACTTGCTATTTTGGCGCAAAGTTGGAGAGCCGAACGTGAAGGTATCGGCCTATCTCCAAAGGCAACAATGAAAGAAGTTATTGTCTCCGCAATAGATTGACCACCGAAGTACCATTTTGTGATTTGAATTTTGCCTTTAACTGTAAACATTTTGATTTACGCGAATATAATTTTAGTTTCAAACCTTCTAGTTATCATATTTGACGTTCGGATGCGACTAATGTGCATACCCAGTTTCTTATTTGTTATCGAATCGCAATGAGATTTCGATTCTACCAGTGTTATTCTACTAGACTCGGAGCTCATTCGTATTTAGCATTCACATTCCTATGTTTCATTAAGGATTTTCTTCATCTGTTTATTCTTTTGATTGAGGGAGTTAAAATGATACAATACATATCGAAACAAAAAAGTACCTAGCTGGGGTTAGTGCAACAAAAGAAAACCATACAGCTTCTGTAGTATGATAAAAGGATCAATAAAGGCCGTTGTCCATTTAAACCAATAAATTTTATATGAAAATTTGAAAATATTAAAAATCAATTATAATGAAAAAAGGCACCCAATGATAATGGCTTGGGCGGTGTGAATGTTATGAAAGTTGTCAAATTCAAAATTTCACCTATTCAATCTATTTCATTAATGGGCGATGTGGTTTCCTTAGAACTAATTAACAATATTGCAAATATTCAAATCCAACTCCACTTCAATGAAAAATCCAAAATCTGTGTAAAACTTTCGATCATGCTACTCCACTACAATTTATTCAAATAAATATGCAGTATCAGATTATTAAAATTATTAGTATTATTCTGAAGAGGGGTCGTTGTGGCTAGGTTCAGCCTCCTGGAATCTTCGACCGCAAGGATCTTTTGCTCTTTACCCATTCAAATCCCAAGAAAGGCGTCTATAGCATTGACAAATCCAACGACACCCTTAGGAGCTTTTACTGTTACCTCATGAGGATCCAGAACTGACTACCCCATGTGAATGGTTATTAGTTCCGCCAGCTCTGGACACTTGCATACCATGTGTTCAGCCGATTCTTTCTCTGATCCACATAGCCTGCAAATTTCATCTGCTGATTTTCCCATGCGATACAAAAGATATTTGTATCGGCAGTGTCCCGTCAGCAGACCTACCATTTCTCGTTCTGTTTATCGCTTCTCATTGTTGGACTGCATTCTTATATTTGTCCTTTCCCAGCCCACAGAAAGGATCAGGTCCAACAGGCTTCAGCCTTGATGCTTTCTTGGCAAGTTCTTCGGTCGTATTGGGTTGTTTTTTGTGGATATAAATAGTGACGTGTACCGAAAGGTTTCATTCTTGCCCTCTTCTATTTTTGATCTATATAGATTTGGATATCTGAGATAAACTACTTTAGTGACATAACAATTATCTACATCTGCAGAAATTGGGATGAAATAACAAATGATGTGAAGAGTAACATTGGTAAAATATCCGTTTGGCTACAGAGACGAGAACTGATCCCCAATGTACACAAAAAATATTCTTTCATGGATATATTGAAAACGATGAAAGAAATTAAACTCTGAATTATCAGGATGCGAAGAAATATTTTCTGAAATCACATTCTTCTATGGCTTTTCAACAGCCTGTATATGTTCAACTCAGTTGAATCAGACAAACATTTATCTTTCGACTTTACTGATCTCCTCTCGAAATATACAGTGTGGAACAGCCAAATGGAAAAAATCCGATAACGAATAAATGAAAGCTTGTTGGGGAAAACGCTTGGACACGTCGATTTGTATTTTTAGATGCGCATTTAAAAAAATTATTTTATAGGGTGTGTCATGTGACGGTGGCCGATACCAACTTTTTTGTATTTAATACAATCCCCTGTATATTATTAGTTTTTTATATTCTTCAGAAAATTCCAGACATGATTCATGTATAGTGTCCCAGACCAATCTTCTACTGTTTCGGAAATATTAAGTGTTTTCAGATGTATTACAAAAATTAACATGAAAAAAGAAAAATATTTCATTTCACAAATTCGTTACATTACACTCAATACTTATTTCCCATTTAGCTCTTAATATTGATTTTCACATTATTTGGGAAGTGAAATAATTTTCTTTTTTTAATATTTATTTTTGTAATATATCTGAAAACACTTTATATTTCAGAAATAGTTGAAGATAGGTATGGGACATTCAATATCTTATTCAATTAAAAATTTGCAATCAATAGAACAATTTGAAAATAATTTGAGGAAGTACCTATATTTTGAAGAATCCAAATCATTTATTTCGGTTTTGATGGGAAAGGGTCATTTTAATTTAGAAATAACAACTTGGAAACGAAACAATTTTTTATATGCCAAAAAAAAATTAATATCAACCTTCATTGTTAGTACCAAGAAGATTCTCAATTTTCATCAAGTATCAGATTCTTTCGCAAATATTCATTGATCACATTCTTATATCTTCATTCATGCAAGATTTATTTACTTTGCACTTCTCTAGACATTTTTATTTACCTCACATAATTGTGTAATGTTTTTTGAAATATTCAATTTGTTTAATTGTCGGTAGATTATATGAGCATCTGAAGCATTAACATTTTTCTTCTCGCAGGTGTACAGGAAAAATTAGGTATATTATCTAATGGAGCCGTCTACGCAGTATTCGATTACACGGCGCAGCAGCCTGATGAGTTGAGTTTCAAATCGGGTCAGCAGTTGACTGTGCTGAGGAAGGGTGATGAGAACGAACGAGAATGGTGGTGGTGTCGCTTGGGAGATAAAGAGGGATATGTTCCTAGGAACCTCCTTGGGGTGAGTAAATCATCACTTCTGATTCATGTTGAACCATTTCGAATTAATGATTAAGTTGTAACAGCATTTTTGCGGCCACTTGAATGATCGAAAGTGAAAATTTTGTTGAAATTGCTATGAACAAAAGAAAAAATAAAAAATTTAAAATAATAAATAAATGATGAAATTCGTTAAGCTATTGCATAGCTTTTAACTCAGGCTTTGAGCGCGGCGACCGAATGTAGAAATTGCGTAACGAAAAAACCTAACACAGCCGTGTATCGTCGGTTCAGTTCGGCTGACTTCGGCACGGTGTTTGGATGCTTGCGACTAGACGGATGCATGCAGCCACTCTAGCAGTGAAAAATGTAGTCTGCAATCTCGCTGTTCCCATTGAATTACTAACGGCGAATATTTCATCAACATCGGATAGAAAATGTATAGCCAAACGCAAACATTTTCCATCAACTTCAGCTCTTGCTCTTACTTTTGACGAAATAGTATATGAATATAGTAAATCACAGGAACTCGTCTATGTTACACTCTCTCCGGTGACTAATATTGAAAAATTGCATATTACGACAAAAATGATAATTCTGCATTTAAGTTTTATCATAATCGAAGGCAAGCTGCATCGACTGCATCTTTGTTGCCAGAATTGAAAAGACTGTCTTTAAATAGTGTTCCGACGATGGCTCAAAGTGTCTTAGAATTCATAAGTAATAGAAATAGCATTTCAATAATCGATTGAAATACCTAATTTCAATTGTATTGTCCAATTCAAACGAGATACTGTTCCAAAAGGTGGGGTAGCTATTTACCAAAATAGTCATAAAGTTACTAATATTATGTCTCCGAATATTGAAATAAATATTTGCATGCTTATGCAAACTCAGAAATGGCCTACACATAACCATGGTAGCAATTTACATTTCTCCTAATCCAAAACTGGACGAGGTAGAGCATTTTATTCATCGCACTTTACTGGAGTACACTGAAGAAGGGTCGAAAATACTTGGTACAAATGGTTATAAATTTCCAGTTTTCTTGGCTGGCGATTTCAACATTAACTTCGCTGATAAAAAATCAGAGCGGTTGACAACTTTTCTTTCGGAAAAATTGAATTTAAAAATCCAAAACAAAATATGGGACCACTATTGACTCGGTATTTTCCAGATATTTAGAAGACATTAAGTCTCAAACTTGTTTCTTATTTCAGTTACCATAAACCTATAGTTTCAATGATGAACATTCCTGAATAATCTACATGTATTGTAAGATGAAGAAATACTTTAAATCAACAATATTATCTTCTGATTTTTGAATAGATGCTATGCAATAGCTTTACCGTAGTAGTCCTCGAGTGCCACAAGTATTTTTTTCATGAAATATGAGTTATGAATGTGCGTCGCTTGGTTTGAAATGGCAGTTTTCATGGCATAGGATTTTCCCCCTAAAGGTTTCACATCAATGAAAATGTTAACAATGAACGTTTATTGTATAGATCTGGCCTGTAAAGCGTAGATAAATCCGATATTGGCCAGAGCGAAGCGTGCTCGAGGCTAAACTTGCAAGCGTTTGAGAGCTTTTAATGTTCTCCCTCTGTTAATACTACGAACAAGGAAATAAATTAACATGCTCAGAAAATTCCAATTGCACAGACGTTGTAGACTAGAGAGTGCAGTTTGCCTTCGAAACGCTGAAATGGCTTCCGAAATTCCTCTTTGTATCATCAGACGAGTTCTAGATTAAAGTAGAGGGTGATACTTCACCCTCATTCAAGATGTTGAATATCATGAAGTTTTCAATTTCATTGAAATCTTAGTTTACAGATGGAATTTTGAAATTATCAAGTGCACAACTTTGCAAATTCGAGGCTTTATTGTAATAAAATGAATCATGTCTCGCGTTGTATTGCGGTCGTTTGTCTTTCAATGCTTGGCTCAAATGCATTAATTCCGTTCGATAACGATACTTGATCAAGTAATGCTTCCAATTCTGCATCTTCGAAAACTGTCTCTCTTCCACCGCCATGCTGGCCTTCGACGTTTAAATCACCGTTCTTAAAGCGTTGAAACGAATCTCGGTAAGTTCTTCCCCTAATAGAGGCCTCACCAAAGGTATTTGAGAGCATTCGATGAGCCTCAGTCGCAGATTTCTTCATATTGCAGCAGAAAATGAAAACCTTCCGCAAATGACGAGAATTCGGCTAGTAAACTGACATGATCAATCGGGAAAAACTTTATGATCGACTTATATTTCGATGGCGTTATGTTTACAAATACCTAAGCTTATTGTATGACATCTGAAATCCATTTATTTCAACTACCACTATCGCTACATCCAGATATTGCAAAACGGCGGGAGAAAAGTTCTACACCTAATACGAATACTGAAAGGAAAAGTGAATGTAGGTGGAAATCTAATTTTCGAAGAATCTGTTGGTCATTTTCTGAATTTTATTGTGGATTTCATCGTCGATTGAGTTATGCGGCACTGAGGAAGACGTATAACTCAGAAACCGGTCTGCCGGCTACTATTTCGTTAGATAGTAGCACGCTATACTACGGTCTCTTTATGATTTTAATTCTGACCAGCCCACCTATTGTAGGAATAGATACCACAGTGGTGAAAGATAACACAAACAGAATTCAAATCTTCAAATAGAAATAATATTTATTTTTGATTCAACATATTTGGAGCTTGAGAGTATAAACACTCCAATATCCTTAACTTCACTTCAAATAATCATGTGTGAAGCTAGATTGAAAAATTTAATTTTTTGGTGATTCAAGCTATGCATGGGTTTCCGAAACATCTTAGATGTGAGAATCTGAAGCCTCAATGCACAAGCATGATCATTTTTCAATTTCATTTTTTTGATATTGTGAATCCAGAACTCTTTGACTAATAGTTTCTCTTGTTTCAGCTTTACCCAAGAGTCGTTCGCAGTGAGGAATGATTGAAGCACCTGATACTTACTAAATAAGTAACATTTGGCCTTTCGCTATTTTATCAATGAATTTTGAATGTCACCTTTGCTCAATATAATTTTATATTGTGAAGTTTGAAGGTAAACGAAAGTGTTTGTTGAAACGATTTTTTTACGTTCGATTTCTGCGTTTGTTATATAAATATTGATTATATAAATATTATAAATATATACATATTTTCAAAATTGTAAATATATAAATAAAAGTATAATTATTTACAATGAAGAGAATCGAATAAATGTACAATGTTTTATATCGTGTTTACATTCATTTGAAACCCAATTAGTTTCCATATCCACCTTTTAATGGTCCTTTTTCCAAACCGTGTTCCATTTGTTGGAAATTGTATCAATTCAGGAGTGCAATTCGAAAAAATTCTCAAATTTCATTATTCTCTTTATTACCATCGCACACATTAATCCAACATGAAATAATATTTTTTTCTATTAATACAATTCATATACACCAGTCATTTTTCAGCTATGTTTTCTTATCTAGCCTAAGTCGATAGTTCGACAAGAAATTTTATTCTTCATTGGAATGTTTCATTGAAGTATGAATTTTTTTCACTTCTTATAGATACATAACATAATTTATTTTTCAATATACCAGTAGCTTTCTACAATTTCATTTAATCTTCATAAATATCTTAAAACTAATGGTAAGTACTTATTTACATACTCTTACTTCTATTTTTACATCTCTCTTAAAAATAGTGACTAGATTTTCTCTTTCCTGAAACTCGCGTTTCAAGGTTATAATTTTCGAAATTAACTTTAATTCGAACCAAGGTACATATATTTATACAATATATATGAAATAGCAATCATTTTCATTTTTAATCTACACAGTTTTTCGGTATAACTAGATAGCTCATCTTTTATTTTGGTCATCACCTAATAGGCATTACCCAAATTTTGTGCTTCAGTCAAATTATTTATATATGGCACATTTTAAACCAGAAGATGACAGCTTGGAATTCTATACTAACTGTTGAAATGCAAATTTGAAGGAAAAATATCGCCTAGAATACTTATATAAAGTTATTCATTTGTTTCCTACTACCTACTTCTTTGGTACGCTAGTGCAAGTGATGTATCATCACTTCAGTAATTAGAAATAAACACATCGATGATATGACGAAAAGTTAAAATTACTAACAATATACTCCTACAGATCAAAATTGATACAAATAAAAAAAATACTCCATGAAAAATTCAAGTTTAGTCGACGTTTCAAATTTATTTTTTAAATATATGATGAATGTATTTATATTCTCTTATTTCATTCATACAAGTATATTGTCTTTAAGTTCATCATTGTTAATATTCTAAATAGTAAATATATTCCAGAACAACGTGTGTACCATAACAAACAATAAATTCAAAGAATAATAAATGCCATATAAAAGCTCTCACGTTCTAATTATATGATTTAACAAAGTATAAACAGAAATAAAATATCCAAACGTAACAATTTCAAATAAATAACATGTCACATTGCAGAAGAATAACAATTAATCTATTATTGCACAACATCAACTCACGATATGCTCCTATTATTTATCGACAAAGGAATGTATTCATCCTAAAAATAATTACGTTGGATTGAATGCTCGGATTCGAACAATCAACTTCTCAATTTTTTACCTCAGCGTGATATTCAAAGGAATTTACGTAGTTGAAAATTTTTTAATCGCTATCACTACTAGAGTCTGCTTCTGGTACCGGGGCTGGCTTCTCTTCTTTTATCGTATGTACTGGTTTCGTTGCCATGGCATAGGCATTGGGGTTTTCTCCCTCAATATGCTCAATACCCACTCTGAAAGAAAATAATTAGTCTTCACTTCGACTAGATACTAACTGCAGCTAATGTGGTGTTCCCAGAAAGTAACTGTACGCTCTCAAGACCGTAGGAAATATTTGTTTATTATGTTGGCTACAATTTCTTTTAAAACAATACAGGAAAGGGATATAGGAAATGGCACCCAAATATATCAATGTAACCACATTATTTTTTTATAACTTTACAAACACTATAATGAAGCAAATTGGTCTCCGTTTTCATCATACAGATGAGTAAATTGAATAATCCTTACCTATACTCATGTCTTGCTAAGTTTCTGACATATTTTTCTGGGGGGTCATCGCTATCAGAATTCTGGAAGCTCACACTCCTGCACACGCAATGGCTGACTTGAGTGGCGGGCATTGTGAACTCCACATAACAATATTCAGCCAGTTTTTCAGGCATCTGGTCGTAACTTGTCAGCGCTAGTCGACAAACCATGTTATGGGTAGTGTAAGCACCTGCAAAAATAAAATCCTTGTTGAGCTACTGCAAAGCTTTTATCTCAGGCTTTGAGCGCGGCGACCGAATGTAGAAATTCCGTAACGAAAAAACCTAACACAGCCGTGTATCGTCGGATCAGTTTGGCAGACTTCGGCACGGTGTTTGGGTGCTTGCAACTAGACGGATGCGTGCATCAGCCACTTCAGCAGTGAAAAATGGAGTCGGCATTCTCGCTGTTCCCATTGAATTACGAATGGCAAATATTTTATTAAGATCGGATAGAAAATGTATAGCCAAACGCAAACATTTTCCATTAATTTCAGTTCTTGCTCTAACTATACATAAGTCGCAAGGTGGAACTTTTGACGAAATAGTATATGTGAGTATAGTAAATCACATTCTCAGGAACTCGTCTATATTGCACTCTCTCGGGTGACTCATATTGAAAAATTGTATATTACGACAAAAAATGATAATTCTGCATTTAGGTTTTATCATAATCGAAGGCAAGCTGCATCGACTGCATCTTCGTTGCAAGAATTCAAAAGACTGACTCTAAATAATGTTCAGACGATAGCTCAAAGTGTCTTAGATTTCATTAGTAATCGAAATGGCATTTCAATAATGACTTCCAATTGCCAAACTTTACATAGTCACAAATACGATTTACAAGATTCAGTTACGAGACAAACCAATGTGTTACTTCTTACCGAAATATGATTGAAATACCTAATTTCAATTGTATTGTTCAATTCAAACGAGATACTGTTCCAAAAGGTGGCGTAGCTATTTACCAAAATAGTAATAATGTTACTAATATTATGAGTCTGAATATTGAGATAAATATTGAAGACGTTGGCGATGTTAATGTTAGACGCTCTTTTGATGGAGATATTTGTGCATTGCTTATGCAAACTTAGAGATGGCCTACACATAGTCATGGTAGCAATTCACATTTCTCCGAATCCAAAATTGGACGAGGTAGAGCATTTTACTCATCGCACTTTACTGAAACTGAAGAAGGGTCGAAAATACTTGGTACAAAAGGTTATAAATTTCCACTTATCTTGGCTGGCGATTTCAACTTTAACTTCACTGTTAAAAAAATCTGAGCGGTTGACAACTTTTTCTTCGGAAAAATTGAATTTAAAAATGAATAATGATCCACAAGAATCCACAACAAAATATGGGACCACTATTCACGCGGTATTTTCCAGCTATTCAGAAGACATTAAGTGTCAAACTTATGTTTCTTATTATTTCAGTTATCAGAATCACGTATTTATTTGTCATTTTGGTGTTGATAGGTAGTATGAGCATTGGCGTAACGAGGTGGTTTATTGGGGACGTAACCCCCTATTGATTGAAATAAATTTAAAAAAATTGTAATTCAACTCTAGTTACGCCATTGGATATAAGCGCGTGGTGGACTAGAATTACGGGTAGGTAGTAGGTTCAAAGATAGTATAATGATATGTTCAGTGGTTTGCATTACCTTGGCCTTCCTTCGGTAACCTTGGACATCTCCAAACTATTGCTCTATGCTGATGCTCGTATTTAGCTTGTCCAGAAGTGACTTCAATCAGACTCTCTTGGAGTGTATCCATGGTCCCTAATATTCGTTCGATACCCTTGATTTTTCCGGTCCTGGAAGGTTACAATCAATTGAAAATACTCATTCTTCATCATTGCAATCAACATGGCACATTTCACGAAATAATGATTGATGCAGCGAGTATTGAAACTTCAGAAGAATGAATTATATTGGTTTGATTTCTTGAACCGAAAGAAACTGATCCTTCTTCATCGAAAGATCTTCGTACACTGTAGTGTATCAAGTTTAACAAGAAGATTCATTACCTATGTGACAGTTTTACTCACCGTCTATGTGCTGACTTAACCGATCCATATCTGAAATGCTTCTCAACCCTGAATAAGTAGATCCAACATTCTGGTATGGGAAATCTTATTTGCACATCTTCGCAGGGAACTTGACCCAGCTTTCTTGAAGCGAACCCTGGCACCAGAACATCAGCCCTCAGCTCAATCTGAAAAAAATATTGTATTCTGTATTGGTGATAGCATAATATTTTGAAAAATGCAGTATTCAGTACAAAGGTGCTGTACAGCCTTTCTAAAACAAAACGAAATGCTGAATTTGGGACTCGAATGTGCATGAACTGTGTATTGGAAATATATACTGCTCCACAAGATATAGGGATATCGTATTCAATCGCTTTGAAAAATATGTAATCGTCGAGAAAATCACTGTTGAATCATTTAAAACTCAAAAACAACTTGGATCCATCTAATAAAAATCAGCATGAGACATTTCGTCAATCTGTTAGCCTTTTTTTTTGAAGTTTGGTTCTTTGCATATGATTCATGAATGATCTTATTTTGAAATGGAGTCAGTTTATCAACGGCCTCGATTTGAAACGAGTTTTCTGAAAATGTCAAGACGTAAATTAACAAACGCTGAGGCCAATAGGGCTATCGGAATGCTACAGGGTAGCCTAACTCAGGTTGTTGTAGCGGAAAGGCTCTAAGTCAGCTGAAGTGTGATATCTCGATTTTGGAATAATTTCAGGGAGGCAGGTTCCCTGTTGAAAAGATCAAGGCTTGGTGGGTGACGAAAAACAACACCTGCTCAGGATCGTTTCATCACCGTTTCGGCAAGAAGAAAGCCTACATCTACCTGTACGGAATACTACTCAAAATGCAGATGGAGTCCAAGTTTCCATCGAAACCATCAGACGACGTTTGAGAGAGGTGAATCTAGGTTCTAGACGTCCATTAAGAGGAGTTCCATTAATATGATACCATAAGAGTCAAAGACTTGAATAGACAAGGCAACATATCAATTGGAACGATCAATGGCGTAGTACGTCCTTTTCAGTGAAGAACCCAGATATGGACGATTTGCAGATTCTCAAAGAATAAGGGAATGGACAATCCCACGCATACCTCGTTATCGTTGCTATAGCCAAGAAGACCATAAATTCCGAGGGGGTAGTGTTATGGTACGGGCCGGGATATGCTTCAACGGGCGCACAGATCTACACATTTGTCCTTGGAATATGACCGCCATACACTATAGGGAGCATGTCATTGAAAATGTTTTGTCAAATTTTCAAGTTGCTATTGATGAACATTTTCAACTTCTAGACGATAACGCTAGATCACACCGTGCAGCCATAGTTGAGAATGCTCGCGAGAAGCTTGGTATTCCATGTTTACCAATACCTCCATACTCACCAGATTTGAATTGCATAGAACGTGCATGGGATATGCTCCGAAGAAGATTAGATAATCATAAACCTTCCCCAGAATCCTTAATTGACCTGAGAGAGCTTCTGGCCCGTTTATGGAACCAAATTCGTTGAGAAATATTCAACAACCTAGTGTGTAGTATGCAAAGAAGATGTCAAGCTATTATTAATGCACGTGTAGGCCATACATTGTATTGATTGTCTTAAAATGCTTGAATTTTCTGGGAAAAAAATTTCGTTATTCGACTCAATTTTTTTTAACCACTGTAGACCCAAAATAGCCTAAAATAAATGTCATTTCCTGCAACTTGAAATCATATTGTTATGAATATCAAAAAATCTCTTTTAAACTTTATTTTTTGCAATTTAAGTCAATATCCCTAACTCATGTGAAGCAGTTTATTCCAAATTGGATTGGCGCTAGCTTCTACTTTAAATTTTTGCAGTTACTGCCTCAACACTGCTGTACTTTTCGTACAATGGGTGCGTTCCAGTGTTTGCTATGCTTCTTAAGAATTTCAACTTACTTTGGTTCCTGTTACACATATTGATGCTTTCAACTGTAATGGGAGTTCTCGATTTCTTGGTGGCCTGACTCGGAATCTCATCAGTTCAATGTAGCAAGCATCTGGTGGTTTAAATCTAAAAAAAGTGATTTATCGTTTCAAAACATGCTCGGGTTTTTCATCAATATGGGAGAAATATAACGATAGCAACTTATGTTCTAAATTATCGTTCAATAATGACGTACTTGATTACGTGAGTCCTTTCATACTCATCTTGCTGAACGCAAGAATGAAATTCTGTCGCCTCCAAGCGAATCCATTCCTCTGTTACAACTGGTATTATGTCATGGCGTCCAACAACTTCCTTACCCTGACGTCGCATATCATTCACGCCAAGCTCAACGTCAGGCATGCCAGTAAGAAAGCCAAGGAAGAATAGACGGACCCTGGCAATCTGTTTTTCAATGTGTCCTGAAAGTAAAAACCATAAAATGTAATACGCTATGATATTTTTTCTTCTCGAATGGTCAGTTAAACAACAGAAAAACAGAAGCAGTGAGTATAGATATTAGAAAAGCGTTCGATAGTGTATGGACAAAGGGTTTACTCTACAAAAGAAAAATACTCCAGCTTATCTTCTCCAAATTATCAAATCCTATATCTATATATAGAACAGAATACTAAGAGGGAAACTAAATGATACACATTCAGACTTCTTCACTCCCATGCAAGATACACCTCAAGGATCACCACTATCACCATTTCCATTCAACATATATTGCAGTGAAATTGGATCAATACCAAAGAAAATCAGTACACTCTACCATACGCAGATGACACAATGACTATTACGCATGAGAAATTACTCCAATGCTGTCTAGAAAAACTGCAA
Source organism: Hippodamia convergens (assembly GCA_038502775.1). Lineage (NCBI taxonomy): Eukaryota > Metazoa > Arthropoda > Insecta > Coleoptera > Coccinellidae > Hippodamia > Hippodamia convergens. Next base: position 5,583,107 of record CM076614.1, on the reverse strand, counting down.
TCCCATATAGAAGACATCACAGCTTGGTGAGATCAAAGTTAACTCAACGAAATCACAACATCAATGAAAACTATTTCTATAAACAATAAAAAAGTAAAACCTTCTCCATCAATACAATACCTGGGAATCCATATAGACAACAAAGAGAGCCTGAAGCAACACGTCAACAACATGAAGAAAAAAGACATCACTAGAGCAAAACATTTCAAATGTTTAACATATAAGGACCAAGGCATTAGCATGAAAACAGCAACTAAGATATATAAAACAATATGTAGGCCTGTAATTGAATATGGTCATCAGTTATATGCAAACTTCAAAGATTCCTTGTGTAAGATGATAGAAGTGGCTGAAACCACAGCACTAAGGACAATCACAATGCTGAGAAATCCAAGAAACCACCTACATAATCCCTCCAATAATCTCCTGTATGAGCTGACAAAAGTGGTTCCAATAAGAGAGAGAATTGCACAGTTGAATGAAAAATTCCGGAAAAGATTTGAGGGTGCCGAAGATGTTCTTCGGCAATTTCACTGTGAGCCAGTCAGTAATCCACATAGGAAATTCCCAACATGTACATTTTGAGAAAAACTAAGAATCCATCAAGATGCGACATCATGAACACCTACATATTCATACATTCCTTTTTTTTGTAACAAGACTGTAATTTGATTGATTTCATTGTGCTGAAGGACTTAGGTCAATGGCCATGAATACATTTATTTATTTATTTATTTATATTTTTCTTCTTCACTTACCATCAGCATCTTGGTCAACATACAGTTCATCCACCACAGTTATTTGCACTTCCTCCATTTTATAGTGGAGCGCTCTATCCCTGTGTGCTTGAAGACGGAAAAGAGCTTCTTCTATGCTGAAGGAGAACTGTTTGAGATCCTCGTAATTCAAGGAACCCAGTTTCATCAATTGGGAAACCTGAGGTGCGTGTTCTACCGGAAGTCCTAGCTTTTTCAGGTCACTGCCAAATTCCTTGACGCCTGTGAAAAAACAACACTGGATAATGTCCTGAGCTTCTTCCTAAATAAGGTACCGGTAGATTCGGGTGACTTTGGGACAGTCAGGTGACTTAGGACAATGATGAATATTGCAGATTTCTTTTTTTTTCTTGCCATGCATGAGTGATATTGGACAAATTTATAAAATGATGTATCTCCTTTTCGGTTTGTTCTATAATTAATTCCTATTGAACTTCTCGTGACCAATGCGTTTGCATTGACGGAAAAAAAGAACGAATTGAGGTAAGTGAAAAATGTTTTTTTATGACCCTCATACTTTCTAGTGCCCTATACATGTTTTTCACTTTTTTAATGGATATGAGAAATGTCATGAAACAATGTTGTTTGCAAATCAAACGGCAACAGGGATCTCATATATTTATTTTGTTTTTTATAGGGTGACTTGGGACAATGACGAATGAATACTAGCGGCGCATTGGCAGAAGAAAATATATATATATATCGATTTTCTCAGGTACGCTTAGCGAAGCTATTAAAGACATTAAAAAAAATCATTCAACTTACAGAGAAGCTTCCTAAAAATATAACATAAATACTGAAATATAGTCCAAAAAAAATTTACAAAAAAATTATAAATTCATATGGAGATCAAACAGAAAATATAATTTCTGATGCAATTCTATTAGCCAGTTACTGGTGATTGGGGTTTTTCCTGAGCAGATTCACAAGATCTTAAAAAAAATTGAGACTTTTTCTCATGAGTAAAGCGTTATTGTTAATTTTAACATTTTTTAATATTAGTAGAAATATCTTTATCAACAAGTTATTATTTACGTTATTTCCACAAAAATATCACCAAATTATTATGTTATTTTGTTTTGTACTGCATTTGAGTTCGATATTTCTACTTCGGCTGTAGTAGATGGTTTTCATTCAATTTCCCTACCAAATTTCAACAAAGCATATCGGGAAATCCGAATTGGAAACATCCCAGTTTCTATAGTAAATTCGAATAGGGCCATATTCTAGTAGAACAGTGGCAGAATCAAAATCTCAGAGGGAAGTGAACTGCTGGGCCGACAGATTTGGTTGGGTGGGGATGTAGTGCACAACGTATGGTACGCGAAGTTTCGAATCGAATCAGTAACACCCCAAACCCGGTATGGGTGATTTCATATCTGCTGCGAATAAATACGATAATTTTTTTTCATTCTGACGCGAGGAATTTATTTGCCTCAATGAATGACATAAATAATTTCCTGTGGAAATTAGTATTCAGGTTTTTTCATTGCAAAACAGGTTTGAAAATAAAATAAATTAGAAAAAGAAAAAATTGAAGAACAAGAATACATTCTACGAGAAGAAATTAAGAAACAAAAATTAATTCTATGAAAATGAAAAATGCAGAACAAATTCTGAATAATGCGGAATTGAAATTCAAATTGAATGTTCGAATAATTCACCCTGTTGTGCCAAACAGTAGCCAATAAATAGATAATCTCAGTTCACTGAGAAGATTAGGCATACTTGTTATTTTGGCAAAAAGTTGGATTATTTTGGACCTTAATTCAATAATATTCGTCGCTCTTTCAATTTCTTGCCCATACACCATTGGGAGACATATCTGAAGATCTGGGGGGCCATTTGATCGTCATTTGTCGAAATGAAATGGTCAGAAAAAGTCGTCCTCAGATATTCAGTGATTATTCTCGCGTTATGACTGGGACAGCCATCCTGTTGAAACCAGACATCATCGAAATTAATTGGAAGCTGTCGAACTGTCGGAATAATCGAATTTGCTAAACGCTTCAAATATTTTGAAGCATTTAGATTACCCTCGATGAAAAATGCCCTATGATGTCCAAACATTAAGTTTTTCTCCTGAAAAACCCTTATAGGGTACGCACTGGAATACTCAGGTGCTTATTCTTCCTAGACCAATATCTTACTACGGATAGGTTATGTTTTATATTCAAGGAAAATAATGACTCATCAGTGAATAAGATATTGCTCAGAATTGAACTACTTTCATTCTCTTTTTCCATCATTTTTTCACAAAATTTCATTCTTTTGAAATGGTCTTCTGGAAAAACTTCTTGAGAGGTTTGCATCTTATAACATCTGTAACCATTTCTCTTCAAAATATTCCGAACAGTTCTGGCGCCAAAATCAACTTGTTCAGCAATTTGTCTGCTAGGACAAGGTGCACTGATTTCAACAGCAGCACGCACACTCACTTCATCCGTCAAACGACTTTCACTGATGATCTTCGGTGGTCTATCAATCCTGCAATGACGGCATGTTTGTTAGCATCCACATTGCTCGAATTATTCGATTAGGCAACAATGAAAGAATTTATTGTCTCCGCAATAGATTGACTACAAAAGTACCGTTTCATGATTTGAATTTTCTGTTTAACTGTTAATATTTTGATTTACGCGAATCTAATTTATTTTCAAACCGTCACATCTGACGTTCGAATGCGACTAATGTGCATTGCAATTCGTGACAGCCGAGATCACTCCCTCCTGCCAAGACTTGCCATTCCAACAGTCCCTTATTCGTAATCGAATCTCAATGAGATTTCGATTCTTCCATCGTTCTACTAGACTCGGAGCTCATTCTAATTTAGCATTCCTATGTTTCCATGAGGATTTTCTTTATCTGTTTAATGAAGAAGTATATAATTTCTTTCAACTGTACACCGCTTCATGTCACCTCTTCCATTTGAGAATTGAGAAATCAATTGATTTCAACTTATTTTCCAGGCCACGCAAATCGATGGGTGGGTGACTTATTTATATTAAATTCTGAACTATGGAATGGTGATCAAATGTCTGAATGATTTAACATGTTTGAAACTTTTTTTTAGATGAAAAAAGGTCCCTCATGGTAAAAAATGACTATATGGAGTTGAATTTCAAAATCGTCCCAAGTCACCCGAATCTAGTATGTCACTAATTGTGATTATCTTACCTTCATAATCTCCCTGGATAGCATACGCAGCGAACTTACTCAGCCTATTTGATAATTTCTCGGCCTTTTTCACTTGACCAGGTCTCACCCCCGGCCTTTCCTTATAAAAAATATATTGCAATTTCACAGTGAAAATCTTCCCGAACTGATCGTACTGCTGAGCACCGATATCCGATACTGAGTAGCATGGTTGCAGCGGTAATTCTTGGAAAGGGTCTTTGTCGTCCTTCTGATTGAAGAGTTGGAGTAACACGCAGTCTTGTTGGTACACTATTCTGACGAAGATCTTCTTCCAGAATCTCTGGCCGGTAATTTTCTTCTTGTTCGGCTGCCTCAATTGCATTTCCCAGCCGTCTTCGGTGAAGTTTGTTCGAGGGAATGGTTCTAAAGGTTGCGATACGTCTTCGTCGAAGAGTGGAGTAGGTGGAGTCTCTTGGGAACCACTTCTTTCCAATGGTGGGACACCATCTGCAACAAATATTGAGGTTGGATGTAGAGAAACAGAATTTCAAAGAGTGCCAGCAGCGTGAGTGTGCGTATTTGGACAAATTTAACATCTGTGCAAAAAAAATAGAAAGTAGACTATTTTTGATAAATGAGAAATGAATCTTAGGTATGTCAAATTCTGAGAAACATAGCTTCCAACTGTGGAGGTTCGTCTATGCGGCAGGAATTGGGGTTGTTACCCAAAAATACTGCGATGAATGTACGTCATGATTATGAGACCTGTAATCATATATGCGGCAGTAGCCTGGTTTGCTAAAGCAAGACAGACAAGTACGAGGAAAATGCTCGATAAAGCACATCGGCTTGCCTGTGTGTGCATCACGGGGGCCATGAGAACGTGCCCAACAAGAGCACTTGAGATCATAACAGATCTCACACCCCTACATCTGGTGATTGACAGGATGGCCCATGAAGCAATCCTCAGAATATCTAGAGAAGGCGTAGGTAATGGGAGAATTAGCTGTCAGAGAATCTGGTGCTCTCTGAGTAACTACATCTCATCTGCGAACTTTCCTAGTGATGTGAAGGTCAAGAAAGTAAGTACTGAGAAAAACTTCAGTACGATGCTATGCAAAAAAGAGGAATGGGAGCGGGAATACACCGACCAAAATTTCAAAGAAAATACTGTTAAATGGTATACAGATGGTTCTAAAACCAACACGGGAGCTGGCGCTGGCGTTCACGGGGCCAAAGTCAAGTGTGCACTATCGTTAGGTTCCTGTGTGAGTGTTCTTCAAGCAGAAACATTAGCAATCGAAAGATGTCTAGATATTAATCTAAATAGAAACTATCAGAATTACGACATAGCTATTCACTCAGATAGTCAAGCTGCTATTGAAGCACTGAACTAATATGACATCGACTCGAAGTCAACATGGGAATGCCGGAGCAAACTCAATGAGGTAGGCAAGAAAAATAAGGTCCCATTAATGTGGGTTCCTGGTCATTCGGGAATCACAGGTAACGAAGAGGCCGATAAACTTGCCAGAGAGGGTGCTCGGAAACCTTTCTGTGTTATAGGAAAATGTACATATGAGAAGGACTTTCTGGAGAAGCAGAAAACTGAAAGAGAAACACTCTGGCAGAATCTCCCAGGGTTGGATCACTCAAAAAAGTTCCTTCGTAATTTTGAAACTGCAAGATCCAAAAAATATTTGGATCTCAGTAAGAACCAACTACACCTCCTCACTGGCTTTCTTACAGGGCATTGTCGCCTCAGACAGCACTTGCTGAGAATGGGCGTATCGGATACTGACGAGTGTAGATTCTGTGGGGAGGAGGAAGAAACTATTATTCACCTAGTCACAGAATGCTTTGGCATTGTAAGCCAAAGGAAACAATGCTTTGGTCAAGAGACCTGTAGGAGTGAGGAATTAGCCTCACTGAAGCCTTCCGAGATATTGGATTTCATAAGATCTCTGGAACTGAAAGGCGAGCTGTAAAGCTTTTTCAGGGGGCACAATAGACCATAAGGTCGCAGTGGACTGTAACCCCTTTTAAACTTTCAACTATCAACTGTGGAGGTTTCTTCATTTGTAATTTTGTATTGTAACAATCACCAAGGCCCTGATGAATCTCCATAATCAATTTCGAATACTCACCAAAAGAAAGGGGAGGAGGTTTGACAGTTTCCACTGCTGGAACATCATCACTTTGATCGAATGGATTGAATCTCGGAGATGTATCTGAAAATGCTTGTTGAACTGTTGGAGGTGGCGCCAGGATGGGCATTGCAACTCCCAGGCTTCCAGTGACGTCATCGTCATTTTTCGGTCTGCAAATTAAGATGAGATGAACAAAAGAATGACAATAAAGTTGAAAATTTGTATTATACAAGTTTAAATTTATACTTTATTGAATCAATTGTAATGTCAGCTTTTACGTTCAGTTGCTCATCGTATTATTATTATTGAAAAGTAGGAAATATTCTAGTACGAGTAGTTTCATTTGTACTATAGACGTCCGATTCATAACTTTCTTTTGAATTCAATCAACATTCATCTTCAACTTCGACCATAATATACTTAAGTAGGTAATTCAACTACCTATCTAGCAACCCAAAGAGTTCATATTTGGCTCATCACTCAAGATGCAGGACACATCCATTTGAAAACAAAGGCACATTCTTCTTTAAAAGAATGCGTTAATGGTCTACATAGAGCCTACGACAAGAGAGTTCTCTTATCGCTGTTTTAGAGACGAAAGTGAACGAAAGTACTTTGGGAAAGTCTTTTCCGAGATTGTCGCTCTCTTGGATAAATTGTTTCGACCTGATGACAGAGGTCGACTCATTAGATACAATTGATTACTTTGGCACCTGCCTATATCCATCGCAGTGTTTGGCCGCTCTAGCCCACTCCACTCTATTCAAATTTAAGCGAGAGCAATAAATACAAACATAATCGTCTGGTTTGCGCCCAATAAAGCTGGTATTGGTTAAACGGTCATAACAACGCTCCCTTCGACCGCCCTAAAAGATTGCCAGGGTAGTACTCGGAACCATGCTCGAGATTACGGCAAGGTAATTCCAGGAAACACCAGAGTTTTAGAGATTTGGGTCGGAATCTTGCAAGATTCCGACAATGTAATTCCGAGAAACACCAGATTTGGGTCCTTTCCATTCAGTTAAAACTGAACGAATGTATGAAATCTCCTCGTTTCGACTCTAGACGGAAAGTCCTATCGCTACGCGAACCTAGTTTTATTGCTCTCACTTAGGTTTTTTATTACACTCTAACCCACTCCAGACACGTGATGTGCGAATTTTTCGTTTAAAGCGTTTTGTGTAATGCTCGTAGTGCCGTCCAAACGAAGATCTTCGCATTCATTCTGAGTTAAAATACACTAGTCTGGACCCAGCTTGAGTATCTACACCATTTCCAAGTGTAATTCAGAAATTGTCAAGTGTATTTCAGATTAGTCACTTAAATTTCAGAAAGCGTCAATTGAATTTCAGAATAGTCAATTGAATTTCAGAAAACATCATATGAATTCCGGATAACTGATATGAATTTCATTCGATATTGTCTGAAATTCAATTGACAAATCTGAATAACATTTGATGTTTTCAGACATACAATCGACTAATCCGAAATACAAGTATTTCCTGGATGTCAATTGACGATTTCTGAATTACAATTGGAAATGGCCACACTCTAACAGTTTTATCATTTTATCCATAAAAACTCTTTCTACAAGTCTATAGTCTAAGATCCCAGGGCCGCCAGACCTTACTTATTTTTGAAGTAACGAATTTTATAGTATAGACAGTCTTATATGTGTTAAATAGTGTGTGCATACTCGCTAGCTTGGCTATGCGGCCCGTTCGCAGGTAGCAGGTAGAAAAAGTGGACAAAAACATACCGAACTTTTCTTAAATTCGAAGAACTGATTTTTATATATGTCACGCAGAATATTATGAAAAATAAATATTTCATATTGCCAGACAGTTTCCGTGGGCCGAAATTCCTCCCAGACGCTTCAAATTCCAATAAAAAAAATGACAGGTTAGAAACATTGTGTCATTTTGACAACTTTCGGAATCAAACGACAAAATTTCTAGCTCCTCCAAGGATGGAGGTTTGGTCGTTGGGCCAGCAACCCAACACCTAAAGCGTCTGGGAGAAATTACGGCCCACAGAAACGGTCTAGCAATATGAAATATTCCTTTATTTATAATATTTTGTGTTACATATATCAAAATTATTGTTTCGAATTTAACAAAAGTGCTGAATCTGGCCATTTCGCAACAATGTTTCGATGTATGTATGTAGATGTATATTCTGGGCTTAACAATATGCAATCTACAATACATATCATCAAGAAACAGCTTGATGACGTATACCCAGTTCTCTTCATCAAGCCTTTCAATCCTTTTTATTTCTCCGAACTGTGCTGCTACTTCATTTTCAATCTCCAATCCAACTCTTACGTAACAAACAACTCCAGCAAAAATGATCTCCTGGTGCTCAATAGTCCCTGTACATTTCAAGTAATCATTCTCATTTTTAGTTCATTCACTCACGTCGTTGAATACTACCAGTCCTATTCCGAGGCTTGTTGAAGCAACATTGTGAACTTTTTTGGTGTTGGGTTGCTGACCCAACGACCAAACCTCCATCCTTGAAGGAGCTAGAAATTTTGTCGTTTGATTCCAAAAGTTGTCAAAATGACACAATGTTTCTAACCTGTCATTTTTTTTATTGGAATTTGAAGCGTCTGGGAGGAATTTCGGCCCACGGAAACTGTCTGGCAATATGAAATATTTATTTTTCATAATATTCTGCGTGACATATATAAAAATCAGTTCTTCGAATTTAAGAAAAGTTCGGTATGTTTTTGTCCACTTTTTCTACCTGCTACCTGCGAACGGGCCGCATAGCCAAGCTAGCGAGTATGCACACACTATTTAACACATATCAAGACTGTCTATACTATAAAATTCGTTACTTCAAAAATAAGTAAGGTCTGGCGGCCCTGGGATCTTACTCTACTATACCTTATGATATTCGAGCCAATTATTTACTCATGAAGAACAACATTATTTTTTGTCATAAAGTTGAGTTCTTAAATTTTCAAAAACATGAGGAGATGTCATGAAAGTATAGTGGGGAATAATTATTTTCCTAAACTTTATGAGCCAAGAAATTCTAGATGATGAAGATATACAGCGTGCCAAAAAAGTAACTTGACTCGTCAAGAATTTTCAGGGAAAATTCTCGCATCTGTCGATTTTCAATTTCAAAAGCAATTTATCGTATGCTTTTTTGAATTTGATATTTCTCATTTCCCGGCCCTTCCCCCTACTATAGTTTTTAATATGGGAATATATGAATTGTTATAGATCAAATGAAAGGTAATTTGATAGACTATTCAGGTTGTATTATTTTTTCACAAATATATTTGAAAATAATTTTAAATTCGTGATTAGAGAGTACTGCAATCAAATCATTATTTTTTACTAATTATTATTGAGGGAAATGCACGAATCCATGCATTTGTATTCTCGGAAAAAGGTCTTCCTACCCTATGCTTTTTTGAATTTGAACTCTAACCCTTTATACTCCAAACCCCCTCAAATAGGAATAATGTGTTGTATTTATCTGTTAGTTGTTTTATTTGCGATCTTATATATGAATTCGCAGCTGTTTTCAAAAGCATGAGTGCTGGAATTGCCTCTGGCAACGAGTATTTGACGATATTTTCTCTATTTTAGTCAAGTTTTGTGAAATACTCTCGAAATTCAATTTAAAATTCAGATTAGTGATATGTATTGTATCGTGGCAGTTGGTGTGACTTACGAAATTTGACAGATTACGGAATTTGAATTGATGTGATTGAAAACTGATAGGATCGGAAGTTAGTACTGACAACTAAAAAACGAAAAATATATCTAATTGAAAACAATGCTATAATGAGTTCATTACAGCACTACTTTCAGTACTATAATAAACTCAATACAATACTGAAATAGAGAATTTTTTTTTATGTTCACCGCTCAATGTGCAATCGAATGTCCTTTCATTTTATATGTCAAAATCTATATATTCCTATTGGAAAAAAAAACAGAAGGGGGTTGTGGGGCGTAAAGGTTGAGAGATTTCAAATTCAGAAAAGACTAGTGAGACCTGCTTTCGAAATTACAAATCCATGCATTCATCGATTTCACTTGATAATAATTAGTAAAAGAAAAATGCTCTGATTGCAGTACTTTCCAGTCACAAATTGTAAATTATTTCATAATATTTTAATAAAAAACTCCACAATCAATTATCATTTACGGTACTTTTTTGACAAGCTATAATTCATATTCGAGAGAACAAATCCCTTTTTTTATAATGATCGAAACAATTTAAATTTGAAACTTTTGTTTTACCTCAGAATCCTCTAAATTCACGGTTATGCTACTTGATTTCATTATTTCAGTACTCACTGCTCTTCAAAAGTACCGTAGGAATAGTATTTTCCTACAGTTAATACAAATGATTCTTCTTCGATTGCTATAACCATTCTCGATTTCAATTAATATTTTCATTCACTAAGCATAGAGTTGTTATTCGAATTACGAACACTTCAATGTGTATTGAAGTCTCGACAAAGAAGATATCACTAACGTATTAGGAAAGTGATCAACGGATGTGTGTTTTCCCTGTAGAAAATGATAAATTACAATGAAGTTATCGATTCTGTCTATAATTACCATTGATTCAACAATTAGTCTTTATCATGTCCTTATGTCCTTTCAATCACATTCTTTCTCCCACATATTTAATTTCAATCCATTTTGTTTATACATTAATAATGTTGTCGTTTTAATTTTATGAATTTAACAATGATTGCTGGAATGTGCAAGTTTCATGAAAACCTCATTTTCATTTAATTCAGTATGAAATCTTTGAAAGAATAAAGATTATGTCATTCTCTCTCTGAATCTGAGTTATTCGTACAACCCCAACCCCTAAGTTTTGAAAATGAAAAGGGGGTGAAAATAAATCTTAATAATTTACAATTGTTGATTGCTGACTTAGTTTCAAATTTTGACAGATTCAAAATATTTTCTCTCTCTAATTTATGTTTGTTGTTTCAGTTTTTTTTCAGTTACTAACCCATTGTTATTTTAATTTCAGCTTCTTTTATATGATCATTACACAACTGAAGATGAGCTTGGAAGCTTTAAAAGTGTCTAGATAGTCTAAATAAAATTTGGATGGTAAGTGTTGGATTGGTCATTCCGTTGAGCATGCTGATTGATTCAATCAAATTTTGACTAATTTATTTTTTACCTCTGATGAAACTGAAACCACGTATCAAAATACTATATACTCTACTTAATTTATCAGTTATACGGATACCGAAATATTGAAATCGCTAAATAAACTTACTTGATGAAGACAGAAAAATCCTTATCCTCGTCAGAATCAGCAGACGGCTGTTTGCTGAGTACGTAGGGTGTACTCTGGGGCACAATAGGTGGTTCTTGCAAAGCCAAGAATGAATCGAAGGGTTCGTCCGCTTCAAAACCACAGGACCCACTCTCGAACCCGCCACTGACTTCCCCGAAGGCGTTCGAAGAACTTCCACCGCCCCAAGCGAATGAGTCGTTAGCCTGGTTCTCTGATTTCACCGAATCAAACTTATGAGCGAAGTCGTCGAAATCGTCGTCCTTAATATCGACGGCACTGGTTTTAGTTTCATTACCCGATGTATTCTGACTCAAAGAGCCAAATGCATCATTGGAAACTAAAGCTGCATCATTCATTGCACCAAATGCATCCTTGGAAACTTGAGTCTGCTCATTCATCGCAGCAGTGGAAATACCAAATGCCTCATTGGAAACACCGAATGCACCATTAGAAGCATTGGAAACACCAAATGCATCATTGGAAACGCCAAATGCATCATTAGAAACCCCGAACGAATCATTGGAAACCCCAAACGTGTTATTGGAGTCACCAAATGTATCATTAGAAACTCCAAATGAATCATTGGAAACACCAAAAGCTTTATTGGAACCAAATGCATCGTCGGAAGCTCCAAGCATATCGTTCGATGCTACATCTGGGGGCATATGAGCATTATAATCAGGAACGTGAGCAGCAGTTTCCATTGTGTTTGGAATTTGAGGGAAGGCTGATTCTTGCGTGTGATTTTGTTGAATATCTGTTGGCACCGTGTTAGCAACTGTTGGTTGAAACGGACTGGTATCAAATTGTGGGACATCTTCCTCCTTGGAATTCAGTTCTGGAACTTCCTCTGAAGTTGCAAATGGATTGAATGTAACACTAGAAACAGATCCTTTGCTATGGCTCTCACTCGTATCCATCTGAAGATCGCCTTGGGAAACTTCTGGAGAAATGAAGCTGTCCTGAACAATTGTATCTTGCACTGTTTCAACCCTGGGTTCCTCGGTGGCAAGCGATTGTGGCGTGGTATCGAATGACATTATAGAGTTGGAAGAACTCTGCGGGAAGTTATCTACAGGATCTATATTCAACGCCTCATCAGATCCACAGAGTAAATCGACTTTCTTCTCGCTTTTAGCAGTATTATAAAGATTCAATATGTCTTCCTTGGTTGCAGGAGCTTTCTTTGGAAGAGTACCATCAACACCGAAAAGACAAATGTCATTATCGTTGTTCTTAGAAGAATCTAAGTCTCGTGGTTGTTCAGGTTTCGGAGGTGGTGGTTTAGGTGGAGCTTGAACAAGAGCAGGTGGAGCTGGCCTAGGAGGAGCTGGTCTTGGAGGTGGCGGTTTTGGAGGAGGTTGCTTAGCAACAGATGGATTCTGATTAATATCACAAGAAATGTTGTTTGAACCATCGAGCACCTCCTCTTTCTTGGTATGTTCAGGAGTTCTTGTCGAAGGTGTTGAATCTCCCACATCCAAGAGATCTCCGTACATTTCAGGTGTTGGACTCGGCGAATGCAGATCTCTCATCGATACAGGACTTGGTGATCTTGTTGGTGGTATTTTATTCAACAAATGTGAACTTGTTGCATCCATCGCTCCCATTACTGACATCAAAAGGTCCTGGGTTTCCTTGGAAGGTGGCTGCCTCGAATTTTCTCCATTAAAAGGATCAACTGTATGTGTTGTTCTTAAACTGAGATCAGTTGGTTTCATAGGAGGTGCAAAATTATTTGAGGAAGCTGCCATGTCAATATCGGAAAGAGAGAAGAAGTCTTGGTTCGTCGAGTTTATAGTTATGGTAGCTTGAGTCATTATTTGAGGTGCAGTTGAGGATTGTATGGTGTTCATTGAGAAAGGAGTTTCATTAGTTGAGTAAGTGTTGTCGCCAAAAACGTTTGGAGCTGAGGTAGCCTCAGGTTCCCCAAGATCCATAGGATCGAACGCGAACGGATTCGTAGCAGCTGAAGTGAAAACATTCTGTGAATATTCGTTTTCCGCGTAAGTGTCTGTATCCATAAGAAAAGGGTTTGATGTTGCTGAAGATGGAGAAGTGTGATCATCTTCAGCGAAAAGAAACGGATTAGCCCCTTTGACATCCATGATTCTCTTATTGCAGGGGACTTATAACGTTGTTAGCTATAGAAGTGTCGAAAGGGTCGAAATCGACCTGGTTTTCACTTTGAGTTAGATCGAAACCAGTATTGCTTTCGATTTGATCAGGGGAAATATTTTCCTCTTGAGCTCCAGGTACAGAGTTCTTTCTCACGTAAAATGGTGTGGGAGGCTTGCTGAGTTTCGAAGAATTCGTGGGAATCCCGATGTAATCCTTTGTCGCTAATGATGTAGCATCGAAACAAACTGATTTTGAGCTCACAACGTTTAAAACGTCAGGCCTGGAAACTGATCTCTCTCTAGGTGGTTCTGGTTTTTCTTCAGCTCTAGGATTGAAATCGTCGTCGCTCAAATCAAGAGCTGGGTCATGCTTGATGTCAGCAAGTAGTTCTTTTTCGATGAATTTGAGTTCGGCTTGACCGGGTTTTTTCACTGTTTCGACAATGGAAGTATCGAAGGGATCGCAATATTCGATATAGCTATCGTCCACTTGAGCGGCAGGCGTTAAGGGTTGATACAAATTGTTGAGGTCTGTATTGCTGCCGCCTAGAAGATCCCTTTCAATATCTTTGGTGTGGAGGCTGTTATCTATAAATGAAAAAAATCATCAATACATATATCACACATGAGGGGAAAGTTGTTACCCTATTCATTGGCCATAAACGAACTCTATCCAAAACGGACTAGTGGGAGAGAAAGGTTGCAGGTTCATCCAAAAAGATACAATGCTGGTATCGAACAGTGATAGCCCGGTTTCGCTCTCATTCGGACTCATCAGTAACACTCAGCTTATTAGTGGTGGTGAACTGAATGTCTTTATCTCACTTTGGATGATTCTGCGAACTTTGTCTCCGATATTCCGTTATTGTTTTGATGAATATGAATATGTCGATTTAAGTTTCCAAAATGACATAGATTCATTTTTTTTGGGAGGCATGAAGCAGGAGTAATTTCTTCATGTTTGGTTTTCAGTACAAAATATCAGGCTACTGTGGACATTTCAGTCTGAAGAATGAGCTTATAGTTCAGGATTGGAAGCTAAGGAAAGAATTTCAAACGAATAAAACGTAAAAAAAAATTTATTTCTAGTGGAATCATATTTACAGGAATTTGGACGAAATATATCAATTTAATTTATTATTAATACATCGCCAACGTTCAGGGCCGTCTTTAACCTCTTGGAGGCCTTGGGCACATTAGAATAATGGGGCCCCTACCCACAATACCACATACAAAATAAAAATACAGGGGAATCCCTATTGCCGAGTAGGTTTATTCACGACACACATAGACACGGTATGCTAATGCCGTGATGTAATTTAATTATCAACTCGAGGGAATTTTGCCGATTTACGGAATTTCGGTACTCGAAAGGGAGATGGGATTTTTTGCCTGGAATCCCCTGAAATTTCTTGCAGTGCCGAGGCGCAAAATTCGGCCTCCCCTCATCGGCGGCCCCCTCTATAAATTCATTACATCAAATGTATTCAGATTTGTCAATTGAATTTCATAAAATATCAAATTCAATTGACTAATCTGAAATTCAATGAACGCTTTCTGAAATCAAAGTGACTAATTTGAAATACACTTGACGGTTTCTGAATTACATTTGGAAATGGTGTAGAAACACATCAATGTGGTGAGAATTTGAAAAAGATTTTATAACGAAATTGCATTCACCTTTTTTATTTTGTGCAAACATGTCCATCAACTTGTCGATAACCAAGCTTCCGGCCACTTCTTGTCCAAAGCTGAGTAAGCTCACATTTAAGGAGAGTCCCGAAAAGCTATTAAAAAACCCTTGAAAACAGGGTAGCACATGCAGTAATTGAGTGATTATTCGAATTTCGAAACGAATTACAGGAAAACTGATAGGTCTTTTTATAATTTAAGAGTATTCCTCTATTTTTCAGGAATGATAATTGTACCTTCTTTGTATAAGTGTTGTTCATCATATCATGGGAAAAATCTCGCGAACCGGCAAGTTCAATAGAATGAAATTATTGGGGTGTCATTTGATGCTTTCAGTTTGGCTTGGGGGCCCCTTTGGTGCCGAACCTCCCTGCACCTCGAGTTCTGCGGGGCCCTTCAATACGCCACTGATTTCTTGTCTTGTAGTGCTCTCTGAAATTATGTTGATAAATTGGGATTTTCTTGGAAGCTTTCCAATGAATACAATAATGTAAGAATGTGATCAACAAGCCGATTCGAACAGATGTTTTATGGCTAACCACCCCAACAAATAACACAGGCTAATAATTGCTCTTATCAAGCAAGGGTTATAAAAGTTGCAACCTTCGAGAACTTGTTGATAAAAAAATGGGAATTCCAATCCATTCGGAATTATTGTGAATGATCACTTCCGCCTTTTTACCTTAAGGTAATTTGAGTAAGCGAAAGGGAATTTTGAAAGAAAGAACCGTTTAGGTCTTTTCGAAAAAATCAGTTTTATAATAGTGTAGGGGAATTTTCTATGAAATGGGGAATTTCCAAACGTCATTGAGAAAATCTTCCATCCTTTCGGATGATCTGAGCGGGGCCCCTATCGATCGCGGGGCCCTGGGCACTTGCCCAAAGTGCCCTAGGCGAAAGAGGGGCCTGCCAACGTTTCGAATCTTATGGGATTCTATGAAAATACGAGCCTTGAAAAATCACATAAGATTCGAAACGTTGGCGATGTATTAATAGAAAATTAAATCGATATATATTTTTTTTAAAGTCGGATTTTGATAAAGACAAGAGTTCAATAGTTAGATTCAATTGCAGAAAGATACCTGACTTCTTGCGAAATAAATGATATGGAATTGTACACTGTGTCAAAGTGGTTTAGACTGCAGTATATCTCAGCTATCATTAAATATAGAGACATGTGGTTGTCGCAACCCTGTGTCTTTTTTCGTAAAACTTTTGAATCCATAAGCAGAAATATTGTACTCTTGGATGTTTTTTTTATCTCGGACCTGTATGAGAAGGGAAAAAATGAGAACTGCCTCTGGTAAATATTTTTACGTAGAAGTCAGTGGTGTAGTTTAAAATTTTTTCAGAGCACTGTTTTTGAGATTGGATAAAAACTTGGTATTTTTCAAATTTTTGCATTTGTTTCTGAGTACATTGATGTTTCACATCCTAACCTAACCTAACATAACTTATAATGAATTTTAGCTTCACAATTTAGACAAATCCATATTCATATTTTTTTTTAAGTAGGCCACAAATTTTTTCACACATGTATTTAATTATTTCTTTTAAACCACCATGTGATTAAAACTTCATTTAATCATATTTTAAACATAACTTTAAAATATCTCTCTTAAACATAACAACTTGAAAATGTTAAAAGCAAAAAAAAAATTATATTATTATTGACATTTCTTATGTATTCATGTCTGGAAGAATTCATGGCCTACTAGCAGAAAAACAAACTTAAATATGGACTTTCCTAATATTTATTGAAGATAAGGTTGTGATACATCAATGTTTCCAGGAAAAATATACAGGCTGCTTCATTTGAAATATACCAATTGCTCTGAAAAAAATGTGAAACTACGCCACCGACTGAAACGTAAAAATATCTATCGTAAGCAGTTTTCGTTTTTTTCCTATCTTTTACAGTTCCCGAGAAATAATATCATCTCCAGAAGTGCACTATGTTTTCGCCATGCATTTCAGAAACAAAAGTAGTTTTAATATTTCTGCTTGTGGAATTTAAATTTTCACAAAAAAATGACAGGGTTGCGAAAACAGCATGCCTCTATCTTTAATAATAGCTGAGATACAGTGCAGTCTCAACTAATTGAACCAATTGAATATAATAAAACATTTCTTGATGATGCCATTTTCAAGAAATGACAGGGATTTCTTCATTCTCAAATGTATACTATATTTGAAAGTTATTTCACCTTTTGCTGATTTCGAAAATTCACCCCAATAGTTCATGAGAAGAAAAATTATGATCCTGCTTATTTATCACTATTGAAGGTAGGTGTGCGTTACCTTGTAGCGACTGTTGAATATGCATTTATTCTTCGTAATCACCGATGTCCCAATAATTTTTTAGTGATTTATTTGTCATTCCTTGAGATAAGAAAACCCTATTTTTTTAATATTCCAAAACCTTGAGATGCAACATTGTCAATTTAGATTCAATGGTCCATTACCATTAGAATCCTTCATTAAATCGGATATTCCATAGACAGTAGCGAGGGATACTCCGTTTAAAAGGGGATCAAACTTTTAAAGGACGATTAAATTTTAATGGACGTTGCTGCAACTCAGGTTCAATGGCCGAAATATACAAAATGACCAAAATTTCGATATGTTCATATAATATATCCGAACGAACGAAAATAGCCAAGTTGCTAGGCAAACTATTTCGAAAAAACACACTGAACTGAGTGATACAACTTGCCAACGTTCAGTTCTCTGGATCACGCTTTCATCTTCGTAAAAACCACTAAAACCACTAGAGATTGTAGAAAGAAATCTTAGGGCGGGTTTCACAAAGCTTTAATTGTACGAATTAAATACCCTACCTAAATTTAAACCAATCGAATCACTCGTTTTGAAATTTCAACGCGGTGGCTCCAATTAATTTGACGGTACAATCAAAGTTTTGTGAAACCAACCCTTAATCTTCCAAACTTACCTGTTGATCTTTCCCTTGCACCCTCTTCACTGATGCTTAGTTTCTTCAAGATATGGAGTAGCTTTTCCTGTTTGGGTTTGACTTCGAATTCAATTTGTGCGTTGAGTATTTCGCTTTCAATTTGCTTGAGTTCGGCCTTTCCTGGAAGAATATTTTCAGCAAAAGTTGTGTCGAATGGATCGATGTCAAGCTGGGGTTCCTCGTCCAACTCAACAACGCCTTCTGGTTGCTCCTTCTTTCTGAAAAAAAAAAAAATTCGAGAGTTGAAATTAATGGAAATTTTCAATCAGTTCATATTTGGAGGGTTACTGTGGATTCAATGCATTCTGGGAATCGTTCCACTTTGAAGAAATAAAGATGATAGAGGAGGTAAAAATAAAGTCTATTGATTGTACAGGGTGGGCAAAATTAGTGATGTCTGAACTTCAACTTTTTGACCGAAAGAAATAAATAATTACACCATGCGTAGGGACATATTATTCTGTGATTCAGCCTAATTAATAGGTACTCAATAAATTTTATTTCATATACAAAATATATTATCTGAAGAAATCTGAGGGCGATGTATGTTGTACTTCGAAAACGGGAAAAAAATAAATTTTTTAAGTAATCTCAAACAATTGTTTCCGTAAGAAAAAACACAGCTTTATAGTTACAGCTCAGTACGGTAACCTCTTGGGAAAAAACATATAACGCTGCTGGATTGCTATGAAAAAAAGTGTCCGTATAATGTTTTCACTTCAACATTCTAGCACAAACACTAACAGATATAATGATAAAAGTTGAAATCGCCGAAATTTCAATTTTGGCCAATAACTCGAAAAGAAAAGAAGATGGAGGAATGTAGTTGATGGCATTATGAGTTTCTCTGAAAAAAAGACGACCGTAATGTAGAATTAATATCCCGCTATCACTATCGGTTAAAAAGTTGTAGAATACACTATGCTCTAGTCTGAATTTTGAAGATTTTGGCACTATGTGGGTTCGTTCAACACGAATTAAAATGTTCAATGTATGGTAATATAATATTTTTTCTTTCTTTAACTGACTGAATATGCGTATGAGAGCATTTAATTTTGTAAAGTTCGAATCGTTTAAGATCTCCGCCTACAGACATGAGAACATCCCTGTCTTTTGCTGGAAATATCACGTGCCTTCGAATTTGACCGAACGAGTGATAGCGATGTCTTGTGGTCTCCAGAAAATTGGTGTACAGTGTATAAAAGAGGCCTCTTAGCGGAGACGAATCAATCAGTATCTGCATAGAGTCGAGTATAGTTGCGAATTTTCGAAGTGATGAGTGGTGAAAGTAAATAGGTTTTTCTATAAATAAATTTGAAAAGACTGTGTACATAAATCAGTGTGGTTATTGTGGAAATAAATTATTGACAATTTGAGTACCCCGAAACCGTTCAAATATTCAGCATTCTAGTGTAAAACAGTCGTTGCCACTTGTTTTGAATGATTTTTACATTTATATCTGAGCATTGCAATGACGAGCCTTTTATATACTTCGAGTTATTGTTTTTTATATGCTAATAGAGTACAAGAATATAATATACTAACTGACTGCAATACCCAGAAGGAGCTGTTTGAAATTTGATTTTGTTTTGGTAAAACATAAATATAGTATAGCTAGGAACAAAGGATAAAAATTCGGAGAAAAAAAGAGTGAAGGTTTTTTCATGCACAAATTATTTATGATTTAAATATTGTAGACGTTTTTCGAAAATTTTTTAAATTGTTAGGAGAACAAGGTCATCCTGTAAATGTGCGAATGGTTTACCGGCGTATAAGGTCTTTTGGACTGCAGAATTACAGTGCTGTAGAGAAAGACAAATTGGAATGTGGAATGGCATCACGTCATCTTTTCTGAAGAATCTCAATTCTCCTTGGGTGCAAATGATGGCGTTAGAAGGGTTAGACGACGTCGAGCAGAAAGACGAGAACCTCATTTTGATGTTGAGCGTAATGTACACCGGATAGTAGGCGTTATGTTATGGGATGCTATTGCACATGCAAGTAGGTTCCCTTTAGTCTTTATTCAAGGTAACATCAGAGTGCTACATCACCTTCAAGAAATAGGGGAGTCAGTTTTCCTCCCTTACCTTAACCGGCTCGAGAATCGAATATTTCAGCAAGATAATGCTCGACCTTTTTACATGGCTGCCTAGATCCTCAGATATTTCGCCCATAAAGCATGTTTGGGACATCATGGGTAGAAGGCTTGGAAATTTTCCCCTGCTCTCACGGACTTTGGTGGCTCTGAGACTGTTGAAAATTGAGCGTTGCACCCCTCTGACCTCATCTGCCGCTACGCCTATGGTTACATCGCAGCGCCACGTACACTCCAACAAGTACAGCTCTATGGTCAGCTGATTGACTGTTCGCGTCAAACTAACCTCCTCTATGTATTAATCAGCTGACAGATCAACTCATGTTCATTAATTGAGTCAATTGATCGTCCTCTTTAGTGCCAATCTTGTAAATTGGAATTTTCAAAATGTCACCCTGCATAATCACTGTTCATCTCTTTCATTTCTTGAAGTAGGTAATCATAAGGTTATTGAATTCTCAGAATCATTAATTGTTGCATTTTCCATGTTATTTTCCTGCTCTTAATGAAGTTTGAAAATTTGTCGACAATTCAGATCATGAAAATCTATAAAAATAATGTTAATCTTCTCTCGCTTTATTCAAATGAAATCTCTATTGCTATTAAATACTAAAGTATTTGAATCCTCTAAGATATATATTTTGTTATATTTTTGCAATTCTCATAGATTTTCCAGATATCTCTAGACTCATCAAATGAAAATGATTACTTGCTCCAAGAATGAATATCCTCATGTCTTTCTCTGGTAATAAATACTGATTTATTCTGAACTCATATGCATCTCATTCTCTTGATCAGTTCATTTCTTAACACTTGCATTTTATTGTTCTTGAGTTTCAGATGAATGAATAATCCTCAAACTCAAAGGTGAATCATGGAATCAGTCTTCTCTCTATATAAAACCAAGTAAACTTCTCTGAAGTATTTAAACGAGTAGTTCAAACATTGAACCTGATTGACAGTTTCAGTCCCTGCTTCACCTTAAGCGGTCTCCTCTAATATTGGTAAAATCATTCAACAGGTATGATCTCCTCTTTATTAATAAGAAATTCTCAATTTCAGTCATCTGAACCACTTAGCAAGTAAGATCTCAACTGGAAATGTCGTTTCAATTGATTGATTTAATCTTTCTCTTCATAGACCAACGTTATAGATTTTAAATATTGATTGCTCGATCATGATATTCTCACATTGTAATATTCTGAATGAAGAACAGACTTAGATCATTAAGTCTCCTCTAAGGCCTGATCTCACTTTATTACAACTCAGTCTACTCCAATGATTCATTTTTCAACCTTCTGTTTTTCTGATGGAATAACGAGGCTCTCGCAATCAATTTGGATTGCTATATCACTGTAAACGTTGAGTTCAATTTTGAATTAATGGAACTATCTCAAAGTCTAAGTCTGACTTCATCTAATCTCATTTTGAACTTCTCTAGATTACCTCTGTTTTTAGTTGAATATTGTCACTCTGAGTTTATAGATGATTTTAGTATCTGTATTTTTACCGTATTAACTTCATGGCGGGTGACTTATTCATTTCATGATTGTGAATGATGTCAATGAATGTTTTTACACTACCATCTTCAACTCAATTATTTAGATACAGTCCTAAGCAGTAATTTTGAAAAATCAGAACAACCCCGATTTTGAACATTTGGTGCATACCCAACGAGTACAGGCAGATTGAGATAGTACCCCTCAAGAAGAATTGAGATAAGCGCTGTATTGTAAACATTTTTTTTTAAATATTAATCATTTACTCCTTGCTATATTTGAATAAAACAGCTCCTTCTGGGTGTTCCAGTTTCTTCGTTAATGAATATAGTAATTTCTTGTTCTTGAAGTAATGAAATTTAATCATGGAAAGATCTCATTGGTCACTTACTCGTCAGCGAAAGCGTCCCAATGGTCCTCGATCACTTGAGCGACATCTGGAGTAACCACAGGTAACTTCTCGATAACGTTCACAGGCTCCCTGTTCAAGTTCTCAGTTGCGAGTTGAGCAAACTCGTCGTCCTCAGAATCCTCTAGATTGGGGGCTGAACTGTTAGATATTGGAGAAGGAGTAACAGGAACCGGAGGAATGTAAAGAGATTTTGACAAATCTATGGGTTCACTCGATAGATCAGGAGGAGCTTCTTCGTCTAGAAGAGTCTTCGGGGGTGGATCAGGCGAATCTAAAAACCAAATGTGCTTTCAGATGGTATGATGGTATGTATATTGTAAAACATTCGAAACTTCAAAACACTACCTACGAATTGCTGCATTCACTTCAAACTACTACTGGACCTAAGGGATTTCTGTAAACTATGATAAAAAAATTCAACGTACTATTGTGTGCCCATCTGGAACCTAGAATAATTTCAGCTAACGACCTGTAATAATATTTTGACGATGATCAGATTTGATTATCGTTATTTTCATCATGCCTGAGGTGTACCAATTCATGATATAAATTTTCTTGAATGGCAATCGTCTATTTATTCATTTATTTTATCAATCAGGAATTCTCGCAGTTAAATATTTCTAATGAAAAGTATGTAAACTATATCGATGAGACATCCACTCCTAAAATGATTCAATTCTATCGTGGAACATATAGGGTGTACCAAGTTCGATGGCACATTAGACGTTTCTGGAGAACTGGACATATTTGAAATGTGAAAATTTAGATTATGATAGTGTTCGACATTATCTACTGAGCTAAAATATTCTTGATACTTGACCATCCTCAAATATACAGCATGAAAAATACTTTCAAAACATTTTTGTTTTGTTTTTTCCTTTCCAATTTTGATAGAGTATTCAATTCTGAATACATTATCATTCAGATTCGTCGAAATACTTTTTGAAATATCGAGAAAAAAACATTTAAAAAAGATGAGAGTATTATCGGCATTATGTTTCTTATTCCTATACTAAATATCTTGAGCACAAACCATTTTCACATTTTGTGGATAAGACTGTGGAAATATTGTACATTTCTAGAATTTCGAGAAACTCGTCACAGGTTTTCCAAATGTTGGGTCAGAAATTGGGATCAAGATTGGCCCATAATTTCGGTTTTTCATATTAAAACCCTATTTTTTCATGATTGCGTTGGATTCTGGGAAGAAAAATAATGATAGTATTCTAAGATATTGATGCTGCTCGAATTAATTATTCTTTAGTTGTTTATAATTTTCTGATTTCATGTCGAATGTAAAGTCACATTCATAAAATATGTTTCATATCAACAATGATCTATGTTCATCTTAATATATGAAACTAAGTCGGCCATTTTGTTGGTTACACCATTTATAACTCAAGATTGGATGAACTGGATTTTTTTGGATTCTTCTACGACGGGGTTAACATAAAATACATTAAAACTCTGAAAAATTTTATGAGATGGAAACAAAATAGGAAATTTTTCTTCTTAAGAATAGCACCAGTAGAAGTCGCTACGGTTAATAGCATTTTCGCGAAAGTATTATTTTTGATATTAATTCGGTGAACTGTAGTTCATCCATTATCTGATAATATTAACGCATCTGAGACCATTTGTTATAACACCTATCTTTTTTCCGAAAAATACGGAAAATTTTATGACAAAATGTTTTGAACAAATCTCCATTCTACTATTATATATGTAAACAATTACTGTTTATTTTGAGTTGCCTAAACGGATGTTTTGGGGGCGCATTGGTTATTTTGTCTGGTGACTTCCGACAACCATTACCGGTAATTCCAAAATCGACATCTGCCGATGAAATAAATGCTTGCCTAAAATCATCAACTTCAAATTTTGTCTCGATTCAGTTGATTCCGGTTGGAATAGTACCAATAGATATCTGCAGCTCACAAGAATGCAAGAAACACCTGCACCACAAAAATTGTTGAAAATGATTTTTTGTAACTGCACAAAAGGATGCAATGCGTCATGCACCTGAAGAAAAGTGAGGCTTTTTTGTAACGCTTCATGCGGGGAATGTGCAGGTGTTAACTGCAAAAACAGTCGTCCAATATTTGGCAAAGATGAAGAAATAATAGACAGGGGCGACAGCCACTCAGAATCAGATTAATTTCTTGACACAAAAACTATTAATTTCACGTGAATAAAGTGATGAATAAATGAAATTTTTAAATGATATTTTCATTTTGTTACCTCGAACAGATAGGGGTTGCTTTGAGGGGTTGAAATATAAAAATAACTGAAATTAACATTGATTCAAAATACTGTTATGAAATTGATTAATGATATGAACCATTTTTACACATTTGATGCCGAAAAGGGGGTGGTTTATAAGGTCTTGAAGTATATGAAGACCTTCATTAAACTTCAGAAAACACTACTGAGGGCCAAAAATCACTTTGATTTACGTTAGAATATTTTTCTTTTAATTCTGGATAAAGGGGTTGTTTTCACCCCTTGAAAATAATGAGCATGAATCGGCATAGGGTAGGAGTAGGAGACAAGTATAGCTCATATTCAAAGTTTATCAAAATCAAAGCATCTTGATAGAATTCGGATGCAATGCCAAATTATCGCCCTCATTGACTGGACTAATTGTACAGTTCAATTTTATGTCCACTTTCAAGGTATTAAACGATAATAGTTTATTATAATATTAAAGTTGCTTTTTTATTTATCGAAGTCTGCCGGGTCAGCTAGTACAAGATAAATTATTCCAATAATTCACTAGTGGCAGTTCAATTTTCTAAATTTATTTATCATTGTTGATATGAACATATTTAATGAATTTGACTTGTTGAAAATCAAATACGCAATTTGAACTAGTTTTATGCAATTCACTATTTTTTAACCTAGATTCCAGCTGTGCAATAAAAAATATGAGTTCCTATTTGAAAACATTAGCGAATTTTCTGAAAGAAACTAGAAAATGGAAAATTTTCATGCAAAAATCAACAAGTTATTAACATTAGAATGAAACCTCATTCGAGAAAATTTTGGGAGTTAACTACTTCAGATTTCAGCCGTATTTTTTGAGAATAATATGCATGTTACATATGCAAACGATATAGAATTCAGTAAGTTATTCAACTATCAATAAAAAAGCTGGGTATTACATTTGAAAAACGAAAGTTGCTATCATTTCCAGTGAAACCAAAAGTCCAACGAAACTAAAATTTTTTTCCAAGAATTCATCTTTCCTGACAAAGCTCAACCATAAAATTTTAAGTGTTCATGTTGGATCTTTTTAT
The DNA here is from genome assembly GCA_038502775.1 of Hippodamia convergens. NCBI lineage: Eukaryota > Metazoa > Arthropoda > Insecta > Coleoptera > Coccinellidae > Hippodamia > Hippodamia convergens. The sequence goes on along the minus strand of CM076614.1, from coordinate 5,557,654 downwards.
TGAAATATTGTTACTAACGGTATGCTTGAATCACCTTGTATATATCTATCGTAGATCTGAACACAAAAACGATCCCCCTTCTATGTTTCACCTTAAAGTTGTTCGGGGGTAGATTTCTAATATGTTTGTATATTTTCTTTATTTTCGAATATAACTTCACTCATATCAGCTGTCACTCCTAGGTACCTATTATTTGGGGAAATTCAGCTGTGAGATTTCCTGATTGATAAAATGAATGGACCATGAAGCTATGAAATTTGAAGTATTTATCTCGAGACTTTTTTGGAAAATTGTAACTGGCGGTCTTCGTGAATATGTGAATAACCCTGTATATATACTCCCCGTCAATAAATTCCGGACAGGCAAAATTTTTGTCAAATTCAACACCTTGTATCTTTTTTCGTGGTTCTCCTTTTGTTGAAATTTTCTTCAGGTATAGTATTCGGTCTTGTTATATTAACCTGAAATTCACTTTGCAAAAATACCTGTAGTTTATCCGTCATACAGGGAGAAAGAAAACTTTTTTTATACCCTTCATTTCTCAACACCCTGTGGCAGAAAGTTTGATATCATTAAGTTTTAATTTGAAGTGTGAGCATTTCTTAACAAAATGTTTTTCGATTTACGTATGTATCTGCTTTTTAAAAAAACATACACATTTTCAAAGAAAGTGTTGCATTTCTTCAATTTTTATAACATTTTGAAACATTACAATACCTTATCGACTAGCAATAATAAACAAACATCTGAAAATTAATAGCGTGTTTTTCCACCTCGCATTCTCATCACTTCTACCTTACGACGTGGCATACTTTCAATGCATTAACGAATTGCTTCTGGGAGAAGCAACAATTTCTGTTAATGCAGAACAATGCTGGGCCTCACGTTGCACGGGTTGTAACAGAATACTTTGAAGAGGCGAATATTTAACGATTTGTGTGGCCAGCCAGAAGTCCGGATTTAAATCCAATTGAACATGTATGGGATATGCTAGGTAGACATGTTCGAAATCGGCAGCCAAACACCTTGCCCGATTTACGAACAGCCCTTCTTGAGGAATGGGAAAATATACATCCAGAAACAATTCGGAAATGCATTGAAAGTATGGCACATCGTATGGTAGAAGTGATGAGAAAGGGAGGTGGAAATACATGCTATTAATTTTCAGATATTCGTGTATGTGTGCTAGTCGATAAGGTATTGCAAAGTTTTAAATTGTTATAAAAATTGAAAAAATGCAACACTTTCTTTTAAAATGTGTATCTTTTTTTAAAAAGCAGATACTGACGTGAATCAAGAAAAATTTTGTTAAGAAAGGATCACAGTTCAAATTGAAACTTAATGATATCAAATTTTCCGCCTAAAATTCACCACAGGGTGTTTAGAAATGGAAGGTATAAAATAAGGTTTCGTTCCTACCTGTAGGTATATGGGATAAACTACAGATGTGTCTGCAAAGTGAATTTCAGGTTAATATCACAAGACCCAATACTATACCTGGTGAAAATTTCAACAAAATCACATCACCACGAAAAAAGATACAGGGTGTTGAATTTGACAAAAATTTTGCTTGTCCGGAATTTATTGACGGGGAGTGTAGAAGCTCTTGTATCCTTATTTAATGATTAGTGCTAGCAATTCGAGTGCTCATCATGGATGTAAAAATGAGTTATCAACAATAATGATCAATTACCTTTGATGCACCCAGCTATCGAATTGGCATTATCATCGAAACTTCCCAGCAACAAATCCCTTTCCTTAAAAATTTGCCTTCGATTTGGAGCTGGTCTGGGTGTGCTACAAGTTGGCAGCTGGACTCTCCCAGTTAAAACTTCAACAGCTGCACCAATCGGTACCAATTTCTTCCCTTTCTTGGTAGCAGCAGCAGGTCCAAGGATGGCTTTTTCAGCGTAAGATGTATCGAAGGGATCGTCGTCTCCAAAATCAGTTGGAGATTCAGGAATATACGCTAGTTTCACCTCACCAGCAGCTATAGCATCAATGTAAGCAGTGTCAAAGACGTCATCTTCCTCATCATCTGCCTCTGATTCTGAATCTGATACCTCGACTATCCCTAGTTTGTTCGGATCGGGAAGTTGTGGTTGCTCAACAGCTGCTTGATCTTGTTGGGGAACTTCTTGTTTTACTTCTTTAACTGCTTCACTTCGCTCTACTTGACTCGAGGGGGTCACTCGCTGGAAAAAACTTGTTTCTTTTATACGACTGAGTTCTTCTTGAGTTTTTTGAAGGACGTTGTCAACCCCGGATGTGAGAGCGTGGAATTTTTTCCATTCCTCGTTTTCTGCACCTGTTGAAGGATGCGCTTGGTGTTCTCTACGATAAGCTTCTAACTCCTCTGGTTTGAAGAGTTCCTCTTCCTTGTGTTTTGATTTTTTACCTTTTTTCTTCTTCTTCAATCCCTTGGTTATTTTGTGCATTATCTAGTCTGAGCTTCATCTATGAACCTGAAAATGGTTGAATGGTACTCAATGCTACATCATTCCCGACAGTGCAGATTAAATAAAATACTCAAAACTTCATCCATTTTTTTAATCTTTTTGGCCTCTAATAATGCCCTAATTTCCCAGTGGAGCGTAGGTATTTCGTGACGTTTGAAAAACCTCGAAATTTTCTGACTATTTTAGTTTTTTCTCGAATGGATCATAAACTGCGCACTTCATCAGAAACTTTGTGATATTCGAAAGTGTTCAGCATTAAATTCGGCTTCTAAAAAGTACTACGATATTATATTTTGGACAAGTAGTTTTATAGAAAACATACGTCAAAATAGGGCAAATTTTAACACTTTTCAAAAAAACATATTTTTTCACTATAAAACGTAAAATACCCATGAAACTACGAACTTTAGAACAAAATGTCATAAAATAAGAGTTATAGACCATCATATTGTGGTGAAAACGTAACCCTAACCCTCCAAATCACAATGTTAAATCGCGCAGCAGCTAATCCTGAGGATGTGGATCATTTAATCGTAGCTAGTGGTGTTGAATTTGCTCAGCAGTCTCATGAGTGTGTGGATAGTGTTGGAAAGGACACTGACCTTCTTGTAATTTTGATAGTTCTTGTGTACCAAAATTTTTTTACTAGGGCCTGGTGAAGGCAAGCAAGACAATGTTGTCTTTTCTCCCTTCCACTACAAGTTTTCGTGTGTTTCGAAAAACAACATATTATTCCTTCATTCTACGATAAAACATTTTTCGGTAAAGGAAAAATGAAGTTCCTGAAGACGTTCGAAATCAACACAAACCTGCTGAAAGCAGCAGAATTGTTTAGCAAATCTAATGCTTCTGCCAATGAGGTCGACAAAGCAGGGAAAAAATGCATGTTAGCCATTTATAAAAATGATGTCAAGCAATTAAATGTACTGTGGTACGAGATATTCGAAACATTGTTAAGAAAAACTTCATTTAATCTTGTCTCTGTGCCTCCAACTGAAGCAGCACCTCCACAACATTCGCTAAGGTAATGAAAATATGTAATATATTCTTCTTAGTAATAAGTTTTATTGTTAGTTATAAGTCCCACTTTTGTTATTATAATTGATTTAGTTAATTTTCAACGTCTCCAGAAATTTCAGTTTCCCTTTACCAAGCCACTAAAAACATGAGGGGATAATATGTTGTTTTTCGAACCAGAGTAGAACTTGTAGTGCAAGGGAGAATAGACAATTTATCGTCTTGCTTGCCTTTGCCAGACTTAAGTAAAAAAAATTTCGTAGACATAGGGGCTGGAGCAGTCAAAATTGCATGAAGGTCAATGTCATCCCCAACAATAACCACACACTCATGGATCTACTGAGCAACTTAAACAGCACAAGCTATGATTAAATGATCAGTATTCTCAGTAGGATGATCTGCTGCGAGATATTACCACAATTTGATGGTCTACAACTCTTATTCTATGACATAATCGTTCTTAAGCTCGTAGTTCCAAAGATATTATACGTTTTATGATGAAAAAATGTGTTTTTTCAAAAAGTGTAAAAATTTGCCATATTTCGACGTATGATTTCTATTAAACTAATTGTTCAAAATATAATATCCTTATATTTTTTAGAAGCACAATTCAATGCTGAACATATTTTATGAGCTATTCGAGAAAAACCGAAAATAGTAAGATAATTTCGGGGTTTTTCGAACGTCACGACATACGCTCCACTGGGAAATTGGGGCAAAACTCAAACTCCTCTTATTAGAGGCCTAAATAAATGATTATAGCAGTTTCCCGAATTCCCCGAATTTTTTCTAGGTAAAAGTCTAATTTGCTTAGCCTTAAATATCCTTAATGCAATTTCTATAATATTCGAGTGAATATTGAAAGATTTTTTTTCTCTCAAGATGTATCCTCTCATTCGAAATACCCTTGAAAAATATAAGCAGATATACGTTGTCAGAATAAAAGAGTGGTTTTTAAATGGACATCAGGGACAGAGGGTAAGGAAAGAGCTGACTCAGCAGTGAAAATTGCAGAGGTCTTTTTAAAACTGTCCACAATAGCATGATGCTGCGAAAAGAGTCTCAAAGGGAATAATTCATGGATTATGTCAAAATGATGGGGGACAAATTTATAATCATCTAAGAGATACTCATAAAGGTGGGAGAATACAAACATCTTATGTCTGTAATGTGGAGGGAAAAAGGTGAAACTCAGGAGAGAATAGGAAATTTGTTTAAAGAAAACTCACTTTTATGTGAGCTATTCCACAATGATAAAAATGTTTGAGAAATTTTTCAATAGATTTCATGATATGCAGTTTGAACATTTTTTCCTTCAATTATACTTTTTCCTCTTTATCTTCTTCTCAGTCAATTATATTTTTCTACTTTTGCGTCAGTTTTTTTATAAAATTCATAATAAGTAAAAAAGAATCGATTACCTATTATTTCTAGTTCTCAATTCGATAATTTGATTGATTCATTTTCCTGTTTCTGAATTACACCATTATTTTGTGTATATTATTTACAATGTGTGTTTTCATTTAACAACTGTTGGCATGAATATTTTTCCGATGAAGTCAGTCATTCAGTTTCACAAAGTGATGTTGTATCTTTCTTAAAATAACTGGGGGGAATCTTTTTCATGCATGTGGGGTAATCCAAAGCCCAGGAATTAAGCGGCGACTTGTCTTTCATAGCTTGCTTACATAGGTAGGTACAAACAATTTTCAGACGCAGTATAAATTTCGATCTGACTGATTTCATTAAATTATACCAAGTATTTTAATTGTCTTTTTGTTTTCAAAGAAAACCGAATTTCTGCTTTCAATAACGTTTCACGTCAATCGTGCAGACGTCATGCAAAAAATAATAAGGGTGGATTTTAACGATCCCGTATAAATTTCGAGACTCACTTGAGATTGAAACTAATTTATAGGGTAGGTAAGGGCAAGACGCAAATCTTTATCGATTAGCCCATATAATAAAAAGGAAATGAGCAGTTTTAATCTTTCGATTTTGATTGTTAATCTTTGAACATCAAAGAAAAAGGAAGATCATCTGTGAAATTAAATTTGGACAACTATTTCGCACATGAAACAAATCGTTGATCAAAGCTATTCCTGGGTCATAAGATATTAGTAGTATTAACATTTTGGAGTTGTTCGCTTTTCTCACAGGTGATTTTAAGAATGACTTTTATATTACGTTCACTTTAAAATGATTGGAAACCAACTTTCCACACAAAATCATGAAAAGTTGAGAAAAACACATCTACCAGACTCACCCACCATTGAAAATTTCTAAGAAGCACTATAATTTTCGTTCAATTTCCATGAAACTTCATATTAAACTTTTAGAATGGCGATACACATTTCTAGCCCTCCTATTACTACATCACAGCAGGACCCTTGGAGCCTTGCGTAGGATTTGACACAAGCGATGCCCTACGATATTTCCCGACCCGTTATTGATTTTCTCTCTTGCGAATATCAAAAGGGGATGGCACTTATTCATACGTGCCAAAATTATTTTTATCGAACTTGTTTGTTCCTTTTTCATCTGAACACAACAAATTGGAAAACAAAACTTTGAAAATTTTAAACATACACAAAACATGACATTGCAATCTATAGATAATTGGGTATCGATGGATTTAAAATAGGGAATGAATTTCGCAAATTCAAAAAAAAAATGTTAAATCTAGTCATGAAAATAAATGTATTTACTCACTTTTTCCTGTTCTGTTACTTCCAAACTATCACAAATCTTCATGTAATTCGACTCATTTTCCCTATAAAAATATAATATTTGTTTCGACACCGGAACTGTCAGAGATGGAGCTTTACGTAACCCGTAAAATGTTCTCTATTGATTGTGCGCAGTATGGATGGAGTTGGCTGGAAAACAATCCTGTCAAATCCTTGAAAACACTCGAAGGGAAACACAGGACGAGTTCATTCGGTTCTCGATGAAACTCATTAACAGAACAATTCCACTAGAACGAATTCAATCGCCTATTCTGGCTTGAATGATAAGGATTTCATCCAGACGGGACAGGATGTTGTTGAAAGGAAATAATTGCTTTTACCTGATAAGAAAATATATTAAATTCCAGTTACTCCAATACTAGTGAGTTAATTTTCATATTATCAATTTAGTATTTTTGTCTTTTGCCTAAATATTAAAGTTATGAGGAGTTACATTAATTAACGTTTTTCTCCAATCAATACGATGATACTACATTGTGTCTTGACCACTTCCGAAAAAGGGGAAAATTCAGACAAATGTTAGAATAAATTGAAAATATTATTAATTAAGGATGTGAATATGACATGTTCGGAAAAATGGGACCGTTACCAAAATGTTATATTTGCCTGAAGGTGACCCAAATTTTCAGGGGATCGGAGCATGTAGAATCATTGTATTGATCAAAGAAGATAAGAAGAATTTATTTTTCATCTAATGAATTATACAGGGTCTTTCACGAGGAACCTCACCCATATTTATACGGGAAACTACTGAACGTATTTTCATGAAATTCAGCACTTATAAGCATTTCACGATGCTGATGAAATCTAAAATATTTTCAAGGCATGAGCACCTCCGGTTTTTCCGGAAATGAAGTCAACTTCCGTTTTTCAAATTAGAACACCATTTTTTTATTGCAGAAATAGATTCCTTAGAAAATTTCAAGTTATTTTGATGTAACATTTTTCAGTTTTGGTTGGAAAATTCTCTCTGAGCGGGAAAATTCGAAAAAAAAATCGAAAATAGAGCTCCGCTGAAACAAGAATAACTTCGAGGTTTTTGAATGGAAAATTTTCATTTTTCGGATTTTTCAAGATGTAAGATTGATGTATCCACTTTAAAAATCGAAATCGCGATTCATGATACAGGGGGTGAAAAAATCGCTTTCAAAGTTAGGGATGACAAAATCGTGAAAAATCAATTTTTTCAAATTAGAACCCCATTTTTTTATGGCAGATATTGAATCTACGTTAAAAAATAATGTGAGTGTATGCATCACACCCTTGCCCTAAAATGGATATTTTCTGAGTTATTCACAAAAAACTGTTTTTCGTCTTGAATTTTCAGCTATTTCTTTTCCCTTCACGCCAAAAAGATGAAATTTTCAGGAACTGTTATTTGAACCATGCTGTAGATTTTTCACCCCTTCTTGAAACCGACTTCAAGTTATTATTAGGAGAACCATGGCAAACTCTCGCAGTTATAACTAGAGAAGATGCTCAAAGTTTTGACCGTTAATTTCTAGACATTCATTTATACGTCTCAGGAATACTTCGTGCGTTGCTCTTCTTATTTCATCGGGAGGAAGAGATCTGCAAAAGTGTTTAAAAACCAAATTGAGTTTCAAAACTATGAATCTAAAAATCTAAACAAACCTGAACGCATTTCTGACTCGTTCTATGCAGTCCTCTTTATCAGTCAGGGGAGTTGAGTAGACAATATTTTTTATCCTACCCCAAACATAATAGTCTAAAGGAGTTAAATCGGGAGAACGTGGTGGCAAAAGATGTGGACCATTGTTCGCCAACCATCGATCTTCAAATAGCCTGTAGAGGATATTTGACACATTGAGTGAATTGTGTGGAGGCGCGCCATCTTGTTGATACCATAAGTCATTATGGTTCTGTACTAGCGGCTCAATTATTTGAGTCAATATGTCAGAATATCTATCTCCTAAGGGAGAACATTCTTCAAATAATGCAAACATGTGTAGTGTTCTATCTTACTAGTTAAAGTCCCATCATAAATGTGAACATCGAGAATTGCATTATTTTTGATGGCGCAAAAAACATTGAAACTCCAGGTCTCTTGAAAGTTCCATTGTCTGAAGTGGTGGTTGTTCTCTTCATCCCAATAATGACTGTTATGCCTATTGAAAGAACCATTCTTTGTGAATTTAGATTCATCTGTCCAAATTATACAGTCCAAAAAGTTTTCATTCTCTTGAAATCGAATCATCATAGCTTCGCAAAACTCTGTTCTCCTGACGAAATCAGTTTCCTTCAAATGCTGTACCCTATTGAATTTATATGGGTGCATTTTATGTTTTTTTAATATTCTCCAAACACTCGATTGAGATAATCCCAGATCAATCTCGGCATCTTTGAGGATTCACACTAAAATATGCAAGAACTGTAATATCGTTTTTCTCATTTTCTACTACACTTTTTTCTCTCTGTATAGTTTTCTTAACGAAAGATCCGACATTTCTCAAGTTTGTCATGGTTCTGTTAATGGTTTCTCTCGTTGGTCTGGGTCGGTCAGGAAACCTCTCAATGAACAGTCGAATCGTTCTATCTACAATTTTATTACATTCTCCATGAAGTAGAATGAGATTTAAATAATCTTCATTGGTAAAATTAGGCATAGTGATCGATTTTATAACTTAATACGAATTATCACCAAATTAATAGTAAACACAAAATGCTACTGAATAAAGAGGAATTTGGCAGATGTAATTAATGATATCTATCATTAAAAAAAAGAATGTAAAACATGGTAAGTTTTTGCATATGGTTTATAAGGAATTATTTATTTATCACTGGAGAGAAAACCGATGGCCGATTAGTTGAAATAAAGAGGTTTCCGATACAAATTCGAATCAAAATTCGCCATCTATTTAGGAACAACCTGTAACTTTTTTCTCTCGCATATTAGGGTAGTAAAATCTTAAACATGGTTTAAGTAACAGTTCCTGAAAATTTCATCTTTTTGGCGTGAAGGGAAAAGAAATAGCTGAAAATTCAAGACGAAAAACAGTTTTTTGTGAATAACTCAGAAAATATCCACTTTAGGGCAAGGGTGTGATGCATACACTCACATTATTTTTTAACGTAGATTCAATATCTGCCATAAAAAAATGGGGTTCTAATTTGAAAAAATTGATTTTTCACGATTTTGTCATCCCTAACTTTGAAAGCGATTTTTTCACCCCCTGTATCATGAATCGCGATTTCGATTTTTAAAGTGGATACATCAATCTTACATCTTGAAAAATCCGAAAAATGAAAATTTTCCATCCAAAAACCTCGAAGTTATTCTTGTTTCAGCGGAGCTCTATTTTCGATTTTTTTTTCGAATTTTCCCGCTCAGAGAGAATTTTCCAACCAAAACTGAAAAATGTTACATCAAAATAACTTGAAATTTTCTAAGGAATCTATTTCTGCAATAAAAAAAATGGTGTTCTAATTTGAAAAACGGAAGTTGACGTCATTTCCGGAAAAACCGGAGGTGCTCATGCCTTGAAAATATTTTAGATTTCATCAGCATCGTGAAATACTTATAAGTGCTGAATTTCATGAAAATATGTTCAGTAGTTACCCGTATAAATATGGGTGAGGTTCCTCGTGAAAGACCCTGTATTCAATGATTAGGATCCCTAGGCTCTATGATGACCCTTATTCTCATCTCATTTAAATCTACTGACTTGAAATAGACTGGTCCGTTACCTACTGATGTTGAAATTGGGTTACAGTTAAGAAAATTAATAAAAAATAAACATTTGTTCATGGACAATAACGAAAAGAAAATCAAAATTTTCAAATTAAGAGCTTACATCAATTCAATCAAAAATTGAGAGAAGAAAGATATGGCGCAGTTCACATGACGTCAATTCGATTTCAAAACTCTGAATATTGTACAGGGTGTACCAAGTTCGACGGCCTATTAGGCGTTTCTGGAAAACTGGACCTATTTGAAATCTGAAAATTGGTAATATGACATTGTTTGACATTATCTATCGATCTAAATTATTCTTGGAGCCTGACCTCTTTCAGTTATACAGGGAGTGAAAAAAAATTCAAAAATTTTTCCTTCTGTGTTTTCGTTTTTGAATTTGATAGACTATGCAATTCTGAATACATTGGTTAATGAATCGTTGCATTCGTCATAGTACTTTCGAAAATATCGAGAAAAAACTGGAGAAAAAGGGAGATAAGAGTATTCAGTATTATGTTTGTTATTCCTAATCTAGATATCTTAAGCACAAACCGTTTTCACATTTTTGAAGTCGAAGACTGCAGAAATATTGTACATTTCTAGAATTTTGAAAAACTCGTCACAGGGTGTTCCAAATGTTGGGTAAAAATTGGGATCAAGATTGGCTCACAACTTTTGTTTTTCCTATTAAAAACCTATTTTTTTATGATTGCATTGGATTCTGATGATAATATTCCAACATGTTGATGCTCCTAAAATTACTTATTCTTGAGTTATTTACTCTTGATTTATTTTAAGTCAGAAAAATCCTTATTTATGTTGTTTATTTTTTTAATAAGACATGAATTCTTCCACACATGCATAAAAGGTTAACATGGATGAAAATTTCAATATAAATATTAAAATCCCTTTCGTTTTTAACATTTTCAATTTTATGTTGACGAGTGATATTTTGAGTTTTGTTAAAGACATTATTCTCATTAGTCTGCAAAAATAACTTTGGCATTATAGAAGAAACAATAAAATATTTCTCGTTTTCATAGAGTTTCAACACTAAACTCAGTGTATGTGCGCATCTTTCAACATCTGCGAAGGTATATAGGTATAAATTGAAAAAGTTGAGGGTATTTCTGGATCAACCACAAGGATATTATCAACAAAAAAGTGTGCATCAGATGCCTTTTGCGTCATTGCACTTACCTTCAAAATTTTATAAATATTGTCCTTTTCATTCAAAAGATATTCACTTTGTTTCATACTCTATCCCAACCCTTTATGTTCATTTAGCTTCACTTTTGGTTGTCGGATTCTTTTAAAAGTTAATAGATTCTAAATATTTCACTTCCGATTATCTTATACGATGAAATTTAGAATCAAATACGTGATTGCAAATGACATGAGAATCTTTGGAAATCATATGCAAAGTATCGATTTGAGAAATACTTTGAGTCGTTCTTGAAGCAAAACTAAATATTTCCAAAACAAATAGTACTAGGGAATATTCTAGATAGCAATTCAGTAGTAGTTTTTGTATGTATTTCACCAATATTGAACTTAAAAATATATAAAAAGGTATAAATAGGTATAAATAGGTATAAAAACTAAAAAGCATACTAAATATGATTTCCAGGGTCATTCGAACGTTCGATATATCCGTATATTAAATTTTCAGCCTCTATTCCTCTCATTTTACTTTCTGGTCTCTTTTTCCTCCTCTCTTCTTTTCTTCTTTCGATCTGAAAACCGAAAACCATGAATTGTTTTGTACAATGGTCCGCTAAAATTTAATTGAATAATTAACATTTTGATCATCTATTGAACATCGTATCCATGACTACCGTCAATAGAATATCCTGCTTAATGGAGAATTGAAATTTTAATGAATCGTTGAATTTTGGTGAAACACGAACCATGTCATAAAGCAATTGAAAATAGTAAATTGGAAATGGGATTTTAGTTCCATATATTATGGGCCTCTTACCACATCATATATATCCGTGTCCACGAATCCAGGGATAATGGGAAGTCTTCGATCAGGTGGTCTCGTACGCATCTGATCAAAAAGAAGTGTGGCTTCTCTTTTCTTCTCGTAAGGTTGTAGTATTTCGATTATTCTATCTTGTCTATTCTGGAAGATTTCATCCACCTTAGCTTTCTCGAACTTCCATTCGTTTATAACTCCCAAACACTGTGAATTTCAGAAAGGTACACATGTACAGGGTGTCTAAACCTCTTTGTCCTATGGGACTCTTTCGATAACGGGACATGGGATTCTTTTGATAATTTGGTTTAGTAGATTATGTATGAATTTTTTCGATTTCGAGTGATGTCACTGGAAGAACGTAAATATAGGGTGAATTATCGTGTGGGTGACCGACCGTTCTAAGACGACATTGGCCCGAAAAAATTTTTGAAAATATTTTCAAGTTCCAACTTTATTACTGTCTATTCCTGAAAACTTTAGTTGAGTTTTCTCTACCAGTCTCTGAATCTAGAAACAATAAGAAAAAAATTTTCAAATTTGTGCCCAAATTTTTACGCAGGGGCCTTTCTTCTGTTATTGAAATAATTTTTTCTTATTGTTTCTTGTTTCAGAGACTGGGAGAGAAAACCTTAATTAAATTTTCAGGAATATGAAAAGACCTCCTAGAGAATATTTAAATAGATTTTTTTATTACTGTCTCTTGCGAAGTATAATTGCGTTTTGTAGGAAATGTTCTCCAATTAAGAATAATAGTAGTAGTCGTAGCTACAGTTATTTATTGCTGTGCAAATGGCCGTCGATCTAAGGTTCTTCAGCCTGAAAGAATAATAAAATAAGGAACTAGCTACTCTTTGTCTGAGGAAATATGTTATCTGCTATTGAGTAGTGGAATGGGTACATTTTTCGTCAAATAAAAAACCTATTTTATGAAAGCTTCGTACAAATGGCGACATTTGTAACAGAAAAAATTTATAGGCCCCACTATTTTCAAAAGTTTACAATTTACATTTTTCATTAAACAACATCGATTTTTAGTTTTAATTGTTTCTTGTTTCAGAGACTGGGATAGAAAACCATAATGGAACTTTCAGGAAAATACGAATTTTGTCACTTATTCGTGGAATATAGTTAATATGAGCAAATTTATCAATACATTTGTTAAGGCGAAAGTGGTACCTTTTTCTTATTTATTAATAATCTTTCGCCGAGTGTTGAGCGAAGCATGAATTTCGTGGAGCTGTACCATTTTTCTGATTGAAGATACATCAAAAAATTGTTCCGTAATGAACAATCCCCGATTAAATTTCGAAAATGTTCATAATTGGTTCAGAAAAATTGAAAATTTAAATAAGATGTTGTTAACAATAGCCCGATCATAACATTAACATTCTGATGAGTACCGTTCGAAATATCTTTCAATACAGTAGAAAAAACTAAAAAAATTTCTATTGAGGTAAGTATATTTTTGGGGGTCTCTGCATTCTTCTAAAATTTTTTGGGGTTATTCTCTCACTTTCTCAAACAAAAAGACCATAAGAAAAGTTTTGAGACGAAATTATAGTTATATACAAGTACCAACAAGAAATCCTGAATAAAAACCAATTTCATTAAATTTGGTTTCTTATGTTCATGGAATTTCAGAAAAAATTAAAAGAGTTGGTTCTAAAATCAGAATAAAAACCGTTTTTACAACACAAAATGATTAACCTCAGAATAAGAAACAGGGGTGAATTTGTAGCAAAACAAATACAGGAGAAACATCAAAACCTTTAGGAATAAGAAAGAGTGAACATAAATAAAAAATAGAGATTTGTAGATCTCAGATTGCAGATCATACGTGTTTCAAAAACGGCTATCACATGATGGATTGGTATAATACAAAAATTCTAATGACGAAACCTGAATTATAAAAAAAAAATTAAGTAGTCGGCTTGTATTTTGTTAGATGAAACTGATACTCTGGCCAAGTGTAACTTGAGAGATCGTATTTGTTTTGATTTTCTGAGGAAAGAACTAATCTCAGGACATTTTAAGACAGAGTATAGGTGCCTATCACCATAATAGTAATTTGTATTAATCTATGATCACCATGTATTGACAAATAATTTCAATTGATAAATAATGAATTTGTCTGTACTCGAAAACGTTACAGAAGAATTGTTGGGCAACAATTTTTCTGAAGGACAAATCATCGCACAAATTTGACCAAGGCTCTTTTTTCTATTATTTGAAGATTTTTCTCATTGTTTTTTGTTTCTGAGACTAGGAAAGACCGCAAAACAGTTCAGAAAAACAAAGACAATAGCTTAGTCCCATCACGTTGATTTGATTCAACTCACCGTTTGCAGAAACTTATCCAATTCCTTTATACCGATATTCTTCGCGGTGTTTATGGCCAATCGAATGTTCCTCCTGACGTCGTTCTTGTTTTTCAGACACACTGCCACCCTGGTCATCATCATGTAGCCGTTGACCGCCCATTTGAAGTCCTCGCATTTCCTTGCCTCGTGTATGCATCTACCGCAGTACGTCTTAGCCAATGTGTATCTCTTGAGTTCCAAATTGAACTTCGACAGTTCGTGGTACAACCAGATGATCTCTTCTGAGTATTTGCAAATCCTCACCCGTTGCTCGAAGGTGTTGATCAGGTCTCTGTAAGAAGCACGTCAAATGCGAGGTCAACGTTTGACTACATTATGAGCCGTGGCCTACGATATTTAACAGGCCAGAATGTTGCTTCAAGATGCGACGTTGCCGGAACCCCCACATGGGGTTGTACCAGGCTCAGAGTGTTACGACTTTGCACTTGCAGTTCTGTTTTGAAGCGTAACATGTGATAGTTCGCATCAGAAATTCGACTGGGAAACGTGTAAAAAGGTTTGTGTTTTTATTCGTGTTCTTGTGATCGGTTTTTCAATCAATTAATATAGTGAAAATAAGTGTTGCTGTTGCAAGAACAGTGTGTATCGGGTTTTTGATTGAATTTTTCGACTTTTAGTATTCATATCTGGAAGGATTATCAACAGGAAGGTTTCTCATTTCGATATTTATTTAAATTTCATTTGGAAATCTTCGATTTGAGTACTATGCCTCGTGCCCGGTTGCAAAAGCAATTATATAAATCTACTATTCAGAAAGTTTTAGTATTAAATTTCCGAAAGATTTCTTATCCAACCGCCGAAGGTTCAGTTATTAATAAACCCCGAAAATTCCTAAATTAACTGATGATGCATTTCCTTCAATTTTCCCAAATCGACCGAGTTACATTGTTGTCATTGTCAAAGAAAAGGCAATTTTCAACTTCTTTTTCAACGTTGAAGAAAATAACTTTGTTCAATTCTACAATATAAATTTTGAGGGGGCATTTCCGAAAATAGCATCGGGGTTTAAGATCTTGAGTAATTCAGAGACGAAGTAAACGTATAGATTTCTAATTTCAAGTGGTTATCAGGTGACAGGGATATTTGTGACTTTTTTTCCTCTTTTGATGTTCATTCACCTACTTTATTCGCTTCAGAAAGTAAAATAATTTTCATTCTGATTGTAATCTTGTGGAACTCAATACAACAGCTACTTCTTCGTGGTGAGTTCTGGATTATTTGATATAAAATATTAAGAAATTATCCGCAGATAAACGAAATGCTGTTTTGTTTTCCTCCCTACAGTTCTTCCTTCAATTGTGAATTGAAATAAACTCGAAATTATATCGAAAACAGTGCGAATTGCACAAGAAAACCGTATACTTTCTATATCTACGCGTGCCACTCGACACGTTGCTGGTAACGACGGCAACGTCTAACCTTCTGGCCTGTTAGATTCAGTAGACAGTGACTACATCATGCCTTACAGCCAGTTCAGTCCTCTCCACTTGAATCTCCTATAAAACGATTCTTGAGAAATCCTTCTTTCTATGGGAAGACCAAGAGCTAAATTCACTCTAGTTATCATCTGTTGTTGGGTCATTCCTGGTAGAAACCGATATGAAAACAGAACTCCGTCACCTAGGAGCTTGAATAACCTGAAATCATATTCTTTTTCATGGCAGATCCTGTTTTTCCATAGTGCTTCACAAAATTGAATCTGGTGATATATATATATATATATATATATATATATATATATTCTTTTGAATAGGAGAGCTAAAATAATACAATAAATGTTGAAACAAAAAGAACCTAAGCTGAGGTAAAAACAGGAACGGGGTACCACAACATTCTTCGTATGATACTATAGTATCATACGATACTATCATCACCAGTATCATACGATACTATAGAGCCAGGGGGAAAAACCTCAGCCGAAAATCTGGTGATTAACGATTAATGATCTCTAGAAGTATTGAATCTTCGAGAAAATCGATGTTAAATCATTTAAAATTCAATAACAACTTGAATCGATCCAATAAATATCAGTATGAGACATTTTGTCAATCTGGTCGCCTTTTTTTCTGAAGTTTGGTGCTTTGCATATGCTTCATATGAATATTCTTATTTTGAAATGGAGTCAGTTCATCAACGGCTCCCAGTTTTCTGACAATGTCAAGACGTAAATTAGCAAACGCTGAGGCTAATAGGGCGATCAGAATGCTACAGGGTGGCCTAACTCAGGTTGTTGTAGCGGAAAGCCTCCAAGTCAGCCGAAGTGTGATATCTCGACTTTCGAATAGGTTCAGGTAGACAGGTTTCCCTGTTGGAAAAGACCAAGGCTTGGTGGGCGACGAAAAAAAAACACTTGCTCAGGATCGGTTCATCACCGTTTCGGCGAGAAGAAAGCCTACATCTACGAGTAGAATGCTACGGAATACTCTTCAAAATGCAGATGGGGACCAAGTTTCCATCTAAATCATCAGACGAAGTTTGAGAGAGGTTAGTCTAGGTTCTAGACGTCCATTAATGGGAGTTCCATTCACACGTGACCCTAAGAGTCAAATACTGGAATGGGCAAGGCAACCTATCAAATGGAACGATCAATGGCGTGGTGTCCTTTTCACTGATGAATCCAGATATGGACAATTTTCATATTCTCGAAGAATAAAGGTATGGATAATCCCACGCATACAACGTAATCATCGCTATGTCCAAGAAGTCCATCCATTCCGAATGGCTAGCGTTATAGTATGGGCCGGGATATGTTCCAACGGGCGCACAGATCTTCAAGTATGTCCTGTAAATATGATCGCTCTACACTATAGGGAGTATGTCATTGACAATGTTGTGCAAAATGTCACGCTGCTATTGGTGAAACTTTTCAATTTGTATACGATAACGCTAGACCGCACCAGGCAAAGTTGAGAATGCGCGCGAGGAGCTTGGTATTCCACATTTACCAATACCTCCGCACTCACCAGATTTGATTTGCATAGAACATGCATGGGATATGCTCCAAAGATAATCATCAACCTACCCGCCCAGAATCCTTAAATGATCTGAGAGAACTTCTGCCCCGTTCATATCTAGAATTCCTCAAGAAATGTTCAAGAATCACGTGTTTAGTATGCAAGTAAAATGTCAAGCTGTTATTGATGCCCGTGGAGGCCATACATTGTATTGTCCTACAATGATTGAATTCGCTGGGAATAACATTTCTATATTTTAGTCGATTTTTCTTAACCACTCTGTATACGCTACAAACCTACAGGCTGAAATTTATTTTATTTCCTGCAACTTGAAATCATATTAATATGAATTTTCATCACAAAATCTCATTTAAACTTTATTTTTTTTCTGGAATTGAAGTCAATAACCCTAACCCATGTGGTGCAGTTTATTATAAACCTTTTTCGCGAATCAGTTTTAAGAAGAGCACATATACCCTAATTGGGTAGTAGTATATTTCAAAGACCTTTTATCCTAATATGATAAGTCTATGATATATTCTAAAACAAGTTCTATTCCAGAAAAAATGCGAATGGCAGTTGGCGTGATTTACGAAATTTGACAGATTACGGAATTTAAATTGAAAATTGATAGGATCGAAGGTCAGTAGTTAACCACAAAACAAAAAATATAACTGAAAATAATACTGTAATCATATCATTAATGCACTACTTTCAGAACTGTAATAAACTCATTACGATACTAAAATAGAGAAATAAAGTTAAGAAGTCTGTGAATAAAATAAAAATTAGTATAGTAATTGTGCAAATGAAGTGGAAATTTTAGTACCCTGAAAACGAAACAATACGAAGGGCACATACCCTTTACTATCATTATAAAAATTTCATTAAAGTGAACTGACCTGCATAATATCCTATTTCTTCCAGGCAGAATGTCTTTGTTGGTATTTTTACAAAATTTGTACATATTTTCAGCTGTTTTATTCATACGACGTATATCCATCCTCCTTACATATTTCGCAATGTTTGAGAAAAATATATTTAGTTTTTTTATTGCGTCTTGCTTCAATTTTTCCATCAGTATCATTTTGTCGAATTCCACTTTTCTAGATCGATTCAGGAACTCCTGATATTTAATGTTGTAGAATGGTCTTCTTTTATGTAAGATGTCCTGAAAGAAATCAACACTTCGAATTTATTCAAAATTGATTAGAAAAAAATTCCCGAAATAATCATAGTATAGGGTGCAGCAAGGGATCTTGCTTATTCTAAAAATGGATGACAGAAATACGTTAGACCATCAATTATATATATTTTCTCTAAGTCCGTGTCGAATCCACCTGAAGTAATTTTTATATGGGATAAATACATTCTGAATTTTGGACGATGTATTTGAAACGTTATGCGGTGATTCCTTTCATTTGAAAGGAAAATCCAATATCGAAATTTGTCAGGCTCTGACATAACTACAATTGGATGAGAATTGTGTGCATCCCGCTATCCAACGATATATTGAAGCTGGCAGCATGAAGAAATGCTACGGTGGTGGAAGACGCTGTACTGCAAAGGCGCCAGCAGTCTTTGAAAGGGTGATTCAACGATTGTAAAAAAACT
Source organism: Hippodamia convergens (assembly GCA_038502775.1). Classification (NCBI taxonomy): domain Eukaryota; kingdom Metazoa; phylum Arthropoda; class Insecta; order Coleoptera; family Coccinellidae; genus Hippodamia; species Hippodamia convergens. The sequence continues at coordinate 5,538,798 of CM076614.1, read as the reverse complement.
CGGAGCGCTCAGTGCTACAGCTCGCCTAGTAGTAGGATCTCAACGTGCGCAAATGCAGATTTCGTCGCATATTGAATAAAAAGCTCAAGGACCAGGCATTAAAAAAATTTATCTAATGTAGCCATTCAAATTTTACCTGTAGTCCCTCAAGTACACCTAATCCTTCCTTCGTCAGATCTTCCACAGTCCTGTTGCCATTCATATTTTTCCCCATATATCCAGGGTTTCTCGAGATATTGTCCAAAAACCGTTTCTCGTTGAACAGTTCGCCAAGGTATGAGCACGCCAGATAATTCTCGATATTGGATGTACGTTTCTGCAAAGGATGGTAAGGATACGAATAATCCTTGGGAACGTCCACTTTGGGGAACTTTTCCGTCAGAGATCCGGCGATTGAGTTTTCCAGAGATATGTTGGTGAGGCTGATGGTACTTTCTGCTTTACTGTCAAGCGACATTCTGGTCGAATTTTTTTTTCGGGCCATTTTCGAAATATTCGTGCTTTTCGGGATCTTATCACTGGAAATTAGTCGAAAAATATTATCTTAGTTAACACGAATAAACGTGAAATGTAATAATCCATAATGGGACAATGAAATTTTTCGTAAATATATGAAATATATCATTAAAACATGAAGTATTAAAAAAAATAATTACAAAGATTTTAACATCCTTGCCAAAAGATAGGGTTTATTTCGCATGAACTTAATTGATTTTTGCGCTGCTTATATAAGCACTCAACAAAATATTTTACGAGCATTGACTGTTAGTTAAAAAAAATTAAATGAAACGTCCATAGATATTTCCCTTTAAATCTAAGAAAGCTGTGGAATGCCACACGAGAATGTTGGGATCTCTTCATATCGAAGGAAGGAGAGAGTGATCTCGGCTGTCGCGACTTACAATGCACATTAGTCATATCCGAACGTCAGATGTGATGGCTAGACGGTTTGAAAATAAATTAGATTCGCGTAAAACAAAATGTTCACTGTTGAAGAGAAAATTCACATCATAAAATGGTACTTCGGTGGTCAATCTATTGCGGAGACAATGAATTCTTCCATTGTTGCCTTTGGAGATAAGCCGATACCTTCGTGTTTCGGCAATCTCCAAAATAATCGAAAAGTTCGAGCAATGTGGATGTTTACAAACATGCCGTCATTGCAGGATTGATAGACCAACGAAGATCATCAGTGAAAGTCGTTTGACGAATGAAGTGAATATGTGTTGAAATCAGTGCACCTTGTTCTAGCAGAAAAATTGCTGAACAAGTCGATTTGGGCGCTAGAACTGTTCGGAATATTTTGAAAAAAAATAGTTACAAATGTTGTGAGGTGCGAACCTCTCAAGAAAATTTTTCCAGAAGACCATTTCAAAAGAATGGAATTTTGTGCAATAATTATCGAAAAAAAAAGGATGAGAGAAGTTCTTTTCTGAGCAATATATTATTCACTGATGAGTCATCGTTTTTCTTGATATTGATTGATATTTTACTAAGATATTGGTCTAGGAAGAATAAGCACCTGAGTATTCCCTAATGTTTGGACATAAATACTGGTGAATTACATCATAATGCCATTTTGCATCTAGGGTTATTCTAAATGATTCAAAATATTTTGGAGCTTTTAGAAAATCAAATTATTCCGACAGTTCGACAGCTACCAATTAATTTCGCTGATGTCTGGTTTCAACAGGATGGCTGGTCCAACTTTGTATGCCTTATCTTCTCAGAGATGAGATTATCTATTTATAATGGATTTGGCTAGTGCTTGGCACAACAAGGTGAATAATTTGAACATTTAATTTGAATTTGTCGATTTTCAATTTCACATATTTTAAAATTTGTTCTTGTGATCCTTTTTTTATTTTCATAGAATAAATTTCTGTTCTTTAAATTTTTCTCGTAGGATGTATTTTTTTCAAGTTTTTCTTTTTGTAGAATGTATTTTATTTTCAAACCAGTTTTGGCGAAAAAGAACCTGAATACTAATTTCCACAGGAAAATATTTGTGTCATTCATTGAGGCAAATAGATTCCTCGTGTCAGAGTGGAATAAAATTGTCGTTCATTTACAACGGCTATGAAATCACCCATACCGTGTTTGGAGTGTTACTGATTCGATTCGACACTTCGCGTACCATACGTTGTGCTTTACATCCCCACCCAACCAAATCTGTCGGACCAGCAGTTCATTCGATATCACTTCCCTATGAGGTTTTGATTCTGCCAATGTTCCACTATAATATGGCCCTGTTCGAATTTACTATAGAAAATGTGATGTTTTCAATTCGGTTTTCCCGATCATTATATTTGAAATCAAAAGAAAGAGCCCTACCGATTAGGAAAATGAATTACATGGTGTACCATTTAAAAACCATAGTACCTGAAAAAATTTCAAGTTCAAAATGCATTTATACATTCTGAATGACCATAAAAAATTCTACAAAAGTTTATATACGACCAATATTGCCTGAGGTAGGAATTGAGTAAAATATAAACAATCACCCTGTACCAAACAGGAAATCAACGCATTCGTCTTCGGCAAAATTTCATAAAATTACAAACTACAGTTGTTATGCCTCATTAATTTTAATATATGCTCCCGGCTAATCAGACGAAGGGAATTGTTTATCATAGAGTATAATAATAATAATAATAATAATAATAATAAAGGTCTTTATTAATTTTTCATATGGTAACAGAAATTGGTATACAATTAAACAAATAGTTTGGGCGAGGTTCAGTGCGGGTAGTTAGACATTTCTGCCCAACCCCCGCCTGTTCTTCCACCTAACCCAGCATTCGAGGCTGGAAATCAGAGAAGGCAGAAACAAAAGAAAAAAAAAATAATACAACAGAATCCCGCATTAAATGAAATAACCATAGCTATCATTAACTCATAAGCTTTTCCATCAGATATGATCTGAGTCTGGCTGAGGAAGAGAGTACAATATTATCAGGCAGGGAGTTAACTACTCGAGTAATTTGGTAAGTGAAGGAAGACTTGAACAACTCGGTCGCATGTATGGGAGGAGTGAGAGTGTGCTTGAATCTCACATTGACATTATGGACGTCTGTACGAAAAGTTATTTTATTGTATAGGTAGGGAGGTTTACGATTTTTCAAAATTGTCTGATACAAACAAGCCCGATGTACAAATCTTCGGTTTTTCATATTCATCCAATTATTTAGTCTCAAGGTGTGTGAAATCGGTTTGTTCTTTCTTATCCCATGTATCAACCTCAAACAACAATTCTGCAATTTTTGAATTCGTTTCTCATCCACAACCCTTATACAGGGGTCATATATTACATCACAGTAGTTCAAATGGGACAGTACCAAAGAGTCACAAAGCATCGTCTTTGATTTCCGACACAGAACCGATCTATGTTGATAAACATATCTCAAATTCGCATAAGCTCTCTGCAATGATAACCCAATATGATGTGAGTATCTCAAGTTTTGATCCATCCAGAGCCCAAGATTTCTCACCTTATCAATGAAGGGTATAACCTCAGACGCAAGTGTGATTTTGTCGCGAAAGTTATTTAGAAATATATCACTGTTAGTCTTAGAAGCGAAAAGTATTGCCTTGGTTTTATACGCATTAAGTTGTAAACAATGTGCTCTAGAAGAAGCAGACATATTATGAAGGTCATAGTTGAGTGCTGCGATTGCTTGCTCCGCCTCATCCAGACTAAAAGATAAATACACCTGTGTATCATCTGCGTAATAATGCTGTTTGGAAGAAAGGAATCTCATTGGAAATTGGGAGATATAAACGCAAATATATAGAAGGACAAAATTGGGCTTGAACTCACGTACTACTCATAATGGCTTAGAAATTCTGTAATCTCTTCAGCAGTGAAATTAGTTTTTTCGACATCTCGTTAAATTGTTTCAAATGTAAAATTAAAAATTTTTGACCCCTTGAAGGAAAGAATGTTTTTGTTTTCCAATTTCTAGTTTTATCGTTAGTATCTGATTTTTTGTATGTCTCTGAAAGTTTTTAATTAAGAGTACATTTTTCATTGTCAAGCATGACTACTTTTGTTGAAAACGTGGACACTGTATTGGACATGTTTGTCTGTTTGTTGTCCCTATTTTGAAATAAAAAAAGAACTAAACAACACCTGAATCCTGTCTTTTTTCTGCGGTCCCTGCTCGAGATCGAAGTCCTTGCTGAGGTATTTTTCTTTCGTTCCCCTTCCTCTATATCTTCCTCTTCTTCTTCGTCCTCTTCTTCGAAAAGAATATTCAGAGGTTTTACTGGCTTCAAAGGTTTGACAGAACCGATGATCTGCGGTTCTTCTACTGAAATACTCGGTTTTGTTTTTCTCTTCCTCTTTCTCTTCTTTGGGATAGACCTTTCTTTCATCGCATTGTCTTGCCAAGCCTGATCTCGTATGATCTCGTAATAGTCACGAAGCGGATGACCTGCCCTTTTCCCTACGCAATCTTCTATCGCGTTCTTTGCCTGAAATCGAAGAATTCATTTTCGGCTAGAAATAACAGGTAATAGGTGTACAACTTTGCTTCCACCTTTTTTTTCCCCAAAGTTCGGTGCTTTTTTGTGAAAAACTGGTTGGACAATAATTTGAATCATAAATGTATAACCAGGGGGTCTATTTTCAAATGTCGAACAAAAATGTCGATTTCGACATTTTTTGTCGATGAAAATTGTCGAACAACTTCAAATTGTGCTATTCTCGATTGATTTCGACTTATGAGTCGCATGAGAGAAATAATGTCGAATTGCATGGGCCGGCAACACCGAAATAACATCAGTTTGAAGTTTCGCCCTTCAGATAAACGTATATTTATATGAATAAGTATTTTCAAATATAAAGAGAAGTAATGGCAACACAAAAATTAAATTGAACTCAATCATGGAAAGGCACCTTATGAAGTAGAAGGAAAATGAGCCACTTCTATCGAGCAAATTTTTTCAAAATTTCACGTTTCAAGATGCGAAATCTAAGTGGCAGAATACCTATAGCTTCGATTTTGAATTAGGCCCCAGGAGCATCCAAAGATTGAAAGCAGTGAAAAAAGGTAATGAACAACCTTTCGAAGCTTGATAGATTAGTAATATTTTTTGTAGACTTAGCAAGATCTATAACGAAAAAGAAAATGTCAGAACAAATGAAACATGCAAGAGGTACTGGCGGTGGTCCTCCACTTCCAACTCAACTCAATGAAAAAGATGAACTAATATACAGGGTGTTTCCTTAACATGCGGCAAAAATTCAGGGGGCTGTTCCTTGGACTATTCTAAGAATATTTTGTCCTTTGATGATTTTTGAAAAACCTCTTTGTTTCGAAGATACAGGGCAAACAAAATTTTAGAGAATAACATTTTATTATGAAAAATTACATGAAAATTTAACTTAACCTACAAAAACTGTTGAAAATGACCACCTCCAGCCAGCATACAAGCATCCAATCTTCTCCTCATTGACTGCCGAACCCTTTCAAAAACACCAGGATCATTTCTTATTATCACAAAACGAATTCAAATGAAAACCGTGTTTAATCTGTATTCCTTTACCATCTGAACTTATCAATTTTAAGTCAAAAAACTGGCCGTTTTTTATAGTTGTCAAACACATTTAAAAATAAATTGTACCTACTTAGTAAACACAGTGCGGTACGCATTTTTATTTATACTATTATCAATTTTAAAAATATGAAAAATGTTGTTCGAAACAAATGTCTTCGAAACAAAGAGGTTTTTCCAAAAACATCAAAGGACAAAATATTCTTAGAATAGTCCAAGTAACAGCTCCCTGAATTTTTGCCGCATGTTTAGGAAACACCCTGTATATAGCGATGCGAATATAAGTGAAACCCCCATAAAGTTTGATTTCATATGCAATGAAATAATGGAGGATCTACCACTTGGTGAACAGAGTGATCGTGAAATTCCAAAAGAAGTAAATGAGGTAGTTTTGACTGAATTTTCCAAGGAAGATATTAGTCCTGCCTCAACTACATCTTCAAAAAAAAAGAACAGTTGCAAGTGAACGTTCGCACACCAGTGCCGTTGCAGCAACATCTCTTGCTGAAATAAGTAGAGGAACACTAGAACTTCAGAAGCACTATCATGAAAAAAACTCAAATTACATGAGAGGCAAGTAGTGGCTTTTGAAAATTCAGTGGACATGGTGTATCAGCATTGAAATGATATTTTGTAGAGTTTGAATTTGCTTTTTTTGTTTTGTTCTTGTACAGTTAGTTGAAATACAATATTATCAATTTCTGCGATCCCGCTTCTTACAAAGATGTTAACACTGACCATATTTTATTGAGGATGAAAGTCTTGAATAAGAGGCATTTTGGGTAGTGAACATCAAATTTAATATTGAAATTAAAATAATACACAGTTGATATTGGGCCAGCATGAAGAGTTTGAAGAAGTAGATTTTACCCTTCTTCCATGAATCATCTATAGTAATTTATAAGCCCTCTTTGTAGCCTCATACCCTCTGTCAGTTATGGCTTTCTTTGGGAATTCAGGTTCTCATTCTGGTGATTACATGGAAGAAGGCGAAAATCTACTTCTTCTAACTGTTCCACAAATGGTTGCAGGATATTTATCAACTCTCTAGCTAATTCTTTGGTTGATCTAAATTTTTTTCTAAACTTTATATCAGATAGAAGCCTGAACGCATTCCTATAGATACCCGGTCTGTCCCGAGGCCGTTGATGATTTTCTTGATTTTCTAAATTTTCAATCGCTATCAATAAAGCTGCCATTTTCACTTATGAAATCAATGAAAAGAATCTGTCAAAGACGTCATCTCACATTCGACATAAAATTATCGAATGCTTTAGATCATTCTACAATTTGTCGATTGAAAATTTTCGAATGCGACATTTGAGAATGACAGATTGCGTTTTTCGTTCGACAAAATAAAAATCTCGCATACGCCACAACATGTCACCGTTTGAGAATAGGCCCGCTGTTTTTACCAATAAAGCCTCGAATTGTACAACTATCAAACTCTAGTTTCGAGAAAGGATCTCCAAGCCCTTTATTTATTTGCTGGGAAATATCCTGTATGAATACAAACGCCATAGTGATCATATTCTAACAGAGATATAACACGATCCAGAGGCGTGTTGAGATATTGTTGTTATTTGCAATTGATTATTTTATACGAGTGACTTCCTACTTAATCGATCGTTTTTTACTTTGAATTGAAAGCACTCTATAGGTGGGTATCACAAAACATTGATCGTGCGATCAAAAAACCTCACGTCAATTCGAACCAATCGAATCCCTCGTTTCGAAATGTCAACAAATCGCGGTGGTTACAATTAATTTGACGGTACAATCAAAGTTTCGTGAAACCGACCCTACATCTATAAATATACTACTTACTGTGAGAAATCCTAGGGCGAAATCAGGAGGCTGCTTTCGAATTTCCATATGATTGTAAGACGACATCATACACTTCTCAAATTCTCCATTGTAAAACAAAAACGTCAGTCTACGTGCAATGGCTTTTATATTCATCGGTTCGATTTTTGCGATTCTCTGCAAATCGGCCAGACCTTTCTGCATTTCGAAACATTTACCATAGGCGTTCGATCTCTTGTAGAGTAAACTTGTATCTCGGGGATTTTTTTCCAGGGCTTCTTTGTAATATCGCAATCCTGAAATATTCCCGTTTTTTTTAACTTTGAGATCAGATTAACATATTTAAATCACTCCGTGTTTCATATGAACTTAAAATCCCCAATTTTTTTTTATTATTCATCAGTTCAAGAAACGCGTTTGTCCCTACTTCTTCAACGCAAGATTTATGGTTCTTGCCTGAAACAACCGGAACTTCATGATGTCACAATTGAGATGTTCCAAAGTAAAGGGTACAAGAGACAGAAGATGGACCTTAGATGACAAAATTATGTCGCCATTATCATTAAAGAAGAGTCCTAGATCAAATTACAACACGATTTCAAAAAGATGTCGTTGAATCCTGGCATAAATAGAAATATTTTTGAACGCATATATATATGAAAATATCAAAGAAAATGTTGATCGCTGTTGCTTGTTGGTATTTGATGAAATGGACATTTGAGAAACCTATATTATGATAAGGGTCAGAAAAAAATTATTGGCTTTGAGGATTTTGGTAAAGAAAAAAGTGGAAAATAGCACTGCCAGAAAAGTTATAGTATTCATGGTGGTGGGACTAAACCGTAAATGTATTAGTTGTTTTTTTATATGTAACTTGATTGAGTTATAATGAAAATAACAATAAATCAATCATTTATAAGTCTTGTTTTGGTTTTTTTTTCACGCAACCACATAATTAGCGAAAATTTTTGCCTACGGCAATAATCCACATGGCACAAATTTGATCTTTTAGTTTATGGTTGCGCGAAATCGCTTCAATAAATAAAAACAGTAATAAAACAGAAATGAATTATTCGAAATTCCCGCGCTAAACGCTCAAAAAGCGGCCCTAGCGCCATCTCCGTTCAATGCAGTGAGACAAGGATGCAAAACCTTGGATGAAATTTAGTGGGGAGTTGTGCGTCTCTTTTGTTGTCTCTGCTGATAGCAAATAGCAACCCTTTTTGAATCTCATATCTCATAGTTCTTTGACAAAAAGTTTTGTGGAAGTGATAAGTAGGTACCTATTTACTTTTTTCAATCGAATTAAAATTGTTTTCAATGAAAGGTATGCAGGATTGAAGCTGCCAGGATACCAACTCTATTTGGCATGTTGTGCACCAGTGCACCACATGAGGAGCTTTTGGTATATATCGCCATCATTTACTTAGGTACACCAAACTCAAGAAAATACTTGAAAATTAACATAGAAGTCTGAAGAAATGTTGACACATAATAAAAATCCTATTCGTAAAAAAAGGGGTTTGTCTCGTAGGCCTAGTTAATAATAGAATGAGATGTAAAAATTATCATCATTTCGTTCATTGCAAATGACTTCACCTTGTTTCTGTAACTCCAACTGGATCAAATGGTCTCCTATCCAACCCGGCATGCGATTTAAAAGAATTTCTTGGGGAGAGAGTCCTTTCTTCGACGAACATGAGAACTCTTGAGTCGACGTACATACCAGACCATCAATTAAGCTTTTGCTGTGCTGTATTAAATTAGATTTAGTTGAAGTTCGAGACGAATACCTTGACTTAGTTTTCATTTTGAATTGATTACGAAGCGTTCTGACAAATATTGATATACGTTTGAACTTATGAATGTCAAACGATATAAAGAGTGTTTGAAAATAAGTGCGACAAATTCAAGAGGTGACTCTGCCGACGTTTTGTTATGTAACTTTGGTCTGAAAATGCTTTGTTTTGCGAGATATTTGAGGTTTTTTTCTTTCTGAAATTGACTATTGTTCTGAATCGGGTCCAGAATTGAAATTTGGTGTGTTTTAAGATGTGCTTGCGCTAGAATACAAGTTGGTACCAATTTTTTGTGTGGATGGTGACCCGCAAAGCACATTATGAAACATTTAAGAAGAAGATGAGAATGTTCATGAACGTTTATGTGACACAGAATATCTATCCTTAGGTAAGGATAGATATTCTGTGTATGTGACGTAGACACAGAATATCTATCCTTACCCAGAAGCGACAGCTCGAACAAATTTATTGGGGACAAAATTACGTGCGCATGTCCCAGATCTGGTGGTATATCTGTCAAACTCAGCTTCATTCCTTCTTATATTGCAGTGTTGCCGAACCTACCGATTTTTCGTTATATCTACCAATTTTTCGTTTTATCTACCGATTTTTCGTTATATCTACCGATTTTTCAATTCAATTTCGAACATTTATTGTTGACCTAAAAACTAAAAACATATTATAAAAAACTGCCACCAGGGCCTACAAAATACTATAATTTAGCCTGTTCAACTAAAAATAAATTTTGTAATATTAATAAACTAGGTATATATTATATAACAAACAAAAAGCTAAATCTCACTGAGGAAAAGACAGAGGTTACGGCACATTTTGGTAGTATCAACTTTTATAACTTCAACAGGGACTTGATTATACGAATGAATGCTGCCGGATAGGGAATGTAAACATTTTGTTTTTCTTGCCGAGTTTCTTCTTTAGTTACTTTTTTTTTCCTGCTTTCGTTAGTTTTGTATTCGATTTTAGTTTTTTACTTTCTATATTGTATATAAGTTTGACTTGTTCAAAAAATATAATGTTCGTAATATTCATAACTTTAGTTCCTTTTTATAATTGTTCTGTTGGTGTGAGATAGGAGTACTGATATAAATATTGTCCTGACAATTTTATTCTGCATCCTTTGAAGTTTTTGTATGAGATATCCTGTAGCTGCAGCCCAGCAGGAAATTAGGTATAATAGATGTGGTTTTATAAAGCTGTGATAGAGTAGTTTTCTAGTGTTATCATTGAGTTCTCGGGAACATCTTCTTATTGCACCTGCCATTGGGGGTAATTTTATTCATTATATTTTCAATATGATTATTCCAGGTAAGATTATACTAGATGACAAGTCCCAAATACTTATACTCAGTAACCTCTTTCAGATACCATTCAGGCTTATTCTAATATCACTCACATTTTGGGTATTTTGTTTAATTGTCATATATACAGTCTTATCGATATTTATGCTTAATATGTTAGTGTACAGCCACTTGAAATACTTTGCCAAATCATCATTTATATTCTGTTCACAAACTCTTGAGCCTGGGCCAGAGAATACAAGCGCTGTGTCATCTGAATACATAAAGTAATGACATTTCAGATTCAGAAATTTGAACATATAATAGGTACAGCAATGGTCCAAGGACCGATCCCTGAGATACACCAGTATTGACATTCTCCATATCACTTTGCAATGTCTTCGATCACTCAAGTGTGATTTTACCAAGTTGTACCATACTTCGCCCCTAAATCCCATTTTTTCTAACTTATTCATCATTATCTCTGTGTCCACTGTATCAAAAGCCTTTTTCAAATCTATGAACTTCTTGAATATATATTTGAAGATAGATCTTCCGAAATACCCAAAGCTGAGAAATATCTATTCTCCAATCTCATAAATATCAGGTCATAATATTGAACCTTTCACCGATATCATCAGATACAATTAGATATTTCTTATAATTAATTAGATGCATAGACACGTTTTTAAATTAACAGTATAGGGAAAATTGTATCGTTGAAAGCACACTGTCGAATAATTTGCAAAAATAAGATGAACAATCGTCAAACAAGAAATTATATAGTCATAAAACTTTTACTTGAAATTTTCAATGTTCATCTAACACATCAACATTCTATCCAACTGAAATATAAATTTGAAAAGTTCAAATAAACCATAAATGGTAATATTATAACAAAATATATTTTGGTATTACTCTAATACTTCATTCCATTCAAGAATGGTTTTTTGTTTGCAGTGTATAGCTCAGAGCTCAGTGCACACTTGCACACTTTTGTTTGGCTAGTGTTTGTGGAAGTGGTTACTCAAGGTCATTGAAAATTGACCCCTAAAAATACGTGAGCTGTCGCTTCTGGGTAAGGATAGATATTCTGTGACGTAGAACAAGCTCACTTCTCACTTGTCAACCTAAAATATGAAGGTACAAGAGAGGTTGTCAAAACATATGTGAAGTATACATATAGATAAACAAAAACAGGAATAAATGAGCTGTTTAGTCGAACCGGAAGAAACGGTTTCTGATTCCTTGAGAAACATCCTCATCACACAAATTTTGACGTTAACTTCCTTAGTTATTGGAATATGGATAACAATTTACCTACTGAGTTCGATTTAATTGTTGTTGGAACAGGTATTCCCCCTCATATGATTTGAACAACGTTATTCATCTTTTTTATGAACTTTGGTATACAATATCAAGACATTGAAGAATGCTTTCTGATATTCAATCTCACGATAATTTGGAACGAGTAAATCTGAAGGAATTACAAAGAACCGTTTGGTATCCTCACTACGTTTTATTCCATAAGTCTAGGAATGCAAGGAACTTCAAGTATTTATCTTAGGGAAGGCCTGCCATAAGGTTTTAAGTGACTTTGATAGAGGTCTTAGAAACAAAATTTAAGGTGTCTACCACTTTGAAATTCTAGAATGATAACAACAATAAATTCAACGCTATTGGGTAGTTGGATATTCCACTACGTTTATTATGTAACTATGCTCATGTGTCAAAGATGATCTCTTTCTCATAGCACTAGCATACCTTTGACTACAAAGAGCTACAGTTATATACTACAATTATTTTAAACAGCAGAATAGTGAAAACTATATTGAACCACATTTGTAGCAATTTTCATTTATTTGAAAAACTACAATGTTTCTATGAGCACTATCTCAATCTACTTATATGTTTCTTTCATTTTAATAATCTCAGTGATAGATGACAAAGCAATTCTGATCCCTATGAAGGCAAAATTTTTACTTCGGAAGATTTCATTGCAGGGCCTAGTAAGTCCCTTAAAGAAGATCAATCGAAAATAATAATTGTAAATTCATAATGCAATCATCAAAGTTGAGTCAACCTTTTTTTTTTAAATAGGTTTGGTGGAATCCATTGTCTCTGCTGCTGCTAGTAGGGTTGGAAAAAGAGTTCTTCACATTGATGAGTAAGGAAAATTTTTCTGTTGTCATGCTTTATCTATAATACAATTCTTCACAGTAAAAGCTACTATGGGGGACATTGGGCATCCTTTAATTTGGAGGATTTTGAGAATCTTGAAACTGAAGCCAACTCTGTCTCAGAAAAGAATGCACATGAATGTTTGGAGAAACCTGGAGAGCTATTCAAGACATTTGGTAATGAACTGAGGAATTTACGTAACTTTCAGACAAACTGGAATGTAGTCGAGTGAGTATAATTTAAAATACTCAAAATATTTTATAAAAACTCCTACAATCAATTGTGAATTGAAACATTATTTTCTTCCTTCTTTCAATATTCAGGAAGGTCTTGAGAAAACCAGAACATTTGGAGAGTGAAAGCCATAACAAAGATCGGGGGGACAAGGAGAATGAAAAAGAATCTGGAACTCATGGTGATATTAAAGATGATGCAAAACAAGAGGAGAGTGATGCAACTGAAGTAGTGGAGCATCATGAATCAGAAGAACCGAATATTTCAACCCGAGAATCTTTAAAGAAGGATTACCGTAAATTCGTTATTGATTTATGTCCGAAGGTGATTATGAATTCTTTATTTTTTTATGGATTACTAGAGTACGCGATTTCTTATTATTATTTCTTCACCTTGTTTGGAATAAAGCCAATTGCTCCTGTTTAAAAAAATGGAGATTTTTTATTTGTTTGAAGTTGGCCAAACACTTTTGGATTTTCGAAAAAAAATTTTGTGCTGAATGGATGATAGCACCGCACTTTCTTTTTTTCTCCCAACAAATGAGGATTTTCTAGCAAAATACAAAAAAGAAAAAAACGTCTCTTTTTTTTTAAAAATTATCCAGAAAAATCAACAGGTTTTAGCTCATATAGAGAAAATAAGAAAAATTAGTAAATTGTAGGAAAATCAGCATATCTGGCAACAGTGTGTGTGAAGTTGGCCCAGCACTTTCGAATTTTCGTAAAAATTTTTGTTGTGTTAGGTTTGTGCTGCTTTGTGCAGTTGAAATTTGTCTTTTAATATACAGGATTATTCACGAATTTTGGCTCTATAGAATATTTTCAGGAAAGACACAATATTCGGGATTGAAATTCTAAAGGTGAGCTTCAAGTAAGAATACGACTTCTCGTATATTTTTTGAAGATTCTAGGACTTCCGGTTTTTCCGGAAATGACATCAACTTTCGTTTTTCAAATGGGAAGACCCATTTTTTATTGCATAAATAGATTCCCCATTGAATTCTTAATCTTTTTGATTCCAAAAGATTGAATTTTCCCGAAAAAATTCTCTTTAAATACGAAAAAAAAAATCTCAAAATTGAACTCTGTTGAAATACAGACAACTTCGAAGTTTTTTCATTAAAAATTCTCATTTTTGAGAATCTGCAATAAGAAATGCTGATGCTCCTCTACCGATAGCGGGATTTTCAGAATATGTTACAGGAGGTCACAAATTTTTTGTCAAAGTTAGAAGTGACGAAATATCAAAAGTGCCTTTTATTTTCAAATTGCAACCTCATTTTTTCGAAGCATTTTCGAAATCTTCGTCACAAAATAATAAGGACCTAAGACTTTTATCCCAAAATGAATATTTTTCGGGATATTTAGGAAAAGAGAACTTCAATCTGATTCCGAATGTGTTGTTTTTTGACAAAGAATTTGTGACCTCCTGTATCATTTTCTGAAAATCACGATATCGGAAAAGAAGCATTAGCCTTTCTTCTCGGAGATTCTCAAAAATGAGAAGTTTTAATGAAAAAATCTCGAAGTTGTCTGTATTTCAACAGAGTTCAATTTTGAGATTTTTGTTTCCTCATCTAAAGAGAATTTTCTCGGGAAAATTCAAACTTTTGGAATCAAGAAAACTCAGAATTCAATGGAGAATCTATATATGCAATAAAAAATGGGTCTTCTTATTTGAGAAACGAAAGTTGATGTCACTTCCGGAAAAACCGAAAGTCCTAGAACCTTAAAAAATATACGAGTTCTTAATTGAAGCTCACCTACAGAATTTCAATCCTGAATCGTGAATATTCGTGAATTACCCTGCATAGGATTCTCAAGATATTTCACAAAATCTGCTGTATGAAATACGCGATTGTTCAACACATTTTGTGAAATATCTTGAAAACCTTATGGAATGAAAAGAAAATTTCAACAGCACAAACCCAGCACAATTCAGCACAACAAAAATATTCTCGAAAATTCAAAAGTGGTGGGCCACCTTCACAAGCACTGTTGCCAGGTATTCTGATTTTCCCATAATCTACTACTTATTGTCTCCTTATGAGGAAAAACATGTTCATTTTTTCTGAAAATCTGACTGCAACAAGTTGGCACACTTGTGGCACAATCATATAAAACAATTTAGGTCAAAAAAAAACGAAAAGTGCAAAGCTGACTTTTTTTTTTCATCTTCGTAATTTGTCCTGAAATCTGAAGAATTTTCCAGAAAATATTTATGTCACAAGAAAGCACAAATGTAGCACAAACTTTTCCATTCATTTGTGAGAAGATGAAATGAAAGTCCTGGGCTATCTTTTTTTCAATTTCCATTTTTCGGGGAACTAGACAGACTTTCGGAAAAATTCGAACTGTTCAACAATTTCTTTCGGTCATTGGTATCCAATTTTTCGAAAAGTTCTGGGCAGGCACATTTTTTCTGTTTTTGAAATATCTCGAGAAAACATGGAATTAAGAAAAAATGTCAATAGTACAAAGCAGCACAAACCTTACACAATTCAGCACAACAAAATAATTTTCTAAAAATCCAAAAGTATTGGGCCAACTTTACGATCATAATTTTTTTTCCAGCTTCATTTTGCAAGAGGAGCTTTTGTAGAATTACTCATATCATCGAATATCGCAAGATATTCAGAATTTAGAAGTGTTAGTAGAGTTCTCACATGGATCAATGGAAATATAGAAGTGGTTCCATGTTCTAGATCTGACGTTTTCGCAAACAATAAAGTTTCTGTTGTAGAGAAAAGAATGTTGATGAAACTGCTGACTTCCATTGAAGAAGATGAGAAAAATTCAACTGGTATGTAATGAACAATGAAGTAAAATGTATGATATGCAAGATAGGCATTATAAATTTGTATTCAACTAATAGTTTTTTTCATTGCAGTACCAACTCAAACCACATACAGAACTTTTCTGAAGAATAAAAAACTATCAGATAATATAATTCATTTTGTATTGTATGCATTATCAATGAGTACAGATGAAACTTTATGGTCAGATGGGTTAAAAAGCACAAAGAGGTTCCTTCATAGTCTGGGTAGATTTGGGAAAACTCCATTTCTATTTTCAATGTATGGGAGCGGTGAAATAGCACAAGCTTTCTGCAGGTTAGCTATGAGCATTATTGAGTATTTTTTCTCGACAGGAATAATTTTATTGAAGATACTTTAGCTTATCATCATTTTACCCAAAACTGAACCTTTGTAGTAAGTCTCAGTTTGGCATGTGTCATATGTCAAATGTCAGGTAAGGTATGTCATTTATTGTCATACTTTCCGATTTCAGATTGAGTGCGGTATTTGGAGGTATCTTCGCATTGAACCAACCACTCCATGGGTTCTTGTTGAACTCTGACAACATCTTTCAGTCTTTGATATGTGGGGAACAAAGAATAACAGCTCCTCACCTGGTTTTGAATGTAGGCATGGTTCCTCCTTGTTTTTTGGCGGAAACAAAAGTTGACCTGATATCGAGAGCAGTACTTATTACGGACAAGTCATTGATGGAGAGCGAAAGGGAACATTTAACACTTCTGTTGTTTCCTCAAAAGAATAATAAGCTTTGTCGAATTTTAGAATTGGGTACATTGACAGGAACATGTCCTAAAGATTTGTGTGAGTATTTAACAAAAGGAAAGTCACCTGAAATGATTTCAAATATTTTTTTTTTTTAGTTCTAGTACATATAACTGCACCTGGCTCATCCGATCCAAGGGGAGATCTTCAAGACTGCATTGAAAAACTTTTCTCCAATGACGGTGAAAGTCTGAAGCCGAAAATAATATGGTCATCTTATTTTTCCATTCCGGATACTAATAATCAGAAATTCCAGAGCAATTTACCTAAAAATATTTTTGCATGCCCAGGGCCTGATACTGATCTCGACTATGATTTCTCAGTGAATAAAGTACGTATGAACTCATATCCGAAATTTCTTTTTAGCTACATGAAGGCATCGGAATAGTGGAAACCGTTTTACGATATCCTTATTTTTTTATTTTGATATATTTTCAATTTAAAAAATGTGCCATAACTCTTTTATTCACGAAAATATCTGGAAACAATTGAAACCTTCTACAGGCACTTGAAAATAAGACATTTTGTTCAATTTTTTTTATGTTGTGTAGTAAGGGTGGAAAAAAATACTTTTTCATTTTAATTACGAACACATTCTTTTTCATCTCATATCATAAAAAGAATTATAGATAAAAAAATCTGAAAGTACTATCTAAGTCACAGTGGAAAAGTGTTGGCTAAAAGTTTGAACCTTTTTCATATATTTTTGAAAATGAAAAAGTTATGACACATCTTCGAAATCGATAAAATATCAAAATTTTGTTATATCCTCAAAAGAAATGAAGATATCGTGAAACGGTTTTTCCCAGGACTCCTTTCAACGTTTTCACCTATCTAGAAGTACATAAGAACTGAAATCAAGCAATTTGGGATACCCTGTACAGGGTGGGCAAAATTGGTGATACTTGAACTACAACTTTTCAACCGTGAGAGATAGAAGAAAATGAGTGAAACGTTACGATGGTCTTTTTTAGAGAAACTGATAATGCCATCCACTGCATTCCTCTATCTTCTTTTGTTTTCGAATTATAGGCCAAAATTGAAATTTGGGCGATTTCAACTTTGGCCATTATCTCCGTTTCTGTTCGTGCTAGGAAGTTGGAATGAAAACATTATTCAGGCACTTTTTTCATAGCAATCCAGTAGCGTACTTTGTTTTTTCCCAAGAGGTTTTCTTGCTGAGCTATAACACAAAGTTTCGTTTTTTATTATGGAAACAATAGTTTGAAATGGCTTAGAAAGAATCGCCATTTTTTTCCTGTTTCAGAAATTTATCATGCATCATATATCACTTTCAGATCTATTCAGATAATACATAATAATAATAAGTTAAGTAGGCTGAATCACAGAATAATATGTCTTTACGCATGGTGTCATCATTAATTTGCCATTGAATACTTGATTCATTTCTCCGTGGTTTGATCTCCGTGCAGAACAACTTTCAATTCGAAGTCATTATTGCCGCCAAAATAAAACATTTTAAAATATCATATTTCTCGTAGTTTTCGAACATTTCCATATTGCCGGCAATAATGACCTCGAATTCTAATAATTGACAGTTGTTCTGAACAGAGAATCAAATCACGGAGAATTGAATCAAGTATTCAATGGCAAAATAATAATGACACCAAGCGTCGAGACGTATTATTCTTTGATTCAGCCTACCTAATACTCAATAATTAAAATTTCAAATACAAACTATACTTTCATGATATCTGAATGAATCTGAGGTCGATGTATGATGTATGATATATTTCTGAAACAGGAAAAAATGGCGATTCTTTCTAAGCCATTTCAAACTATTGTTTTCATAAGAAAAAACACAACTTTATGTTATAGCTCAGCAAGGAAACCTCTTGGGAAAAAACAAAGTACGCTACTGGATTGCTTTGAATAATGTTTTCATTTCAACATCCTAGCACAAACAGAAACGGAGATAATGGCCAAAGTTGAAATCGACCAAATTTCAATTTTGGCCTATATCTTGAAAACAAAAAAAGATAGAGGAACGTAGTGGATGGCATTATCAGTTTCTCTGAAAAAGACCACCGTAAAGTGTCATTGATTTACCTCTATCTCTCATGATTAAAAAGTTGTAGTTCAAGTATCACCAATTTTGCCCACCCTATACACTGTCTCCCATCTTGACTGAGACTGCACTGCATTTCAGCTATTATTAAAGATAGAGACATGCGGTTTTCGTGACCCTGTGTCACTTGTTTTATGTTCAATTGTATTCATATGGAAAAATTTCAGGCCAAGGAAATATTTTCTTCGATATACCCCGATGAAGAATTTTTGCCAAGAGCTCCAGATGCAGAAGAAATAGTCATAGAGGAAGAACCAGAAACTGCTTCCGAAGCAAGAGTGATTAGAAATGATGATTCTAACACCATTGAAGTTGAAATAGGATCAGAAGAGATAAAAGAGCAATCATCATGTGCTGAAGTTGAAGTAGGATCAGAAGAAATAAAAGAGGAATCTTCGTGTACTGAAGTTGCTGTAGAAGCTAAGGCTAACACAGAATTGAATACCAACCAAGAAGAAGAGGTCAATAAAGAAGTTGATAAAGAAGTTGAGGAATGTTCCGAAGTTAAAGAAGTTGCACATTGAGTGTATTGAATATTGTGATATGATGGTGATGTAATATTTTATGTTATATGGAGAGTTTATGTTTTGAGAATTTTCGAGTAGTCTTATACCATAATGATAATGATAATGATAGATTTCACTTGTGTGAGATTCATAGATTTCAATTTAGGTATGTAAAAACTTATTGTATGCTTTTATTGTCGTGATGATGATTATCATTAAAATTTTACAGATAAAGATGTTCTATATTTTATAATTAATCCTTAATTAAACATCCAGTATGAAAATTTCTTTGCAGCTGTATTATCATTTCTTCACCTTAATCTGTAGCGAATTCTGAAAATAATTGACGTGTCCTTCCAGAGAATAATTAATATTTTTCCATTTATTCCAATGTTTCATTTGAAAAAATGGAGTGACGCTCATATGATGATGGACCATAGGCTTAACTAAGGGGGGGTGGGGTTTTTTACTATGGGAAACAAAAGATCTTTCAATTTTCTATTTTTCAAATTTGTTATTTACAATTCGTTCAATTTTTTTCTAAACAATGGTAGGGGGTTACGTCCTTAATAACCCGCCGGCATTGATTGAAAAACATATATAAAAAATTTAATAGTTTTCTTGATTGATGAATTAACCTCTCCCATGACCGGGGCCAACTCTAGTTACGCCAATGAGAAGGACTACAAAGATCAGATTATGAGAGGAGCAATAAGGCTATTTAAACCCGTAAGTAGCGATATTGAAGACCGCTCAGTAGGTGGCTACGACGTAATTAAACATATAATTGTTAATAGCCAACAAACTATAAGGGTGCTACCATAGATTTATACGG
Source organism: Hippodamia convergens (assembly GCA_038502775.1). Classification (NCBI taxonomy): domain Eukaryota; kingdom Metazoa; phylum Arthropoda; class Insecta; order Coleoptera; family Coccinellidae; genus Hippodamia; species Hippodamia convergens. Next base: position 5,518,911 of record CM076614.1, on the reverse strand, counting down.
CACCAATTAGCACTATCAAGGACTAAATATTTGACATAGTTTCAGAGTTAATGAATTAGTTTGGTCAAATTTTCTAATTGATATGAATAGAAGCGACAAAGAATTAAATTTGGCAATCTGAATAAAATGTATGCAATTTTTTTAATGAAGATCTCATTACTGATCCTTCAATCAGAGTTCCTGGTTTTGACCTTCCCAGGAGAATATGGTCTGTTCTAAATCGTATTAGACCAAGCCATGTACAATGCAACAGCATCCTCTTCCGATGGAATTCGGTTGGGAGCCCTAGTTGTGAGAGTGGGGAAAATGATTAGACTATAGAACATCTTATAAATAGTTGTCCTATTTATAAAATTCAAGATGGTTTCGAGGCTATACATAAAGTGACAAATGAATCTCTGAAATCAGTGGTTAATTTCAAAATAATCTAATATTCTAAATATTTGGTTTCTTTTGTGCTTTCGTCTTTTTTCATTTTAGATTGAGAATTGCGACTCGTTTTGTGAAGAATCTGTTCATCTGAGTCCATAGACGGATAACATGAAGATGGTCTCTTAGATCACGCTGATGTCTGTCAAGATTTACCTGATATTTAATATTTTTAGTAAATTTTTTTTCACGGGCGAGAAAAGGGTTTGTTTTCAGCCGAGATTTTTTTCCCTTTAAACATTTAAATATACTACACAACTGTATGGTTTTCCTGTGTTGCACCAACCTCAGCTAGGTACCTTTTTGTTCCAATATGTATTGTATTATTTTAGCTCTCTGAATCGAAAGATTATAATATCAGGTTGTTTGTCGTTGTGTTTTATGCTTATTTACATTCATTGATTGTTTACGTACCTATAGTCTCTATTTCTATACTACTATTATTGTTTAAAGATACAATGCTGCTACTATAGTAGTAAATATTATTCTTAGTTCGGTGTAGATCTCGATTACTAGAAAATAATATTGTTCCCTTTAATGTTATTTCCTCTTTTGGAGCCTTTCGCTTTAGACCTTTATAATTTTTTTAATGTTTTTATTATTCATCCTTTTCGTAGTTTGTTTATTATCGTTATTTCGAGACACATTCAATACTTTTTTCCTTTTAAAGATTATTACCAATCATGTTTTTCTGTTCAGCATTTTCTATTTCTCGATGTTTCCCAACATGCTTAATTCTCTATATGAAATATTGTTATAATACGAATGAGAGTATGGCCCTCATTTAATATTAGGAATAAAGGTACTCTAATCTCAGAGTTCATTTGAAAAAGAAGGAAACGAAATGAACTATAAAAAATGAAGCGGTCTTCCTTGTGAAAAAATGTTATTGGGTAGATGTTTTAATGTAGGTAGGTACTTTGAAGATTTGAAGCCCCTATATGATTAACATTTTCTTTCGAATGTTGTCCATCGAATTTCTTTAAGGTTTCACAACCTCTTCTGTATTCTTTCACATCAGGGTAGGTACAAATTCAAATTGCTTACAGGATATCGAATGAAAATTTTCTGATACAGTTAGCTGGTGCATTAAAATGAATTCAACATATTGTCAACGTGGGCTAGAAAAAAAATACGTGATCATATTATGTAATAGATAACCAACCGTATCTTAATCCCAATATTTGTACAAAAGGGAGTTTGCCCAATCATTCAGCAACCACTCTTTAGTATCGTGAAACGGGTGGCAAATCTGTTGATGTAATAAATGAAATTATTGATTCGCAGATAACAATCGAATAATCATTAAGATATCAATCCACATAATTATAGGTATATGAAGCATGTTATGAGCTTTCATTATTTTGAGAGGATTTAATGTAGAAATGTACAAAATTTACTAATTTGAAGAAGTTGAATAGTTTTCCTATCTGGAATACAAAGCTTCATTCAACTTTGATATCAACAAAAATAGACAGCAATATCATATTCGGCTTTTGAGACGAAATTCTAGAACATAAGAAAAATAATAATATACCACCTGCAGTAATCGACTAAAATTTCAACTACATTAACGAACCTACTTTACAAAAGAAACTACAGACTTTATTAGGACCTTCTCAGCAAACAACAGAGCAGACCTCAATGCAAAATAATTAAAAGATCATGATAGAGCAATGCAATAAATAATCGAACCAAGATCGCCAAACCAACAGCATGAATAGTTTTTAGGGATTTTTCCATGAAATTCTTTTCTGTCGAATATTTGAAAATGCCTTTTTTACGATTGAAAAAACTGGGAATCAAGTTCTGAAAATATCGAGAGAAAAATAGAAATTCTCACTGAGAGGAAAATTTGTCTTTCCGATATTTTCAGAACAAAATTTTACTGTTTCTTTTCAATCGTGAAAAAAGACCTTTACAAATTCTACAAATTTTTGAAAACATTTTCTTTCAAAAGAAATGAGCGATAGAATTTTTCCGTTCTAATAAAATACTGTGGAGCCGACGAACCACAGGCTTTCATTTCTTCTAAAAATTACTCACACAACACTGAATAACACACTCTTTAAACAATAAGTTTTGGGTCGTCGAATAGTGTGAAGCTGACGAACCACAGGGTCTCATTTCTGAAGAATCATGACACACGAACTTGACAAAAGAAACGTAAATCCGACCGTGCAATCTCCACGTGGTACCTATGCTTTGGGTTAACGCTGATACCGGCGCTAAAACAATCAATGAAATTTAAGTCGTCAGAAAACGAGAAAATAGCGAGGAAAATAGTTTTTCATTTAACTTTAAAAATTTTTTTTTGCGGAATGAAAAAAATTGTTTTTTTTTTTCTTTTCGATCTTCGAAAAATTCAAATTTAACTAATAACTGAAAAAATTGAATCAATAATTTTCGAAAAGATTAGCTCAAGTTCAAGGAACAAAAACCTTGTTTCCTTCATTAATTCAAAATTTCAATTGATTGGTCCAGGAAAACCGCTTCATCGATCGATCTACCAATTTAGAGGGGCCTTTGGGGTAGATTAGATTGTAAAATTTTCTTATAACCTTAGCTTTCCCCCCAATATTGATCAAGATACAGTCCGGTAACCAACAAACGGCAAAATGGCATTTTCTTGCTCTTTTTTCACATTACCGTTACAGGTGAAAAAAAAAGTTTTTCTAAATAAACATGATCGATTTTTGTAGGAAATTTTCTGCAGAAAAAGGAACCGTGTGTCGGTTTGATAGGCCTCCAGTAGTTCCGAAGATATCGACAGTTGAGTGAATAAGGGTCCTTTTGCATTCAAAACGGGATATCTCGAAGCCAAATGGTCATTTCCGAGAATGGTGAAAAACAAATTGGACCTAAATAAACAGGCTATGCCGGCTTTGCATCGGTCCAGCTCAAAAAAATCATCCCGTGCTCATAGAGCAAAAATAAAAATTTGAAAAACTCTTTCTTCGTGATTTATTCGAGGATTGCATGGCTACCCGTACTCTGAAAAATTGTTAACCAATACATTCAAGAACTAGAGTCTTCAAGCTTCAAAAATTGATTTTTTATTTCTCATTCGACCATTTTTCACTGAGATACGGCCCGTTTGAAAACACCAAGAAATTTGGAAAATTTTTCAGTTCCTTTAATAGTTGCGAGAAGTGTATAATCTGTTCCCATTTTACCTTTCGATGTTTGGGGAAGAAAAATTATAGAATATCTGTAAGTTATTCTAGAATTTTCATTAAATATCAATCTATGTTCCCATCAGCATATCGTTTCAGACCCATACACATGCAATGCACTTTGATTTCCCTTTGGAATAAAACCAATTATATCTTCTGCATCCTTGTAAAATTCTCTACTCGTTTAATTTATAGGAGTGGATATGGCTCTAGAAAAAAATCACTCTTGAAAAAACTGAACATTTCTCTTTTTCAATAGAACAAACTCAATCCCAGTTACAGTTGAGAAAAAAAAACGTTGAAGAGTAATACGTGACATATTCAATGAAAGATTCGATTTTCAGGAAAATACACTCCTATCATATGCCCTGCCCTTTCTCTCCTATCGAAGTAATTCTATTTTCTCTACGCAGTATCCCTTGGTCGGGAAATTCATGGAGAGGTTAGATTCTACTCTTTATACTTGGCATTATATTGTCGTCTGGTCCCCCAGCCTTGATTCCTTTCGTCGAGATAGGAAAGAAAATGAAACTGCTCTCTCGGAAATTCGACCTGAAAAACTCCCTAGTGAATCCGCAGTTATTAAGGTTGATGTTATTGAAAAAATGGTTTCATAGATTCCATTCGATGGATTTCTGCGGATTGGAGGGGGACATCTATTGTCATAAAATGGGAAGACTTTAAAATTCCAAGAGAGAGCATATATTTTCCCTAAAGCAATTATGTTTTTCCATGTTGGAGGGAGATTTTTCATTGGACTTGCGGCAGAATTCACATACAATGTTGAATTAATATCGGGATATTTTTTTTCCAGTCGAATTTTGAATAACTGAAGGATTAGGCGCGTGAAATGAATTCATTCAGAGAATGATTCGTTATGCAAGTGATGAATAGTTCGTTACTAAGTTGTCCGCTTCCTCTTCCACTGCTACTCTAATGATTGCTTTTATTCTCGTGCAAATTTTTTTCTACGTGTCAGCTCATGATGTGAAGCAAGTCTTGTATGAAATGCGATTAATCCTCAATTTGGGGATAATGCGGAAAATGGAATGACTGCCCCGGATGAACTCAAATGTTTAAACCAAAACATAAAACCTTCATTAATTGAGACACCATATTGAATAATAGTTAGAATTACCTATATACAAGTTTTCGTTATAATGGGAAACATTATGTAGAAAGGAAATATTAATCACCTATTAATGTGTAAAAAGAAAATAGCATGAATTATATCAAACATAAGTGGTAAATGAGAAAACAACAAATCAATATATGTATAATCAAAATGTCATGATAACAATAATAATAGACAAATCGAGTATTTTTGCCAAGCTCTGATCATGATACGAAGTTGGATCACAGATTATATCAGATATTATCATAATGACACATTCTCGTAAATTTATTAGTTGTTTTTATTGAAGATGATTATTTGATTATGATTAATGATTATTTCACATGAGGTTTAGTTCTTCTTTTTTCTTCTACATTTTTTTTCCTTAAGAGTGTGAAAAGTTCCACTTTTATCCAAAATCTGCAAAGTTCTGTTTCCTACCATAAAGCAAAAAAAAAATGGAAAACTTTGTGATTGATATACACAGATAAAGAAAAACCTTATGGAAACATAGGAATATGAATGTTCAATTCGAATGAACTCCGTGTCTAGTAGAACAGTTGAAGAATTGAAATCTCCTTGCGATTCGATAACAAATAAGAGACTGGACTGTTGGAATTGCAAATCTCGGCAGGAGGGGGTGATCTCGGCTGCCGCGAATTGCAAAGCACATTAGTAGCATCCGATCATCAGATGTGATAGCTAGACGGTTTGAAAATAAATCAGATTCGAGTAGATCAAAATGTTTGAAGTTAAAGGGAAAATTCAAATCATAAAATGGTACTTCGGTTTCATTGTTGCCTTTGGAGATAGGCCGATACCTTCACGTTCGGCTCTCCAACTTTGTGCAGAAATAGCAAGCATGCCTAACCTTCTCAGAGATATGTCTCCCTTTATAATAGATTAAGCTACTGTTTGGCACAACAAGGTGGATTATTTGAACATTTAATTTGAATTTGTCGATCTTAAATTTCGCAAGTTTCAGAATTTGTTTTTGTTTTCCTTTTTTTATTCTCAGAGAATTAATTTTGGTTTTTCAATTTCTGTATTTTTGTTTCACAATATATTTTTTTCGAATTCATCCTATTTTCAAACCAGTTTTGGCGAAAAAAAATTTGAATACTAATTTCCACAGGAAATTATTTGTGTCATTCATTGGGGATATAATTGTCGTATTAATTTACACCAGATATGAAGTCACCCATACCGCGTTTGGAGTGTTACTGATTCGATTTGATACTTCGAGTACTATAGGTACGTTGTTCTCTACACCCCCAACCAACCGAATATGTCGGCCAGCCATTTATTCGATATCACTTCCCTCTGAGGTTTTGATTCTGCCACTGTTCCACTGGAATATGGCCCTATTCGAATTCACTATAGAAACTGTGATGTTTCCAATTCTGTTTTCCAGATCTGTATATCTATGTTCGTGTATTCTAGCTGGAGGTTGTCATTTGCAGTATTTATTACGAATCCTTCCATATTCTACATCTTCACTGTTTTCTACTCAAAATATTGAGCTCCTCAGCTTTTGCTTTCGGAAGAAAATTGAAGAATAAAAAAAAATGTAAACAAAACGAAGATTTTAGTTTATCATTTTATTTCATAAAACTTTGTACGAAGAAAAGTTTTGATGTGAAATGGAGAGAGAATATTGAAAGAATACACTTTGCGAGTGCATGAAAGTAATAGAATTTCAAGTTTCTATCTTCATTGCAATTTCAAGGAAAAAATTAATACTGCATTTTAGTCACCACTTTCTAAGGGTGATATCTCGGAACGGGATGGGCTGATGAAATGTTGTTATATGAAAGACCCATCCTATTTTCATACAAGATTTACCCCCATGTATGTTGTCGGATGAATTTGGCAACACCCTGTGTACAGTTGTAATGGAATAATGTAAAAACAAGTCACTATTTACAATATAATCCTAATTCGAAACGCAGGAATAAAGTTAGAACTGCATTTTATAAACGTATGAACATACCTGATTGACTTTTTTTTATGAATTTAATTAAAATCCTTATTTTTCACGATATTCCTTGCGCACCATGTTGTCATTCATTAAAGTCCAGTTAGTACTTACTTGAAAATTTGAATAAAAAGAATAGAAAATAATTCAGAAGAGTTAATTTCCTCTCCTCTCTGAGGGTATAAGTTATTTTATGAAAATAATGTTGAAATGCATTTAAATATGTCGTCATTATGCTTGAACCATGAGCCAAATGAAGCCATACATGATGAAAACCTGAAAAAATCATCTATAAACCAATATATGGGATGATTGACATAGATGTTTACAAGATAAACATGCAAACATTGGTTAATTTGTAATAAAACACAGCTGTCCGGCTCATTGAAATTTGGTTCCACCTATAACCGAATGAACAAATTTTGTGTATTTAATTTCCTTCAATTTTTTCAAATTTTTAGAGGAAGAATAGTCGACAACAATAAAAAAAAAATTTGATCGATAAAATTGAAAATTTCGTTATCAATATTAGATAAAGAATAACTTTTTTGAGAAATAAGAGCATATATAATTCACGCAGCTTGTAATCGTTCGACGAGAAAATTTGAATAATGAATGCTTTATTAATCCCTAGGTTACTTCGGAACTTTCTGCTGGAATTTCTGTGTATTCCGAAACAAGTCGAATCCTTCTAGATGGAAAATACGACAAAATGGAACGAGCGGAAGTACACAAATCGAATTAACTGGTTCGTTTGCATTTCGCCTTGTTTCAGCTTATTTAGCTATATATTCCCTACATTCTCGAGAAATTATTATTGGGACTATATATAGTGTTCCTCGTTCATGTTTATGAGAGCAGTTTAAACTCAACAGTTCAGGCTTTTGTTGGAACATCTGAATAGATATATTCTCTCCAATATTAAGATTGATAACAATGATAATAAGGCGTTTATTTCCTTTACAGAAATCGTTAGGGGAAGTGTCGAATTTTAAATTAAAGAAAAATATTAATAACAAATTGGGGGTGGATATGTCAAAAATAAATTATAAAAATATTGCTTTGTTTTTCTTCTTTTATTTACTTTCAACCCAAACTAAAGATGTTATTCCGTCCTTGTTTTGCCTATTAAATAACAATTGTTATTGGAATAGCTAAAGAAACGTAGAAGTTTTTAAACTTATCTTCAGAATACTTTCGATGATTTTTTTTAAATAAGCGCTTCAAGTCATTCCGTGAAAATTCTTCAATTCCAACCGTTGTCGAGCAGTCCTTTTGAGCTCTTAGTTATTGGTGCAGTTTTCGTTAATCCTTTTCGCATTGATTGACCTAAAACTAGATATTTCAGAAAAATCGACCTCAGGATATTTAATCCAACAAAAATCGATAAAAAATCCAAAACTTAACTTTTTTTCTTAATTTCATGTGTTTCTCGAGATATTTCGAAAACCACATAAATAGACCAGCCCAGAACATTCCGAAAAATTGGATTCCTGTGACAGAAAAAAAAATATGTATTGAGTTGTGCTGTTCGAATTTTTCCGAAAGTTTGTCTAGTTCCTAGAAAAATCGAAATTGAAGTGCAGCATTTTTTTTTCTCCTCAGAAATGAATGGAAAAATTTTTTCTTCATTTGCGCTGTCTTGTGCCCTAAATATTTTCCCGAGAATTTTTCGAATTTTCTGGCAAATAACGAAAATGAAAAATAGGTCAGCCCAACACTCTTCTGTGTTTTTAGAAAAAAATAGTCAGTCAGTAGATTGTAGAAAGATCAGTATATTGGCAACGTATGTGTGAAGTTCGTCAAGCACTACTGGATTTTCGAAGACAATTTTGTTGTGCTTAGTTTGTGCTGCTTCGTGCCGTTGAATTTTTTTATTCCATATGGTTCTCATGATATTTTACACATGCTCATTTTGCATGCACAACACTTATTTTGAAATATCTTCAGAACCGTACGTATTAAAAAAATTTCATTGGCACAAAGCAGCACAAGAAAAAAAACTCGAATATCCCGAAGTGCTTGGCCAAATTCAAACACACTGTATCTATGCTGATTTTCCTACAATCTACTTATTATCCTTATTTTGTCGATATGAGGAAAAAACTGTTGATTTTTTCTGAAAATCTGACCGCTTCAACTTGTGGCACAATCATAAAAAAAAAAAATGGCGAAAAAAAGGGGCGTTTAAAATTTCTTTATTTTTTCGGTGAATTAGCTGAATATTATAATGGATAACAACGTTCCAATTTCTTTGAAGAAAAAGAAAAGTGCTGGGATGAGTTTTTTTCATTCTCGGAATTATGTCGGAAAACTGAAATATTTTCTTGCAAATATTTATCGTTCAAATAAAGCGAAAAACTTTTCATTAATTTGTTAGAATAAAAAACGGAAGTGCTGGTTTATCTTTTTCTTTCGATTTCGATTTTTTGGGAAATAAAACAGACTTTCGGAAAATTTGGAAAGCCAGAACTCAGTACATTTGTAGCACAATTTTGAAATCCAATTTTTGGAAAAGAGCTGGGCTGGCCCATTTTTCGGTTTTCAGAAATATCTGGAGATCCACTTAGAATTGAGAAAAAAATCTCAAACTAAGCACACTTCAACACAAAAATTTTCGAGATTCCAAAATTATTGGGAATCGAATTCATCAAAAATTGTCGAAAAATATCGTCATTTCATTTCAGAAAGACTTCCCAAGTAACCCTGTATTTACAAAAAGGTACCTCTGATAGTTTCAGAAATTGAACAATAGTTTTGCTCGCCACAATTATTTCGAATACTCTTATTGAATGAAATATTGCTTTTAAATTCTCGATGCACACTATCAAACTTCAGCGATCAAAATCGATTGATTGTACCAAATTTTTCGCATTGCAAGCATTACCTCGCGATTTCACCTAATATCACGCCCTCATTCAAAACACGCTCTCGAAAAACTTTTTTATCAAGGTGCGCTGCCCCGAATATCTAAGCGTGGAGAACCTCCCTAACATTTGGAGTGCCGGCGATAGGTCTGAGGTGATTCCTGTCAAGTTGTTTCCGTTTTGACCCACTTTCCGTAGCTTAACGCTCAGTCCTCTTGTCGGAAATAGAGAATGTCTTGTAGATGAAATACCTAAGTCTAAGTATTTAAGTACCGAGGAAGTTGCACATCTATTCGAGGATTCCATAAGCATATTTATGTAATAAAATTCCTGTCATTCGTCAAATAACATGAAAAATTAACTACAAATCGACTCGAGTCGATTCTGGGAGAACTTCTGGAAGAAAATTTTTGAAAATAGAAAGGATCCTACATGAATTATTTGGAGCAGAGGGAAACAGTTGTTGCCTAACAATGAAAAAAAATGTTTCGAAAGTGTATATTAGACTTCAATCAGACTTAATCGTGAAATCTTCAAAATCGTTGCTTTTTCAAATTTTAATTCCACATTTGTAGATACTGAGATGTGGATTCATTTTATTTTCAAATTTCCTGATGTCGATTCTTTTTTTCAAAAAAAAAATCCAAAGCCATCCACTCCAACTTATTTCTCCACTTTCAATACTGTTTTTATGTTACGCTTTCTTATCTCTGACGGTTTTCTCATCCTAATACTTTTAGTTGAAAATTTTTTTCTCTTATATTGCAAGTTTTTTTTCTATCAAATCTACTGGGTATCGATTATTCTGAAGCAACTTTTAAATTAAATCAACTTCGTTTATTTCTTATTCTGGGTGCAGATTACATTAATTTAGCTGTATTATAAAGCGTGATGAGATTAGCAAGATATCGTATAGCATGAAAAAACCTGGAAGAGGCCTATATCCGACAATAGATGAACAAGGGCTGAAGAAGAAGAAGAATAAAGCGTTTAAACACATAAAGAAGGTGTCCCGTATATAGAAGATCAATGGAATATAGGAGATTGAGCGAGTTATTACGGACATGAAACACTATATTTGGACTTCCTAGGCAAGTAGTCTCTTTGATATAAAAAAAATTTTTTTAGATTATCAACATATTTTCGTCACTTATTATAAAATTCCAATTATTTTTATAGGATATAAATTTTTTTTTTGCTTCTACTTAGACATTTGTCTTTATGATCACAATGCTATGTATCTTTACCAATATGTTTAATGTGAATGTACAGGGTGATTCACTTATCTTGGTAACCCCAATTTTCTCGAAAACGTCCGAATAGTTTTTCATTCTGTGAATGACGTTTTGAACAAGTTAATGTATACTTGAGATGCCCATAAAAATCTGCGAAATAAATAAAGACGCCAGGCTTCGCGGCGCTATCAGAAATTTTTTCTCTAGGGACATACCTTTTTTATCATGGCATTCGAAAGATAATTTCATTTCATTTTTTTCCCGAATATAATTTTTATCCATTCCTAACCGTCATCGAACTGCAGCGTGTTTTATGTTAATTCTATTTCATTTATTTTTTTTTCTGTATTGTGGTAGTATGCCTTTATTTGGAGACATAGATATGATTTTGTGCCTTGAATTCAAGGAGGTTAGTTTTCTGGTCAATATGTCTTTTCAAATAAGATGAAATATGTGACTACAGCAAGATGGGGCTCCATGTCACAACGGTGCCATTGTGAAGAGATATTTAGATCAAGAATTCGAAAATAAATGGATAAGAACCAATGGATCCATCAGATTACGCTCATGGATTATTAACTGAGGGGTACCCTGAAAAAAAGGGTATACCAAACTGATTCTAATAACTTGGATCATTTGAAAATAAAGATAAGAAACGCATATGCCCAAGTAGACCCTTATATTTTGACCAAAGTAACTTATAATGAGATAGAGGAATGATATAACTTATGTATGGATCATAATGGCCGGTATATAGAACATATGATTCGAAATGTTTCGTTTCTTATTCAAAAAAATTAATATTGTTATAAGATTTTATATTTAATGAATATAATAATAGAGAAATAGTTTGTTACAAATCATCCGTCATTTTTCGAAACAAACTCATATCTATGTCATCTAGACATTATGATCCATACATAAGTTATATTATTTCCCTATTTCATCACAAGTTATTTTGGTCAAACTATAAGGGTCCATTCATTTTCGAATTCTTGATCTCAATATCTCTTCACAAGGGTAGCGTTGAGACATGGAGCCCAATCTTGCTGTAGTCACATACTATATTTCATTTTATTTGAAGAGGCACACTGACTAGAACACTAGTCTCCTTGAATTCAAGGCAATCATATCTAGTCTCCAAACAAAGGCATACTACCACAATACAGAAAAAAAATAAATGAAATATGTTTAACTGCTGAGGACAACCAACGATAACGATTTTTAACATTTTCAGTTCAATTCAAAATAATGTTCAATTTGAATAAGGCTCCGACTGGCATAAAATAAATTAATATAAAAATGAATATGATTGGTATCTACGGCATTTATTCCTGATGAAAAAAGCTATTTACGCAGAGGCCTTTCTTATATTATTCGAAAAAATTTCTAATTGATTTTTGTATCAGGGACTAGCAGAGACATTCCTTAAAAAATTTTCAGAAAAATAAGAGCTAGACAAACGCATTTTGAGCATTTAGTGTGAAAATTTATTGAATGTAAAATGATCATTATATTTGATTTTATGAGAAATGATTATAAAATTTCGTGTTAGTATCGAGAAAATTTGAAATATTAACGTTAATAACTCCACAGCAACCAAATGACATATTACAAAGTCTTGGCAGAAAATAAATAGCTATTGTTTAAATTTATTATATTGCCGTGAATCTGTTGTTATTATTTACAATAAATATTACTATTTTAACTATCACCTAATGGAGGCTGATGAATTTAAAGTTTTTAGAATTTGTATAAATCGTAGATATTTTTGAATAATAATAATAATAATAATAATAATAATAACCTTTATTCAACAAAAATCAACATTTACAACAAACCTTGAAATTGAGAAACGTCAATAAAAACTATGAAATTAATGAGTTCGATCACCAAACAAAATGAACTCATTAATAGAATAAAGCTCCCTATGTAGCAGAAGTTTGTGGATCTCTCCTCGGAAAGATTTAAAATCATCTATCCGTCGCATTTTTGACGGCATTGAATTGAATAGTCGAATACACATATATGTGGTGGATCTCTAAGTCGATGCTAGATGGTGTTTTGGAAAGATGAAAAAATCATGCCTCGTACAGTACGATCCAGTTTTCTTGAATTTCGAAAAATACTCAGGATGTTTGAATACAAATTGTAGGCATTTGTAAATATACATTGCTGGAAGAGTGAGTATATTATTTTTCCTGAAACATCCACGACAGCTTTCACGGAATTTAAGGTTATAAATACACCTGATGGCAAGTTTCTGAAGCTTGAAAACCGAAATCGCCTGTTGACTATTGCCCCAAACGAGTATTCCATATGTCATTATCGACTGAAAGTTCGAAAAATATACTGTCTTTAGATACTCGACGTTGAACTCGGATTTCAGAACTCTGAGAGTATAGATAACTGTATTCAGTCTCTTGTACAGTTTTTCAATATGATCAGCCCAATCAAGGTGTTGATCTAAAATTACACCGAGAAATTTGGTGGAATCTTTCAAACAAATTTTTTTACCACTGAAATATATCTGACCCAAGTCTGTATTCCGCAACTTATGAGTGAAGTGTAGGAACTCGGTCTTCTCTGCGTTCAACGACAAGTTATGCGACAGACACCAATGATTAATCGCTGGCACTATAGCATCAAGAATATCTTGAACACCTCTCTGATTTCCGGCACGAATGAGAAAATTCGAATCATCCGCGTAATTCACAAAGAATTCCTTGCAATTTGGCAAAATATCTGGCAAGTCATTTACATAAAGTTAAAACAACAAGGGTCCGAGGTGACTCCCCTGAGGAACGCCCTCAAAAATTCTAGACTCGGTAGACATATATTCTCTACCATGAATTGACAACGATACATACTGAGTACGGTTCTTCATGTAACTTTTTACCCACTCTAATTGCATGTCCCTCACACCATATGCGTCTAGCTTCCGAAACAGCAACTCATGGCTGACCGAGTCGAACGCCCTAGAGAAATCGAGGAAGAATCCTAAAAGTAATTCATCCTCCTCGAGACCTTCAGAAATCATCTCAGTCAACCTATACAGCGCCGTCTCAGTGCTTTTTCCCTTCACAAAGCCATGTTGTTGATCGCTAAGGACACCGAATTTATTGAAAAAACTCGTTAGTCGATTGCATATAATTTTTTCAAAAATCTTGCCGAAATTACTCAATAAACTTATAGGTCTATAATTTTTCATCTGTGATGGATCATTTTTTTTTATATACTGGCCTTATTGAAGCAGTCTTCAACATCACTGGGAATATTCCATGATTAAAACTATTAGTGATGATAAATTTAAGTGGTTTTGCAATAATATGTACAGACTGTTTTATTATATTCATTGGAATACCGTCTGGGCCACAACTTTTTTTGTTTGATAATTTTTTCACAACTTGCAATATTTCTCGCTCAGTTACATCGAACATGAAAAATGAATTTTTATTTCGAGTAATGTTACCCAACTCTGAAGGCGATGAAGTAGCGTCAGTTGATTGTGAGCCTCGAAAATGAATGTTGAAATCCTCTACAACTGACCGAGGAGAACCTTTTATACCCACGGTCGTTCCTTTCGATTGCTTCCCAATTTTTTCATTAATTATTGACCAAACTACTTTTGATTTATTGTCTGCCTTATTACATTTTTCTTGATAATAATCTCGTCTAGCTTCTTTGAGACATAAATCGTATTTTATTTTAATTTTTTTATAATATTCCTTATATTCGGGATTATTAAATGATAGTACATAAGCTATCTCAAGCAGTCTACGAAGTTCTATCAATACCGGGTTATTACGACGTGAATATGTATTTTTTGGCTTAACATTAGTAATTTTTTTCAATGGAAAACAAGCTTCGTAATTATTTCTGAATATTTCAATGAATGTGAGCCATTGCAAATCTACACTCTCAGAGGGGACATTGAACAGAGCTTCCCAATCTTCTTCCGATAATTGCAGCGAGAACCGAGTTAAACTAGTTTCGTTCATGGGTCGTATATAGAACGAATGTGTTGAGGGAGAATGATTTTCATATCGAAAAGTGACAATCTGAGCCATGTGATCCGAAATATGCGCCAGCTCGCACCAGCCAGATATATCAACAATATTTGTGATAATGTTGTCGATACAAGCATTATTACGTGTGGGATCGTTTATAACTAATTTAGCTCCAAAGGAAGAAACCAACGACAGCAATGTGAACTTATTAGGATCGTTAGAGGAGAGTTCGGTATGAACATTAAAATCTCCCGCTACAAGATAACTCACGTTCATTTCAGTAAGTTTTTGTAGTACCATCATCAATCTTTCAAAGAAGAGGTCCACATCGCTTCTCGAATCCGTCGGCGATCGGTATATCGCAACAACAACAATATGTTTGTTTACAATGTTTACATTCACAGCCGAGCATTCAAAAGAATAAGGAACACTCATGCGCACAAATTCAATTATTTCAGTTGACGCTCCCGCAAAATTGTTCCTGATGTACACCGCGCTACCACCATGTGCTCCAACGTTTCGACAGTGAGATGAAATTAGTTCAAAATTCGTAATTCTGTGAACTGACAGTTCTTTCGCAGACTTCCAATGCTCGGTGACAGCTAGAAACTGACAGTCATGTTTGTTGACATATTCATCCAATCTTATCAAACTTGTTCCTATTGATTGGATGTTAATGTGGATTAATTTGGATTCCGAGCACTTTCTTTTAATTCCACAGGTTGTTGCTTTTTCATCAGATGGAATAAAAAAGGATTGATTTTCGTTCCTTCGGGCCATATTCTTGGATCTTTGACTCTTGTAAAGTCTGATGTTGGAACAGATACTTTGAACGATGAATATTCCTCAGGTCGGTTTGACTTGAGCTTAATGCATTTTACCTCTTTGAAATCATTCTTATTCAAATACTGTACGATTCTGTCGGTACTCAAATCAGGATCTAGATTGCTTATATGAGCATGAGAGTATAACGTAATTGCCTTTATTTCGTTTATCTTCCCAGTTCCTAATATAGTTTTACGCTTGTTTCGTTTTTGCTTCTTATTCTCAACAAGTTGGAAACCGTCCTTTTCAACATCCTTCAGAGGTATTTCTTGAAGAGTCTGATGAGCATTACTGACAGGTGGTTTAGCAGCAACGTCCGACCAGTTTTTGCCAGTATTTCTTGAGTTCTTTTCAGATTTTTTATTTTTCTGTACCTTTGGTGCATCAGTAGGAATAATTGTTGGTACTGAATAACCTGCTGAGGCAAAAGTAGTTGCAGAGCTATATACTCATTCATCAATTTATCATTGTCTTTCGAGGTTATGTTGGACGAAGTACACAAACTACACTTCCATACCTTTAAATCTCCAGATTTCTTCAAAATTTCATATTCTGAAGATTCCATTTGGGCACAATTTAAATGAACCATATGAGTGTTACTTTTTGAACACGTTAAATAATCAATATTCCGACTTATCGTATTACCACATACTAAACAAGTCGGCGCCATCAACCATCATATCAACCAAATAATATTTGGTTGATATGAAACATCACCTAATTTGAAGTGAGCTGAATTTATTCAATTACCAAAATTCTCCCTCA
Organism: Hippodamia convergens; assembly: GCA_038502775.1. Taxonomy (NCBI): domain Eukaryota; kingdom Metazoa; phylum Arthropoda; class Insecta; order Coleoptera; family Coccinellidae; genus Hippodamia; species Hippodamia convergens. The sequence continues at coordinate 5,502,512 of CM076614.1, read as the reverse complement.
TATCATCAACGGTTTACTTAAAGTATTTCATGTCTTACAATCTGGACCTTTAGACATGAAGTTGAAACATCCAAAAATTCCAGAATTTTATTTTTCCAGAAATCGTTGTGTAAACCAAAAAAAATTGCCTGACGAAATATTCATATGTAGATGAGAATGTACTGATGAAAATGTTCAGGAGCATTTCCCCCTTTTGTTGCTGATTCATCATCGGTATTCCTTGCCATTCCCACAGTTCATCGATCACAGCAGCGCTGATTAAAAGACTCTCCACCGTTGAAGCTGTAAATTGAAAAGCAATGGCTGGGATAATTCAGGACCTTCGCATTCGCCAATTTGTCACCTTCATTTTCCCAGGTTAAATTATCAGAATCTATCTTGAAAAGTATAAATTGACTTTCGAACATTGAACTACACAAAATGAATAAAATGGAATTAATGGAAAGCCCCATTCTTTATGATGAAAATTCTATAAAATTCCGAGTTGTGTAAATGGAAAATTCTAAATTTTTTCAATGTGAAATTTCAAGGTTTTTTATTAGAATAACGACGTTTTCAGGCTTCCGGGAGGAGTAAAAATAAGTTGTCAAATTTTACAATTTCGAAAACGTGAAAACTATTTTTTTCAAAAAAGAACCTCATTGTTTACATAGCTCTGTTGAAATCTACTTTGAAGAATAATGTTTGTGGGGAAATATTGCTAAATCCCTGATATTCATACTTTCAGGGATATTTCGAAAAAAACAATTTAAGTGATCACATTTTTACCTTCGTTTATTCTCCAGAAAAGAATCAGAAATATAGTAAATTGAATGTTACTTTTAGGAGTGAATAATTTAGATCGTCGATATTTTTTTTTTGAAAACAACAAAAGTGGAAATGCTATCGCATGAATTTTATTATCTGAATATCTAGAGTATATGAATTTTAGCGCATTGATGTATTCCACACACCAATATTATTTTTCAACGTAGATCTCATTGTGGCTATAAAAAATAGGGTTCTAACTTGAAAAAACTGAATTTTCACATTGTATCATGATTTTCAATTGTGACAGAAGCATTCTAGAAATGAAATTTTTATGAAAAGCCTGAAGTTATCTATGTTTCTAGACAGCTCAATTTTTAAGTATTTTCTCGTAATTTCACCGTTGAAAAATAATTTTTTGACGAAAATTCGAAATTTTGACATTGAAACAATTCGAATTTTATTGATACTAACAATCTACAATTTGAATTGAAATTTGGTAACTAACATGAGATATTTCTCCCAAAATTTCTTCAGATCTTGAAGCCCACATATTGAATATCTCAAGTTGGGATTCTTCTGTCTTTTCCCCTAAAAGAATTCTTCATGAAAACCATTCAGAAAATTTTTTTTTCAATATAAACAAAATTTTATTATTATTATTAGGGCTTATCATAAATAATTCCATACTCTTAAAAATATATATCAGCACCCCAGAGGTAAAGTGTGTTAAGTCACAATATCAAAATTAGACAAAAGAGAGATTATTCAGTTCGATCATTGTTTCAAAGAATGTGTACTGCCATTATTTGGCGACTTCATATACCTAGGCAGTCAAAAATGTGTTCCACTAGCTAGAATTTACTAATGTGAATCCAATATTGTAGATAGTTCGTGTTTGAAAAAATGTGACTTAACACACTTAACCTCTGAGGTGCTGATATAGTTTATTATACATTTTTTTTGCTTAGTTTTCCCGAATTTGAACATTACTTTTATGGAGAGATTTAAACTCTTAGGCCAGCCTCTCACGTACAGTTTTAACTGAACAGTTAAAAATGTCAGTTGAAACTGAACGTGAGTGGGTATTTCACTCTCAGTTCAACTCGATTTTTTCAACTGAACAGAGATTAAACCACGGAAAATTGAATCAAGTATTCAATCGCAAAATTATAATGACACCATACGTAGAGACATATTATTTTGTGATTCAGCCTACTTAATACTCAATAATTCAAATTTCACAAATACAAACTATATTTTTCATGTGAGGGCGATGTATGATGTATAATATATTTCTGAAACGGGAAAAAAATGGTGATTCTTTCTAAGCCATTTCAAACTATTGTTCCATAAGAAGAACACAACTTTATGTTATAGCTCATGAAGGGAACCTCTTGGTAAAAAAACAAAGTATGCTACTGGATAGTTATGAAAAAAGTGCCTGTATAATGTTTTCATTTCAACATCTTAGCACAAACAGGAACGGAGATAATGGCCGAAGTTGAAATCGCCTAAATTTCAATTTTGGCATTTAACTCGAAAACAAAAGAAGTTAGAGGAATGCAGTTGATGGCATTATCAGTTTCTTTAAAAAAGACCTATCTCTCACGGTTAAAAAGTTGTAGTTCAAGTATCACTAATTTCGCCGACACTGTACAGTTTATCTGAGAAATATGAACAGTTGAAACTGACAGTTTAAACTACACGTGAGTGGCCGGCCTTAAAATTTGTTCTAAGAAATGCAAAATACAGGGTGAAATTTCCAAGTGAACAGATAAATGAAAAATTTTGCAACCGTAGCTTCTGCCAGGAAACAAACAAATGCTTCTCCTCTGTTAATTCAAAAACTCAATTCAACATACAAGGTATTTCTATTTCAATATCAAAGTCAGCCATGACAAAAATCTCAAAACTATTTTTTTTTCAAATGAGAACCAATTTTCCTCATTGCTCAGCTGGAATCTATTTTAAATAAAGTCTAATACGTACTGCTGCTTTGAAACCATTATCTTAATATATAAAACTCAGTCGGCCATATTGTTGGATACACCATTTATAACTCAAGATTGGATGTACTGTTTGTTATGAAAGTTTTTTAGTTGGATTCTTCTACGGTGGGGTTAACATGAAATACATTAAAACAATGAAAAATTTGATGAAAAGGAAAAAAAAGTAGGAAATAATTTTCCTTCTTGCGAATAAAGCCAGTAGATGTCGCTGAGGTTGATAGCGTTTTCTTGTGACTATTATTTTTGATATAAATTTGGTGAACAACATTTAATAATAATATTAACGCATCTGAGTCCATGTGTTATCACACCTTTCTTTCTTCCGAACACTACGGAAAAGTTTATGACGAAAAAACTAAAAATGTGGTTCACCATAAGGTAAAACAATTTTTAAATAATAATAAGGTACCGCTTAAATAAAGTGAAGTCTATTCATGTAAATAACAATGTACATACCTACCTATTTCAATGTAATTAAATTTTTTGTATATTTTGTACTTTAATTTTGTCTTATTTACCTCCTACTTGAAAAAGTACCAGTTTTGTTGATACAACCTTATGAATCTCTGAGGCGAAACAAATTTCGCCGGGCCAGCTAGTATTTCAATATATAAGGAAAATCACGCATATTCTGGTTCTCGTTTACACAATTTAAGTTACATCTATTCTTCAGAAGTTATATATATATAAATAATCAAAATCCCAATAATACCTTTCGGTGTTTGGGTCTCAAAATAACATATTCTAAAATTATAACTGAAATTTGATGATTTTCTTCCATTCTTCTCTATTTGCCGCCAACGTTCTAGCTTCGGTGATGTTTTTCCCTCTTCTCAAAATTTCCTTTGTAACCATATCGTCCCAAGTCAGTCCAGGTCTTCCCCTTTTATTCCTTTTTTCCACTCTCGCCTCCCATATCTGTCTTGTAGGTCTATCCTCTTCCATTCGCATTAAGTGCCCCCACCATCCCATCTGCCTTTCTCCAACATAATCCTCCATTGACTCTATCTCCAATTCCTTCCTAACATCATCATTTTTTTTTCTATCCAATCGTGTTATACCCTTCACACTTCGAAGATACTTCATTTCCATTGCCTGTAATTTGCTTCTACTTCTTTGTGTAGTAACCCAGGTTTCACAGCCGTAAGTTAATACCGGTCTGAATATGCTCTTGTACACCGTCATCTTGGTTTTCTCCTTTATTTCCCTTTTCCTCAAAAATTTCCGATTTAGCACAAAAAATAATCTATTTCCTTTTTCCATTCTATTTTCAATATCCCTCTCTTGACTACACTGCTATCTATATCAACTCCCAGATATGTGAAACTACTGACTTTTTCTATTTGCTCACCATCTATTTTTAGTTGCACATCCTCATCCTCCTCCATTTCCGCAATCACCATAACCTTAGTCTTCTTTTTGTTTATTTCCATTTCATACTTTTTCAGTGTTTCGTTCCAAACATCCACATTCCTCTGTATTGCACTTTTCGAACCTGCCATTAATACAATATCGTCCGCGAAGGCAAATGTTGATGACTCTACCTTCCTCAATTTTCTGTGTCCGACTATCAGAGTTCTCATTTCTTCCTTTGTTTCCTTTATGATCTCATCCAGAAATATTATAAAAAGTGTGGGGCTCAAAACTCCTCCTTGTCTTAGTCCTTCTTTGGTATGGAAACATTCCGATCTCATATTCTTGTATACGACACAATTCTGACTTTCTCTGTATACACTTTCTATGGATTGCACTAGTTGTTCTGCAATTCCCCTCTTTCTCAATATTTCCCAAAGCTTCTCTCTCTTCACTTTATCAAAAGCTTTTACAAGGTCTATAAACACAAAATACGCCTTCCTACCAGTTTTCTTCATCTTCTGTATAATTTGTTTAACTGCAAATATATGGTCTTGTACACTTCTGCCCTTCATGAATCCGCTTTGTACAGGATCTAAAGTATGCTCAACGAAATTTCTGAGTCTCCTCTCTAAAATACTCTCATCTTCAGAAGTTATGGCGAAAAAAAAATAAGAATTCAATAATTGACATTATATTTTCACTCTTACGTTCCATGTGAACACGATTTTTTTTGCACCAAGGGGGTGCATTTTGCCTCAGGAATTTCGGAAGAAGCAGTATGCTAAAGCACAGGTGTCTATTTTTGATCACGAAAAATCAATCACTAAAAAATTTCAAGTATTTATCTCGAGTTTCTCTTTGAAATATTCTAACGAACAGTCTTCGTGAATCACCCTGTATGCACAGTAGCCAACTCCACCAAGTCCACAAATCAAAAAGACCTGCAATTCCCTCTATCTAAGCGTTTCAACCGGGGACAAATTTCACAATTCTCATTCAGGTCAAATCGGCGCTTTCAATTCTCATATCGGGATCTTTTCGCTAACAAAGCGACGCCGGTTTTCCGCTGTTATCACTGACTCCTGCTAGGCGTCAGTAACCGTCGTCGCGACGCAGCAGTAGCACGTGCTCTTCGCTGCAATTCAAGCGCGTCAACTGATCCGTGAAGATTTCGTATCGCGTGAGATATTGCCAAAGTTGGGAGCCGCAGAGTTTTTCAATTCCTGTCGAGAATTTTGAGGAATAAATCGATTTTTTGTTGTTGGGAAGTTGCAGTGTGATTTTGTTCTCGGCTTGAATCATCTTTGAACTTTGCGGGGTATTTTTGTAGTTGTTCCACCTGGATCGTATAAGACGGAAGTCCAGAGCTATTGCCGCAAAACGCGGCAAAAAAGTCAAGGTGAGTCTAGAAGATCAAAATAATAAAAAAAATTGCAAAAATTAAATTGATAGAATTTGGGAGGAATCTCGACTCCGAGTTTTCTTTTCATCCAACTTGTTTTTTGATGGAAAATTTTGAGAAAGGGATCAAATTTTGAAATATGAAATTGACTTCTCAAGATTTTCACTCTGAAACCAAGTTTATTGAATCATGGCTGGGAGTGATAACCCAGATGAAATTTTCCATGAAATGCAGAATCCTTCAATCGATGTGACATTTACTAATTCTGAAAATGAAGAAAAAATTGAACAATGACCAATATCCCTAAATGGCCATGGAAAAATAACATTAATACAATTTGTTTCAAAAATTTCAATACACAACCCGGAGCTACAAATAAAATATGCAGGAAGTTTTCAAAGGTGACTTTTATCAACAGTATTATCTGTCGGAATTTTTAGGGAGGTCTTTGCTTTTTGTGACATTTTCATAAAGGTTTTCTCTCCCACTCTCTGAAACAAGAAACCATGAGAAAAAAATTTCAGATGAAGATTAAGACTCTGAAACATTACGCAGCTTTAGAGTTCGAAGTGTTTTTTTCTGTTTTTTCATTGATAGGCAACAGTTTTTTGTGAAGATTTGGCTCCTGACAAAAAAGTGCCCAAGTTTTACGCAGGGGTATTTCTTCTATTATTTAATTTTTTTTTCTCTATTTCAGAATCGTAACGAGTTCATTACAGCACTAAAACTAGTGATATAATGAATTCATTACAGCATTGTAATAGTAAGTCACACCACCTGCCAAGATACAATACAAAAGTCAATAATCTGAATTTTTATTAAAATTTCGAGAGTTTTTCACAAAACTTGACTGAATTAGAGGAAATATTTTCTAAGACTCGTTGCAGAAGGCAATTCCAACACCCATTCTTTCGAAGTCTTGCTTCTTCGTCGCTCGTTTTCGAATTTCGCATTCGTGTTGGAATAGGAGCTCATTTTGAAACTTGTTTCAGAAATTCTATTCTGAACGTTCTTAGTTTTAGAGACTGGGAGAGAAAACCTTATTAAAGTTTTTACAAAAATTCATCAACAGTTTACTTAAATCATCAAAATAAGTCATTATAATACAAATACTTCATATGAGGTATGCAATATACAGGGTTTCTCAAATGGCTTGGTTTTGGCTGTGTCTGGTAACTACTTTCAGACTAGATTATAGGTAAAAACATTACAAGGAGTCCTGGGCTCGATTTCCTTGAAAACACGATTAGTGGAATTTGTTTCACGATATCTTCTATTTATATGTTGTAATATAGAGCTTTCTTCATGGAAAGCGAGCAATCTACAATTTGAATACACAATACATGGGATATTTGTCTCAAAATTTCGTCTGCTCTTGAAGCCTATTGAATATCTCAAGTTGGGATTCTTATGTCGTTTACCCTACAAGAATTCTTCATCAAAACCATTCTGAGAAAGTTATTTTTCCCAATATGAACACAGTCTTAGTACAGTGAATCATAAACAATTCTATAATCCCGAACATACCTATATTATAGTTCATTACACCTACATTTTCCCGCTAAGGTTTGCCTAATTTGAACATAACTTTTACTGTGAGGTTTTAACGTATCAGATTTGTTCTGAGAAATGTTTATACATGGTGAAATTTTCAACTGAACGGAAAAACGCAATTTTTCTAATCACCCTTCATATACAGTATGCAATATACGGGGTATCCAAATGGCTTCGACATTCGTGTATATTCCAGTGGTGGAAACCATTCCACAATTTCTTCATTTGTTTTCAAGATAGAATCAAATTTTGATATTTTATCGATTTCGAAAATGCATCATAACTTTTTCACTTTCGAATATACCTGAAAAGGACTAAAACTGTCAACAGGCACATTTTCATTGGGAATAGGAACTAATTTTTTTAATCTCATTGACTAAGGGTATAAAAAAAAACTACTTCTTTATTTCAAACTAGGTGACCCGGCAGACTTCGTTCTGCCTCAATCGATAAATAAAAAACTTTAATGTTATAATAAACTGTTATGGCATAATAATAGGTATATACCTTGATAGGTAATACCTTGAAAGTGAACATAAAATTGTCCTGTACAATTATTTCTTCATCTTTGCCAAAAATTGGACAACTGTTTCGGCAGTTAACACCTGCACATTTTCCACATAAAACGTTACAAAAAAGACTCAGTTTTCTGCAGGTGCATGACGCATTGCATCCTTTTTTGCAGTTACTAAAAATCATTTTCAACAATTTTTGAGGTGAAGGTGTTTTTTGCATTTTCGTGGGCTGCAAATATCTATTGGTACTATTCCAACCGCAATCAACTGAATTGGGCGCTTTATTACGAAACCAAATTTGAAGTTGATGATATTAGGCAAGCATATATTCCATCGGCAGCTGTCGATTTTGGAATTACCGGTAAGACAAAAGCATCAAAGCTCCCCGAAAACATCCGTTTAGGCTTCTGAAAATACACAGTAATTGTCTACATATATAATAGTAGAATGGAGATTTGTTCAAAACATTTCGTCGTAAAATTTTCCGTAGTGTTCGGAAGAAAGATAGGTGTAATAACACATTGACTCAGATGCATTTATATTATTAGAAAATGTAGTTCACCGAATTAATTTCAAATATAATACTTTCACGAAAACGCTATTAATCGTAGCGACACCTACTGGCGTTATTCGCAAAAAGAAAAATTATTTCCTATTTTTCTTCCATTTCATCAAATTTTTCAGAATTTTAATGTATTTTATGTTAACCCCGTCGTAGAAGAATCCAAAAAAAAAAATCTTTCACCGCAAACAGTTCTTCCAATCTTGAGTTATAAATGGTGTAACGCACAAAATGCCGACTTAGTTTTATGTATTAAGATACGAACGCATAATTTTCTCGATCTTATATCTTAAAATATAGCAAACTTTTTTTTTGATATGAGATGAAAAAATAAAGTGTTCGTATTCAAAGTAACGAAGTTGTCATTGTTTCCACACTTAGTACAAGATATAAATGATAATTGAATATTGTTTCTCATTTCCAGTAAAAGGGTGCATATAGGAAGTTTTAAAAGTTTTCAGATATCTTCTGGTATATAAAAACGTTTTTACCTATCTATTCTGAAAGAAGGTATCAGATACATCCAATATCAAGCTATTTGGGACCGTTTCACGATATCTTCATTTGTTTTGAAGATATAACCAAATTTTTATAATTTACGATTTTATTTTAGAAAATATTAAAAAAAAAGAATTGAAACTTTCCACATGCAATTTTTCACTGGGAATGAGATATTATATTCGATGTTTTCTCATCTGCTATACTAAAAGTGGTAACAATAACAACTCCTTCATTTTACTTACCTACTTTGAAATCTATAAAAATCATTATATCAATTCCGTACTTGAAACTTACTTCTGCGCATTTAGCTTCACATTATTCGCCAGAATTTCGTTTTTTATTGAAGCAATCAAGAACTTCCGGCATGAAGTATTCCTTTGGCCTTCAAGTAGACTATCTCCACCACCAATTAATCATTTTCACATTCTCATCAATCTTCTGAGAACAGCTGAAAAAGTGGAACCCCAACAAAAAGTACGAATTACGCTTAGAGCAGCCGTTCTATTATATAAATCAGAACAGGACAAAAAACCATAACTGGAAACAAAAGCAACTTCGAGTTCGTTCCTTTAGCCCCATAATTCTCATGGAAATTTTCGCGGGCTTTAGTATGTCAGTGTTCTTTGCTGAGCTGATGAGTGGATCGATACAGTTTAGTTGAAAGGACCAATTCGGTCGGTTTTTTTGTGTTTTCTGGACAAAGAATGTGGTTTCTAACGAAAAACTTGTATCAATCTAGGTAGGGACAGGTTGAATAAATTGTTCCCCAGCAAATGATTCCCTCGTTTTCTATCGTTAAGAACTAATATCGTTCAAAACGAGCCTCTACAATTTTACATGCCCCACTTTCAATTTCTTTTAATTTGTTATGTCGCAGACATCTTTGCCTTTTCCTTCCCTATTCCCTCACTAAGATTAAGTATATGTTATTAAAATTATTTGAAGTACTCTTAATGTATGTTTTTTATTATAATTGAGGGTTGGCAGGAAGACATCTACATGATATGCCCACCTAATTCATATTGTAATATCATAATAGAGACCAATAAAGAGTTGAAATAATAATCGTAATATTTTACTGATTACGTGAATGTCTTCTTGAATGTTAAGTGCTATCATACACTGCGCAATAAAATTAACGCACATTATGAAAATCTCAAATTTATTCTACATCTGAAGGTGTTCTCAACGATAATTATTTTTATCAGAATTATGTGCGCATATATGTTATCCACTTTCAACGTTTTTCTTCAATACAGATGTTTTTTCCCAGCAGGAATAAAAAAAGAAGATATTAGATTTTTAATGTATTGGCTCCATTCTAAAATCAGTTGTTCTCGATCAATTCTAGTGATCAATAGTTTTTCTTTCGTTTGATTTTCTACACTCGATCGCTATGCAACGCGAAATACGCAATTTGACCTAAGAGGAATGTGCCCAAGCGGTAGTTTTGCGAGAAGAAGGGTGGACATACACAAGAATTGCAGAAAGGTTTGGAGTTTCCCATACAAGTGTGTCCAGAATGTTGCAGCAATTCAGGGAGACAGGTATGAATGTCCGAAGATCAGACAGGGTAGACCCCGGGTAACAACTGCCATTCAAGAACGTTACTTGAGAGTTTCTTAGTTGAGACAACGGTTTGCAACAGCTCGCCTACTTCAAAATCAGCTCGAGCAAACTCATGGGTTGCAAATTAGCACTTAGGCAATAAGAAATCGCCTTAGAGAATATGATTTAAGGCTTCGTGTCGCGGCAAGAGGCCCAGCTCTTACCCCAGCCCATCGAAGGGTGCATTTGGATTTTGCGGGAGAGCATATCCATTGGGAAGAGGCCGATTGGGAAAGAGTTCTCTTCACAGATGAGCCTAGATTCTGCCTCTACCATTGGTGATCGACGGTCCTTTGTATATAGAAGTCCACATGAAAGATATGCTCAGTGCAATTTCCTGAATACTACTGGTTTCGGCGGAGAATCGATTATGGTATGGGGTGGAATATCTTTGATTGCTCGCACAGACCTAGTTGTCGTTAATAATAGAGCTATGAATGCTGATAAGTAGGAAGGATTAGATCAGAACATTTTAAGATCACTCATTTTGAGTATGAACCGTTGTTGCCGAGCTGTAATTAACGCAAGGGGTGGAAATACCAAGTATTAAATCATTTATCAGCATTTCAGTATTTTGAAAATTGTTCATTTCTTTTCTTTCACATAAGATTCGGTGAAACCCTGAAGTTTTCTTTCATTTAATGTGTCTTGTTTCGTTCAAAACCTTCCCGAGGGAACATAAAAAATAAGTTATAAAGTCAATGTAGAGTTAAATTTCATTAACATTGAGATTTTCAGAATGTGCGTTAAATTTTTTTGCGCAGTGTACAACTTCAAATATCATATGGTCGGGATGGAATACTGGACACTCAAAGAAGACTCCTCGTACAAAAGTTGTCAGATTGCAGTTCCGAAAAGAATTTATAGGGATTAATTCACACAAATAAAAACTCATATCATTTATTGATACAGATATTATACATTTATAACATTTTCTAAAAGAATTAGAATTCTTTGGTAAAATGTTCGAAAACATCAAGGTATAAATAAGATCAACACACAAAAAATCAATAACAAACACTACAATCACAAATACATTGGCGAACATTATGTCTAATGTTCTCTTTTGACAATTTTAACATTCAAACCATTCCTCGAAGTTAGGACTACTTCAGCTCGTATTTCAAGTTCGTGCTCTGGCACAGCAGGCCTGAATTGGAAATTCCTGAGCATTTTGGCAAGGATAACTTTCATCTCATTCATGGCGAATCTCTGACCTAAAAAGAACCGAAAAACTTCAATTTCTGTCTTTCCGTGGTATCTCACATGGTCAATATAATTGGAGCAATAAAACTGGCTTATTCTCACCGACCTAATTATTGATTATACAGGGTGTCCCGGATAAGATGGGAAATATTTCAATAAGCACAGGGGCTTTTCAAAATTGAATGAAAATTAAAACCATTTCATCTCTCGAACGGAATCACTATTTTATCTGAAATTTGAAATGAAGATAGCTTCCATCAGGTTTAAGAAAAGTGCAATCAAATATAGTTCGATTTTAAGGACCATACTACATAAATTTGGACAGTTATTAAAATTTCGAGAAATCACCCTGAATAGTGAATTTCATGATTCCTTCGACATCTGCGTAAACTTTAAGACTCATTTATTCAAATAGCCAGATAATATTGCTTCACAGTATCAGGGTTGTTGAGAACTGATTTATTCTTCTTGACAGTGACACAAATTTTTGGCTTTTATGTCGATATTCAACATAACCAAGTAAATTTTTAATCTTAGTAAATATCATCAATTAAATAACTGTACAGAGTATCCCAAATTGCTTGATTTTGACTGTTTTAGGTACTTCTGGACTAGATAGGTAAAAACTTCAAAACGTGTCCTAGGCTCGAGTTTCGTTTTTTTTTTGATATATTATCGATTTCGAAAATGTGCCATAACTATTTCATTCACGAAAATATCTGAAAACGATTAAAACTTTCTACACCATTTCCAATTGTAAATCAGAAATCGTCGATTGACATTCAGTACACATCACTTGTATTTAAGATTTGTCAATTGTATTTCAGAAAACATTAAATGTTATTCAGAGTGGTCAAATGAATTTCAGAAAATATCAAATGAAATTCAATTGAGTGATCCGAAATACATTTGATATCTGAAATCAATTGACGAATCTGAAATTCAATTGAAGCTTTCTGAAATTAATTTGACTAATCTGAAATACCCTTGATGCTTTATGAATTACACTTGGAAATGGTGTAGAAGCGCTTTTTCACCGAAAAAAAGAAACTATAAACCAATATTTTTTTTCATGTGGAAAAAAGTCACTTTTGTTAATACGAACGCATATTTTTTTTTACTTATATCATAAAAAAAATTGAAGATGAAAAAAAATTAAGACAATGTTTTATTCCCAGTGAAAAAGTGCTTGTTCAAAGTTCAGATATTTTAAAAAATGAAAAAGTTATGGCACATCCTCGAAGTCGAAAAAATATAAAAATTTCATTACATCTTCAAAACAAATGAAGAGATTGTGAAACAGTATTCACTACTGGTGTTTTCACGGAAATCGAGCCCAGGATTCCTTTCAACATTTTTACCTATCTAGTCTAGAAGTATCAGGAACAGCTAAAATCAAGCAATTTGGGATACCCTGAACAGTTACAGTTAGTTAGGTTATCTTTGAATGCAGAAATAATTCTATTCGGTTTCATTCCAGAGTAGGCACTTTTGATTTATTTCCAGTTGGCTGTAACTGAGACTTATTAGGATAGATTCTTTAATAATAATGATGTATATTCAATTATTGATTAAATCAATAAAGATTCAAAATTCACTTCGTTTAGTCCTCAGAAACCTTGATGGTGAGATGCAATATTATTAAGGAAATTTGAGACATCATAAAATTCATTGTACCGGGTGATTTCACTAACTCATTAGAACAGTCGAAATTTATGTAATACGGTCCATTAAATCGAATTATATGGATTGCAGTTTCCTTGAACCTCATGGAAGCTACCTTAATTTCAAATTTTTTAAGAATTTCCGTTCAGGAGATAAAGTAGTTTGAATTTCCTTTCAATCTTGATAAATTAGAATCTTTAACTCCTAAAGGCAGTTTTTCATGATCCTCAAATTGTTTTCTATCTCCCATTAAAATGTTTTCCATCTTATCCGAGACACCCTGTATATTCTTCAAATGATAAAGTCTGTGAATAAATGCAAAGGATTTCAGGACATACGATTCTTCAAGGGTTATTAGCAAGGGTAGTTAATATGAACCTGCCCATTTCTATTTTCATTTTGTTTTTAAAAATTTCTCTTTTCATCAACTTTGTCTGTCATATTTATTTTTTTTTCACATATTATTATTGTTTTCTGAGTTCATAGGCTCTTATTATTTTTCGATACTTATTTGTCCACAATCAGATATTTAAACAAAAATATTGAAGATATAACCCTATGAAATTTCTGCCAGTACTCACCTATACAGTTTCTTGGCCCGAGACTAAAAGGTAAATAAGATCCAGTAGTTAATTTTTTAGGGTCTTCGAATCGATGAAGATCGAAGCTATCAGGATTTTCATAATATTTCGGATTTCTGTGGGACCCATAAGCGAAATGCGATAGCGTGACACCTTCTGGATAGTGTCGTCCCTCTGAAAAGAAATACAGACGTAAGAGAACGTTTTATATTACACATAAGTGATGAAAAAGAGGTGAAGAGGTCAGATGCATCTTTTGAGATGCAGAATTAACGCAATTGCATCAAGAATTTCAAATTGATTTTAAATGTTACATGTTACCTTGTCATTCTAGATTATTCATCACTCTGGAATAATTTAAATTTTTCACCAGTTCAGCATTATTTTTGTACAAGTTCACACGAAAATTGTGTGAAACATAAAGGATTGATTCAAAACTTCATGGGAATTATAAATTTCCCAACTTCAATGGTTCAGAATGAATATAATTGCATACGGAATTTGCAGTGAAAGGAAATACTTTTTATTTGCTTATCAGTTTTAACTGAAGGCAAGAAAAATGATAATTAATAATTGCCGAATCCATTATTCCAAGAATGGACAGCCGAACCTCAAAGAATTAGCGGAGTTTTAATTACCCGCCGTCTGTAGATGAGAATATTTTCCAAGCCATTAACCAGTTACTATAAACAAGTTCTCATGCCACGAAAACGCTGAATTAACAGAATGGAGTCGTGAGATGGAAAATCTTTGTTGAAATGCAAAATTGAGTATTTGGTCATGGTCAGGCACGCCTTATTTAGGGAACGAGAAAAAACTTTTGATTTCAACAAACCTGATTGGTACTATCCAAAAATTTAATGTGTAGGGGACCCACCAGATTCCGGTCGGTAAAATCCTTAGATAACTCGGTTGACGGAAAAAGGTAAAGTCATAATTTTGGGAATTGAGAAAAATCAGGTAGTTTTGAGGAGCGAAACGGGTGACGGTTAAAGTCCATTGAGGGAAAAACGGTAAAGTTTTGTTTTAGTAGTTGCCGAAATATAAGGTAGTTCAGAGAAGTGAAAAAGCCGAAGTAGAGGGTTTCTTGAAAAAGGGGAATTTTCCTTATTTTACAGTTAGGATTTTAGAGTCGGGAAGCGCAATCGGAAATTACGGTAGTTGTTACGAAACGGGAGTGAAGCGATTCGGGAGTGGTTATTTCAGAGAACTTTTTCTACGAGGGAAATCCAAAGGTCAAAACTTTTCAATTTTAATTGATGAGGATAGTTTGAGTCCAAAAGTCTTTCAATCTCTCACCTCTCATCACTACCTCACATCTTATTTTCCTATTATTATGTTATTTTGGTTTTTGGGTAATTAGATAACTCAGTTGAGAGTGAACCTTTAATTTTTTTTCTGAAAGTGTGTTAGAAAGTCTGAGGTACAGACAAAAGGAAAAACTAGTTATTTCATCATTTTTTAATTTTATGGTTTTTTAGGAGAATAGATTTTTACGAAAGTTATTTATTTTGATGGTTTCTATTTTCCCCAAAAACTAAATTATCTACAAGAAAAATAACACTAGTTAATAGTTAATAGTTTAAAAGGGGTTACAGTCCGTTACGACCTGATGGTCTATTGTGCCCTCTGACAAAGCTTTGAAAATCCAATATCTCGGAAGGCTTCAGTGAGGCTAATTCCTCACTCCTACAGGTCTCTTGACCAAAGCATTGTTTCCTTTGGCTTACAATGCCAAAGCATTCTGTGACTACGGAATAAGAGTTTCTTTCTCCTCCCCACAGAATCTACACTCGTCAGTGTTCGATACGCCCATTCCCAGCAAGTGCTTTCTGAGGCAACAATGCCCTGTAAGAAAGCCAGTGAGGAGGTGTAGTTGGTTCTTACTGAGATCCAAATATTTTTTGGATCTTGCAGTTTCAAAATTCCGAAGGAACTTTTTGGAGCGATCCAACCCTGGGAGATTCTGCCAGAGTGTTTCACTTTCAGTTTTCTCCTTCTCCAGGAACTCCTTCTTATATGTACATTTTCCTATACCACAGAAAGGTTCTGAGCCAGTGAGTAGTTTCCGAGCACCCTCTCTGGCATGTTTATGGGCCTCTTCGTTACCTGTGATGCTCGAATGACCAGGAACCAAAATCAAATAGACCTTATTTTTCTTGCCTACCTTATTGAGTTTGTTCTGGCATACCCATGTCGACTATGAGTCAATGACATAAGAGTTCAGTGCTTTAATAGCAGCTTGACTATATGAATGTATAGCTATGTCGCAATTCTGATAGTTTCTCTCTAGATTAACATCTAGACATCATTCGATTGCTAATATTTCTGCTTGAAGAACACTCAAACAGGAACCTAACGATAGTGCACACTTGGCTTTGGCCCCGTGAACCCCAGCGCCAGCTCCCGTGTTGGTTTTAGAACCATCTGTATACCATTTAACAGTATTTTCTTTGAAATTTTGGTCGGTGTGTTCACGCTCCCATTCCTCTTTTTTGCATAGCATCGTACTGAAGTTTTTAAAAAAGTCCGTCGAGGAAAATGGTAAAGTCCTAATTTTGGGAATTGAGAAATATTAGGTAGTTTCGAGGAGCAAAACGGGTAACGGTAAAAGTCCGTTGAGGGAAATACGATAAAGTTTTATTTTCGTAGTTGCCGAAATATAAGGTAGTTTAGGGGAGTAAAAAAGCTGAAGTAGAAGGTTTTTTGAAAAAGGGAATATTTTTTTGTTATACAGTTAGGATTTTCGAGTCGTTAAGCGCGATCGGAAATTACGGTAGTTGTTGCGAAACGGGAGTGAAGCGTTTCGGGAGTGGTTATTTCAGAGAACTTGGATTATTTCTACTAGGGAAATCAAAATATCAGAACTTCTCAATTTTAATTGATGAGGATAGTTCGAGTCCAAAAGTCTTGCAATCTCCCACCTCTCATCACCACCTCACATCTTATTTTATTATTATTTTGTCATTATGGATTTTGGGTAATTGGAAAACCCAGTGAAAAGTGAACTTGTATTTTTTTGTATGAAATTGTGTTAGACAGTTAAAGGTACAGAATTATGGAAAAATTAGTTATTTTATTATTTTTTGATTTTGTTATTTTTTTGGAAATAGATTTTTTTGAAAGTTATTTTGATGGTTTCTATTTTCCCCAAAGACTCAACTCTCTAGAAGGGAAATAACACAAAGTCCTACTCTTTTGCAGAAGGCCTTAATCACACTCTTTTCGAGTTGAAGAGAGCCAAATTTTGTTGTTAGGTTGACGTTAAGCCGCTCTGCCGTTAACCCCTTAACATCTATACTTCGTATGAACAAAGTCACTTTTTATTACAAAAAGGACAAAGATCATATAGAGGTTGTCTGTGACATATAAAAAATTATATTCCTTATAAAATATGAAACATTATTTTTGCCTAGTTAACAGTTTCAATATGCGAACAATATAATTCAAAAGTTGCTTTGTTGGTTTAATCCTTCTGTTGAACATTTAATTTTCCTAATGTGTAAATAAAAGAAAAACGATTGATTTAATAAGATTTTAACCAAACCCAATTGTAATTAGTCAATCTCGATGGAATAAAGAATTTAACATAATCTTAGGATGACATACTTACCAAAGATAAACTCTTTCGTAACCTTCCTGGTATACACAGGTACGGGAGGATAAAGCCTCATAGATTCTTTGATGGCCAAATCAAGCAATTTCATTTTGTTTATCACACTTTGATCGAATTTTTCTCCCATTTCATTGAGAATATCTTGCTGCTCCTTGTAAAGTTTCTCCTGAAACACAAATCTGGTCAGTAGTGGATTGATATAAATGTTTATTGCGCAACCTGTATGGATTCGTGCTTTGCGATTTCGTAAACGAAGAAACTCATTGCTGCTGTTACAGTATCATGGCCCTGTGAAATAGAAGAAATATAGTAACTTTGCTTTTCCTACATAGTTTTTCGAAATTTATGTTCATATTGATTACTGAATGTCATCATTTCTAAATTTATGAAATTTAAATCATTTGTTGAATGAAAGAATGCATAAGATAAATAGACGAAATGTACGAATCTAAAAAATTCAAATATCATCAATTACATTCCAATATAATCTAAAATAAACAAAACAAGGGAAACGATATAAAATCAAACTGTAACCATAATCACACAAACATCTTGTCCTTCACGCTAGAGGAAAACCGTATAAAAAAGCAGTGTAACCAGGAAATGACTGAAAAAATAAAACGGAAAACAGAAAAATTCTCTGCCTTTACGGAGGCCACACCGAACACATTTTTGAAACAGATGAATTCGAAGGCTCAGAGATCTTTTATCATGAGATAGGAGAAATTATATCAGATTTTGTCACTGAGATAAGAGATATTCCGATTTCAGCCTTATTTGGTATCATCAGTATCCCATACACCTCAGGGAGAAAATCTTCATAAAATATTTTGATATTTAGCATATCATTGGAGATGTAGATTTTCATTTTGACGCAATTGGGTGTCACTGCTTTGTAATTTCTACTCAGTACATCCCACCTAATTGATTTAAATATCGAAGGTTTTTATGAAGATTTTGTCCCTGAAGTGTATGGGATACTGATGATGCCAAACACAGCTGAAACCGGTAATCTCTCATATCAGTGACAAAATCTAAATTCTTTTCTCCAACCTCATGATAAAAGATCTCTGAGCCTGGGAATTGAAAGTGGTATTCATTTCCATTATTACTAGTTGGAATTCATCTTTGTTTAAAAAAGGAAAACAATTTAATTTGAATCCAAACAAGTTCGAATCAAAAATATAAAAAAAAGTCTAGAGGTTTAAGATTTAAAGTCGGTTCTAAAATATTCTGCGAATTTTGAATTCGTGTAAGAATGTCACGACAATGCACTTGTATTGAAAATAACTATTCGAATACTCAAGGTAAGCGTATTCTCGACTGTCAATGATAATTTAGTATTCTAGAAACTGAAATTTTAATATTTCGCTGAAATGATTTTCGAAAAGGTACTCGCTCAATCTTTTTTATAATATACTAAGACGAGCCATGGAAAGTCTTTTTTCCTTTAAATGAAATATGCAATTTTTCTCCTGAACCTTTTTGAAATAAAGAAAATTTGCAGTCCTTAATTTGATTCATATTGACGATCGTTACAATTGAGCGATAAATGGAAAATTTGCCTAGTTACGGTTTCCATGCAAAATATATTTTGACAGACTTGTAGGATTATTGATAGTTGTCACTTGCTAGCTGGTGTGAAATGGAAAAATCGTCAGATAATGTGGATTTGGTTTTCCCCGGGTCATCAAAACTTTTGAAAATATTTTGAGGAATTGGATCATTTCGGGAATTTGTACAATTCGAAAAGTGAAACAGTTTTTCAATAGGATGCGTGCTCACAGCATTATTCAACAAAATGGCTTGGGATGAAGAATGGATATTGTCGACTTTGTGTTCCCGATATTCTATGATATGTCTCAACTGGTTGTCATACAAGTATTGGTAAATATTTGGAGTTACGCGTGTTTTCGGACAAATCGAATGAAGATTAACATGCAAAAAAATCAAGAGTTTCTTCCGAAAAAACAGTTTCCCATTTGAAGTACCGGATGATTTACATTCAAGGTAACTGTCCTCATTTGATTAATTCTAGATTTGTATTGTGCACATGAAATAAATGGTGGGTTTTACGAAACTTGATTCAAGCACTATCAAATTGATTGTAGATTAGTTGAATTTCACGTCAAGTGATTCTATTGTTCCGAATTCACGAAGTTTTTTTGATGGCACAATCAAAGTTGTGTGGAACCCCAACTTTCACTGCAACAGTTACAATTGTTCGTGGTTATTCATTATTATTAATTTACATAGCAACATTTTCCGTCCGACGTAATACGAAAAACTGTTGACATAGAATAGTTATTTATAATGCAAGTTCACACTGATATTTTTCAACGAGAGGAAAATTAAATTTTTTGAATAAACGAGTGTTAGAATAACGCTTCTGTATGAGTACCTATTAAACGACATTTTCTCTAATTCATTGAGAGTTTATTGAAATAAATATCGATATTGAAAGAGTCTTCTGGACTTATTGGCCTTGGTCCGTTGCGAATAATTTCACCTAAAGTTTCGCCTACAACTGCGGTAGCAATCATCAGAGAATACTTGGTCTAAGATTGTAGGTACCTCGAACGCTGAATTTCTGACACTGACGTGTTCGAATCGGAAGTGTTTTATCTACACCCCGGTTAATGGCGGGAAAAGGTAGTGAGTTTACGCGCTCGATGTTGATTGGCCCATCGCCAGTGTCAGAAATTCAGCGTGCAACCTTTGAACAAGAAAACTCTGAAGATACCTACCGCAGTTGTAGGCGAAACGTTAGGTGAAATTGTTCCTAATAGACCACGACCAATAAGCCCGGAAGACTCTTTCAATGTCAATATATCCGGTCGTGAAAGATTTAAACGAAATTAATATCGTTTAGTGATTTATACATTGACAAATATTGATTGGAACAACTGTTTTCCGGCTCAAGAATTTGACAGATAATTAATGTTTTATAATGATTCGACTGACATAGTACGCTACTGGATTGCCATGAAAAAAGTGCCTCTTCAATGTTTTCATTTGAACTAAAACATCCCAGCAAAACAGAAACGAAGATAATGAACAAAGTTGAAATTGGCCAAATTTCAATTTCGGCCAATAACTCGATAACGAAAGAAGATGCAGGAATGCAGTTGATGCCATTATCTCTTTCTCTGAAAAGAAAGACTGTAATATGTAATTCATTTTCCTCAATCTCGGGTATCACTTACTTTGACCACCCTGTACAGAGTATCCCAAATTGCTTGATTTTGGCTGTTTCCGGTACTTCTAAACTATATAGATAAAAAAGTTGAAAGGAATCGTGGGCTCGATTTCCGTAAAACACCAGTAGTGAAAACCGTTTCACGATATCTTCATTTGTTTTGAAGATATAATAGTTAATAGTTTAAAAGGGGTTACAGTCCACTGCGACCTGAAGGTCTATTGTGCTCCCTGACAAAGCTTTACAGCTCGCCTTCCAGTCCCTTATATGTAAATTTTGCTATACCACAGAAAGGTTCTGCGCCAGTGAGTGGTTTCCGAGCACCCTCTCTGGCAAGTTTATTGGCTTCTTCGTTACCTGTGATTTCCGAATGACCAGGAACCCAGATTAATGAGACCTTATTTTTCTTGCCGACCTCATTGAGTTTGCTCCGGCATTCCCATGTCGACTTTTGAGTCGATGACATAGGAGTTCAGTGCTTTAATAGCAGCTTGACTATCTGAGTGAATAGCTATGTCTCAATTCTGATAGTTTCTCTCAATATTAATTTATAGACATCTTTCGATTGCTAATATTTCTGCTTGCAGAACACTCACACAGGAGCCTAACGATAGTGCACACTTGGCTTTGGCCCCGTGAACCCCAGCGCCAGCTCCCGTGTTGGTTTTAGAACCATCTGTATACCATTTAACAGTATTTTTCTCTGAAATTTTGGTCGGTGTATTTCCGCTCCCATTCTTCTTTTTTGCATAGCATCGTTCTTCTCAGTACTTACTTTCTTGACCATTACATCACTTGGAAGGTTCGCAGATGAGATGTAGTTACTCAAAGAGCTCCAGACTCTAATTCTATCATTACCTGCGTCTTCTCTAGATATTCTGAGGATGGCCTCATGGGCCATCCTGTCAATCACCAGATGAAGGGGTGAGGGATATAACAAATATTTTGTTTTTTTTCCGATTTAGAAGATGTGCCATAACTTTTTAATTTTCGAAAATATCCGAAAAGATAAAAACTTTCAACAAACACTTTTCCACTGGAAATAAGAATTTATTTCGAATTTTTTTCATCTTAAAATTTTGTTTTGTAATAACATGAAAAAAAATGCGTTCGTATTCGAAATAAAAAAGTTTTTTTTTGGAGAGAGAAAAAATTGAATATAGTTTCTTTTCTCCGGTGAAAAAGTGCTTCTAGAGAATGTAAATCGTTTTGAGATATTTTCGTAAATAAAAAAATTATAGCACATTTTCGAAATCGATAATTCTTCAAAATTGAAGAAAAGAATTGAGATGTTGTTTTCACGAAAATCGAGCCCAGGACACCTTTCGAAGTTTTTACCTATCTGGTCCAGTAGTACCTAAAACAGTCCAAATCAAGCAATTTGGGATACCCTGTACATTTAGTAATTAAGGAGCTTTGTTATTATAAATCAAGAAAAACTGAGGAACTTGAACGACTCCCAGTAGAATCCGCGTTTCGTTGATACAATCTCACCCTAGCACGAATATTTCTCCTTCAATTTAATTCGCACCCTTCTCTCTGAGCTTTCCACCGATTTCACTATCGCGTTGATTTATCCGACGTCTTAATTAAGATCTCGGTCAAAGTCCGCTTGGCAATTCTCAAAAACTTACTGCAAACATGAACGTATGGACTTCGTCCCTTATTTCTTTTTCGGAAAGCAACTTGTCATTGTCCGAATAATCCAAGAGAATGTCCAGAAGGTTGGGCCTTCGGACGCGATCGTCTTGATGGAAGTCCGCTTCGTTGCTTTTCTCCTTCCGTTGTTTCCTTTTCTCGCGAATCACCTTGTCGGTGAAGCCGTGCAGAATTTTTATGCATTTTCTCTCGGTGCGGAAGTCCTCGCTAAATATGTAGGTTAGCTTCATGATTTTTCGTAAGGAGCAACTCCTACCGGCTATTATTCGGCACATTTCCTTCACGGCCCTGACATACTCTGTGTTTTGGTTGTGCTGGGCCTCTATTGTCACCCCCATGGCTGTTTCTGAAACATATTATTCGGGTTGTGAACGAGATATTCTTGATAATGGAATATTTGTTGGGACATTATTTGGGCTATTTCCGTTATCTACACTGTTGGTATTTACCGACGTTTCGGCAAGCATTCGCCTGCCGTCATCAGGGTGTTGTTGGTCCTGAGAAGCACCGGTCTTTGCCAAACTTGTTCCGTTTGGACTTTTGCGCTCCATACTATCCAACTGAGTTGTGGGAATGCAAACGCTAGCTGTCGGAGGTGCAAACTCCGAAACTCAACCCACTCTGACTTACAGTCTACTGAAGTAGGAAATTCTCATTTCACTCGAGTTGTTTTGACACTTGGACATAAATGTCATGAATAAATAATGAACATCAATGAGTTAAGGAGGACGAACGCGGCCCAAAGAAGCAATTAGTCCTGACATGAGCCAGTCCTGACGTAGCCTAACCTACTGTGCAAACCAACTACACAAGAGATAAGTACAGTTGATTTATGACTTCATCTTCTTCTTGAAGTGAGACTGAGTCTTGTCAATTCTGTCATCAGCCTTCTTGTGACATTGATGTTCATTATTTATTCATGACATTTATGTCCAAGTGTCAGAACAACTCGAGTTAAATGAGAATTTCCTACTTCAGTAGACTGTTAGTCAGAGTGGGTTGAGTTTCGGGGTTTGCACCTCTGACAGCTCGCGTTTGCATTCCCACAACTCAGTTGGATATTATGGAGCGCAAGAGTCCAAACGGAACAAGTTTGGCAAAGACCGGTCCTTCTCAGGACCAACAACACCCTGATGACGGCAGGCGAATGCTTGCCGAAACGTCGGTAAATACCAACGGTATAGATAATGGAAATAGCCCAAATAATGTCCCAACATATTATTCGGGTATTGTTAGTTTTTTATCGATTGCAAAACTGTACAGGGTATCCCAAATTGCTTGATTTTGACTGCTTTAGGGTCTTCTGGACTAGATATGTAAAAACTCCGTAAGGTGTCTTGGGCTCGATTCTTGTGAAAACGCCATTAGTGAAAACCGTTTCACGATATCTTCTTTTTTTTTATTTCGATTTCGAAAATGTGCCATAACATTTACGAAAATATCTGAAAACTATTGAAACTTTCTAGAAGCGCTTTTTTCCCGAAAATAAGAAACTATATTAATTTTTTTTTCTCGTGGAAAAAAAAACTAACGCATTTTTTTACATTTCATTTCATGACCACAAATTTAGAGATACAAATATTTTAAATATTGTCTTATTCCCAGTGAAATGGTGCTTGTTGAAAGTTTTTTTTTTTCAGATTTTTTCGAAAATGAAAAAGTTATAACAAATCATCTGAATCGAAAAAAATTTCAAAATGTTGATATATCTTCAAAACAAATGAAGATATCGTGAAACGGTTTTCACTATTGGAGTTTTCACGAGCCCAAGACTCCTTTCAACGTTTTTACCTATCTAGTCTAGAAACAGCCAAAATCAAGCAATTTGGGATACCCTGTACAGGGTGGGCAAAATTGGTGATACCTGAACAACAACTTTTTAACCGTGAGAGATAGAAGAAAATGAATGACACGTTACGGTGGTCTTTTTCAGAGAAACTGATGATGCTATCAACTGAATTCCTCTGCCTTCTTTTGTTTTCGAGTTATAGGCGAAAATTGAAATTTGGGCGATTTCAACTTTGGCCATTATCTCCGTTTCTGTTTGTGCTAGGATGTTGAAATGAAAACATTTTACAGACACTTTTTTATAGCAATTCAGTAGCGTACTTGTTTTTTTCCCAAGAGGGTTTCTTGCTGAGCTACAACATAAAGTTGTGTTTTTTTTATGGGAACAATGGTTTGAAATGGCTTAGAGAGAAACGCCATCTTTTTCCCGTTTCAGAAATATGTCATACATCATACAGAGACCTCATATTCATTCGGATATAATGAAAAATATAGTTTGTATTTGAAATTTGAATTAATGAGTAGTAAGTAGACTGAATCACAGAATGATATATATCTACGCATGGTGTCATTATTATTTTGCCATTGAATACTTGATTCAATTCTCCTTGGTTTCATCTCTGTTCAGAACAACTGTCAATTATTAGAATTCGGGGTCATTATTGCCGGGAATATGAAAATGTTCGAAAACTACTAGAAATAAGATATGGTAAAATGTTTTATTTTAGCAGCAGAAATGACTTCACAGTTGTTCTGAACAGAGATCAAACCACGTAGAATCGAATCGCAAAATAATAATGACATCATGCGTAGAGACATATTATTCTGTGATTCGATTATTCAAATTTTACAGACAAACTACATTTTTCATGATAACTGAATGAATCTGAGGTCGATGTATGATGTATGATATATTTCTGAAACGGGAAAAAAATGGCGGTACTTTCTGAGCCATTTCAAACTATTGTTTCCATAAGAAAAAACACAAATTTATGTTGTAGCTCAGCAAGGAAACTTCTTGGGAAAAAACAAAGTAGGCTACTGGATTGCTATGAAAAAAGGGCCTGTATAATGTTTTCATTTCAACATCCTAGCACAAACAGAAACGAGATAATGACCAGAGTTGAAATCGCCTAAATTTCAATTTTGGCCTATAACTCGAAAACAAAAGAAGATAGATGAATGCAGTTGATGGCATTATCAGTTTTTCTAAAAAAGACCACCGTAACGTGTCATTCCTTTTCCTCTATCTCTCACGGTTAAAAATTTGTTTATGTACCAAATGCGTTATACATTGTGTTTCAAATAGAGGTGATCTCTAGGATATATAGAAAACAATTCACACATTTCTTACGATTTTGGCGAAACTACGGACAATATTTTAATGAAATCGTATACGAATGTTGTGAAGCTGATACATACAATGAATTTGTTTTTATTTCTGACTCTCATAGAGGGCGCTAGGTACACGGTTCATACCAAGTAAAATAGAACATACATACCTCTTTCAATATAACATTTATTAAGCAAAATTTCAAGTGAACTCGAACGTCTTTCAATTTGTCACCAAAAAGGTTCTCTTGATGAAACTCGATAATGCGAACCGTTTGAAAATTATGAGGCAATAACCGATGCTGGTATGAAATGATGATAAAGTTATTAATATTTATTATTATTAATCAATAAGCATAATGTGAATTGGAGGAAAGAATACAACGTCTCTTTAATGACCTCATAGCTAACTCCCAACTGTTAAGGAGATTGAGGAATTATTTAGAAAAAGGGATAACTTGTGTTTTCGTTAAAACGGAGTAAATTTTGAACACCTACTCTATTTGAATTCTATTTTATGTTATTTACTGCTTTTGTATTTTCATCTTGTGATTTTTCGTTTAACTAATACATTTATCTCAAGTTATTCATACCTTCATAGGTTATTATTTCGTAATTTTCAAATCGAAATATTCCGAAAACGGTTCACAGTATTGAGTTTCATCAAGAGTATCTTTTTGGTGTGAAATTAAGGATGTTAAGTTTTTCTTAATGAATCTAATATTAGGTAAAAAAGATATGTTCGACATTACTTGGTACGAAGTGTGTAACTAGCGCAATCTATGAGAGTCGGAAATCAAAACAAATTCATCGTATGTATCAGCTTCACTATTTTCATTGCAATAACCATCCAGGTATATGTCAAGTGAAAAATTGAGTTTCGAGGTAATTTCTCCTTCATTTACATATAAAAAACCGATAAAAACAAAAAATTCAAAATTTTAATGATTTCACTGGGAGAATTATAGCCAATTATCGTTACGAACAGGAAACATAATTCGTGTTTTTTCATTTGGAGGTTACTTTGATTTCCTTCAAGTGGTATTAATATGCCTAGATGGAAAACCCTTGGACTGATATGTGATCAACGTGAAATCGTTGAATAATAAAATGCAACTGTAGAGTGATGTATGCACCGGAATATGCGGCAATTCAATAATCGAAATATTCAGGGTTTTTAATATCTATAACTTAATCAAAACTACCACTGTGAACATTCGGTGTTCGAAATTGAAATATTACAATCCGAATGCGATGCAATGATTCCACTCTGGAAATTCTGCGAATACATTAATAATAATTAAAGCAAAGAGCTTTGATATACAGGATGTATCAAAAAAATTTGACCTCTCTCTAGGATAGATAGAAAACAAAAAAATAATAGGGTTTCGTTCAGTAAAAAATTTTCGTAACGCCATCCGTATTCGAGATACAGGGCGATGAAAAAGAAAAAAACATACACATTTTTTATGATTTTGCCGAAACAACGACTGGCAATATTGTAATGAAATTTTATACGAATATGTTTTGGGAGCTGATACATCTAATAAATGTGTTTTGATGTCCGACTCTCTAGAGGGCGCTAGTTTCACGGTTCGTACTAAGTGGTTTTGAACATAACTTTTTTTATATTAGATTTATCAAGCTAAATTTTGTTTTGAGCGAACTTAAACATCATTCAATTTCACACCAAAAAGGTTCTTCTGATGATACGATACTGTGCACTGTTTTTGGAATGTTTTGATTCGAAAATTATGAAGTGATCATCGATGCTGGTATAAAGTGTATTAATTGATCAAAAAATCACAAAAAAATGAAAAAATCGGCTGATGACATAAAATAGAATTTATTTAGAGTAGATGTTCGAAATGTCATTCGTTTCCACAAATACACAATTGAACCGAGAATTGAACCTTTTTTTCTAAAGAATCCATTGATCTTCTTAATGCTTGGGAGTCGGCCTCGGAGTTAGCTATGAGGTCATTGAAGTGACGTTGAATTCTCTCCTTTAATTATTGATGTGAATTTACCTCAGTTGCATAAATTTTTTCATCAAGGTTCTATCAAACCGTGAAATTTCATAACAATGTTGCTAGTAGTTTCGTCAAAATTGTAAAAAAGTGTGTATATTTTTCTCTTACACAACGCCCTGCATCTTGAATACAGATAGCATTACGAAAAATTTTTTCTGAACAACCCATATTATTTTTCAGTTTTCTATCGATCCTAGAAAGGGGATCACCTTTATATATCAACAACAGCTATAATTATGAACAGTTGTATTATCACAGGGTATACAAATTACGTAATTCTAAGATACTCTCATTTCGGAAACAGTGCTTGATTTGTTTCATATTATTTCATTTTTATTTGAATGCTGCTTTATGAAGGTTTCATTTTCAGTTGTTTTCATAATTTGTTATTTGTAGTTTTTTTCAAACGTATTGTCTCTGGCTTGTGTAGATTATTTTATGTATTCCGTCTTTATATATTCCTTCTTGTTTTTTCTATTTATCGATGTTTCAAGTAATTAATTATATTCTATGAAACTTACCACAGATGACATCCAGCGAACATAAGCTGAGTAGGCTATGTATGTTTAGTGAGTCTGTAGGTACGATTTTGTTGAGTTTCTCGATGAGAATATCAGACTGCTGATCGAATACATGGATGAACTCCAGAAGAAGTTGTGTATTGAAGGCAGGTGACACAAGCTTTCTCTGATATTTCCATTTGTCCTCTGCAAAGTTAAGAATTTGTGAATACTTACTCATGAATTTGTTTGTTGATAATTTTCGTCTATGAATGAATTACCTTCTGTTGTTAAAAGTCCATGGCCAAGCCATCCTTCAGTGAATTTATAAACAGCACCTTTGGTCAGGTTGATGTTTCCCTGAAAAATTTCTTTCGCTAAGTCAGGATGAGAGAAAATCAGATTGTGATAGATTGGGCCAATCCGGGCATAGACGATATCTCCGTAGATCTCTTGGTATCTCTTGAAAGCTTTCAACATACCTTCGGAAAAAACAATATCAATTTAGGTTACTGTGATTTTAAACTGGCCTATTGGCCATATTTAATTAAACGATTTTTAGTTTTGCGCTCAAGGTTTAAGATTTTGAAACAGTCATTCATCAGTTCTCAGTATACAGGGTGTACCAAGTTCGACGGCCTATTAGGCGTTTCTGGAGAACTGGCCCTATTTGAAATCTGAAAATTAGGATTATATTATTGTTTGAAATTATCTACCGATCTTAAGTATTCTTGGAGCCTGTATTTTTGTTGTCGAATTTGATAGAGTATGCAATTCCGAATACATTCGTACTCAAATCGTTGCATTCGTCGAAATACTTTCCAAAATATCGAGAAAAAACTGGAGAAAAAAGGGAGATAAGTGTATTCGGTAATATGTTCGTTATTTCCAACCTAGATATCGTAGGCAAAAACTGTTTTCACATTTCTGAAGGCGAAGAATGTGGAAATATTGTACATTTTCAGAATTTTGAAAAACCCGTCACAGGGTGTTCCAAATGTTGGTTCAAAAATTGGGATCAAGATTGACCCATAACTTTCGTTTTTCAAATTAGAACCCTATTTTTTTATGATTGCGTTGGATTGTGCGAAGAAAAATGATGATAATGTTACAACATGTTAATGCTCCTAAAATTGATAATTCTTGAGTTATTCAGGATTTCATGATTTCATGTCGTACGTACCGTCAAATTCATAGAATCTGTTTCATATCAACAATGACCTTGGTCATAGAACATAAATTACTCGAATAACTCACTAGTGAGTTCCTCTTTTCTGAATTCATTTATCATTGTTGATGTAAAACAGATTTCATGAATGGAAACAGAAAATCCTGAATAACTCAAGAATAAGTAATTTTAGGAGCATCAACATGTTGGAACATTATTATAATTTTCCTTCGCAGAATCCAACGCAATCATAATAAAATAGGGTCTATTTTGAAAAACGAAAGTTATGAGCCAATTTGGATCCCAAATTTTGAACCAACATTTGGAACACCCTGTGACGGGTTATTCAAAATTCTGAAATTGTACAATTTTTCCTCAGTCTTCGCTTTCAAAAATGTGAAAACAGTTTGTGCTTACGATATCTAGGTTAGGAATAACAAACATAATACCGAATACACTTTTCTCCCTTTTTTCTTCAGATTTTTCTCAATATTTTGGAAAGTATTTGAAAGAATGCAACGATTTGAGTACGAATGTATTAAGAATTGCATACTCTATCAAATTCGAAAACAAAAAACAGAAAAAAAAATTTGTGAAATTTTTTTTTCACTCCCTGTATAACTGAAAGTGGTCAGGCTCCAAGAATATTTTAGATCGGTAGATAATGTTAAACAATAATATAATCCCACCTTTCAGATTTCAAATAGGTCCAGTTTTCCAGAAACGCCTAATAGGCCGTCGAACTTGGTACACCCTGTATTTTCTATTTGAGTTTTTCAACTCGCAACTACACAGATCTTGTCCAATTTTTATTGACATGAAGCTAATGGGATAAATTTTGCTCCTCGAAATATGCAATTTTTCATTGAAAAGTGTGACCTGAATGTAACTAAAATGTGTAGTGTTAGTTTCGTTTCGATGCACCAATAGACAAAATTCATTATTTTCAAACCTTAGGTCGAAATATAATTACAGGATGTTCCTAAACTCATGCGACAAAACTCAGGAGGTAATTGGTCGTATGAAACTAAATGGGTCTTTCCTATCACAAAAATTTTTGTTTTTTTTTGTAAAATTCCAGTAAACTAGAAACTTGAAATTCTGACTACGTTCTTGTATTTCGGCTGGAGGTGTTTTTTTCCAGCATTTATTATGAATCCTTTCACATTTGAAATCTTCACTGTTTTCCACTCAATCTATTAAAATATGGTTTTTCTCTTTAGCTGTTGGCTTTGCGAAAAAATCCAGGAGTAAAAAGAATTGTGAACAAAACAAAGATTTTCATTCATAACAGAAATCAGCCCATAACTTTCGATTTTTGAATTAGAACCCAATTTTTTTATGATTGCGTTGAATTCTACGAAGAAAAATAATGATACTGTTTCACATGTGAATGCACCTAAAATGAATAATTCTTGAGTTATTGAGGATTTTTGAATTTTATGTGGTACCTCGAGTCAAATTAATAAAATCTGATTCATATCAACAATGATGAATGAATTAAGAAAAAAGGTCTGTCACTAGCGAATTATTGAAATAATTTATCTATGACCATAAATCATTGTTGATATGAAACAGATTTCATGAATTTGACTCTAAGTACGACATGAAATCAGAACATCCTAAATAACTCAAGAATTATTTATTCTAGGTGTATTGATATGTGAGAACACTATCATTATTTTTCTTCGCAGAATCCAAAGTAATCATAAAAAATATTTTAATCCCAATTTTTGACCCCACATTTGGAACACTCTGTGATGAGTTTTTCAAAATTCTAGAAATTTACAATATTTCCACGGTCTTCGACTTAGAAAATGAGAAAACGGTTTGTGCTTGAAATATTTTCAGAGTAGGAATAACAAACATGATACCAAATGCTTTTATCTCTCTTTTTTCTCCAGTTTTTTCCAGATAGTTTGAATAGTATTTCGACGAATGCAAGGATTTCAATGAGAATAATATTCAGAATTGAAAAAGCAAAAACAGAAAAAAAAAATTTTTTCATACCTTGTATAAGTGAGAGTGGTCAGGCATCAAGAATATTTTAATTCGGTATAATATATGAATGAATATTTTTTCTATTCTCAGGAAACTCAACTTATTTAGCCATGTTCTATTTGTTTCCTCTCATTCCGAAACTCTATATACATTCAATTTATAGTTTTTTTACAATTGTTTACCTTTTTTTCAAGTCGAGGATATGATTGATTTGCGAAGTACACAAACATATTACATTAATATTTTCCTCAAATACGATTTTATCTTATCAGAACAATTTGCAGTCTTGGCATGTTATGATGAAAAATAATTTTTTTCTTGAAGCAATCGCGACATACTTGAACCAATGCGAATTTCTTCATCTTCGACCTACCTACATCTCCCATGAAGTCAGTTGCATTTCCTGAAAAAAATTTCTTTGGCGGACTCGGAAAGTTCTTCATCAAAATTCTCCTGAGACGTCTTTCTTTTTGCACAAACCATATTACATAAATAATTATGGTAGTCACAATCAACGTTAGCAGCACGTACATGTCGAAATTTCCTTCTGATTCACAAACAAACAGGTTAGGTTCGCACTCGCCGAACTTTTCAGATAACGGTTGCGTGCATTGACTGATATGATAATCAGGCTACAGTCAACAGCAGCACTGGCACTCAGACGTATCCACTTCTACACTATTCAGCTCTGCTTCCTACCACAGTTTCACTGGAAGCCGTTCAGTGAACGATTCGAGGGAAATTAAAATTGTTCGGATTGGATGAATCAAGGCCGAGGTCACCTGTTTATTCGGGACATATTGCGAATTGTGGGCCTTAAGGAGGGCCATGGACCATCATATTTGCAGGACTTGAAATATATCAGCGTGTGGTACCATACGAGATCTACTGTGGATGAAGAAATTCAACTTCCCTTCTTCCTTTTGGGTGAGAAGTTATACAGGGTGTCAATTTGAAAACTTGCCAGGCCAATAATGCTACAATAGGGATGTTTAGAGGCAAAGATCAATTTTTCTCGGTGGGGACATATTTTGAGCAGAATTGTAAGCTTCAACCCTAGGAGTAGGAGTTGTCACCCCTAAATTCTTAATAGGGAATAGAGGGTGAGCTCAGTTAAATGACCCTTTGTTACTCTACATCAATTCTACATTTTTGAAACATAGATGAATTCAAAATAGTAATCATCGAAATGAATACCATTTTCAATTCCCAGGCTCAGAGATCTTTTATCATGAGGTTGGAGAAATGATATTAGATTTTGTCACTGAGATGAGAGATATACCGGTTTCGGCCTTGTTGGGCCTCATCAGTATCCCGCACATCTCAGGACAAAATCTTCATAAAAAACTTCAGAATTTATAGCAATTGGTTGTGAAGTAATGAGTAAAATATTACAAAGTACTAAGGTGGTGACATACAATTGCGTCAAAATGAAGTTTCACATCTCCAATCAAATGCAAAAAAAAAGAAATCTGTACTTCCTCTTTCACTGAATGAGATTTTAGCAGTGGCTCTATTCAGGGCCCGCTTGCTAGTTTCTCAAAGTGATGGAAACGCCCAATTCTTTTTGTGACTGTGAAGCCTGATGTTTTTAAGAAAAAGAAAATTCTTTGCCTTTACGAAGGCACATCGAGAACATTTTTGAAACATAGATGAATTCAAAATAGTAATAATCGAAATGAATACCATTTTCATTCCCAGGCTCAGAGATCTTTTATCATGAGGTTGGAGAAATTATATAAATTCTGAAGTTTTTTATGAAGATTTTGTCCTGAGATGTGCGGGATACTGATGAGGCCCAACAAGGCCAAAACCGGTATGTCTCCCATCTCAGTGACAAAATCTAATATCATTTCTCCAACCTCATGATGAAAGATCTCTGAGCCTGGGAATTGGAAATGGTATTCATTTCGATGATTACTATTTTGAATTCATCTATGTTTCAAAAATGTTCTCGATGTGCCTTCGTAAAGGCAAAGAATTTTTTTTTTCTTTTATCAATACTACAGTTTACAAATTTTGGTGACTCTTCAGTATTGACAGTATTTACAGGACATTACTACTAATTACACCATTCTCTCGTGAATTTCTTGCACTAACGACCTAAACTTGACAACTGCCCTGAAAACTAGCTACACTTCATCTTCATCACGATAAAGTTGCCACATGTGTGCAGGGTGAGCAATATTGGTGATACCTGAACCACCACAACTTTTTAACCGAAAGAGATACCAATGACACATCACGGTCGTCCTTTTTAGAGAAACTGATAATGCCATCAACTTCATTCCTCAATCTTCTCTTGTTTTCAAGTTATAGGCCAAAATAGAAATTTGGGCTCAAAAATTTCGCAAGTTTTTCTGAAATATCTAAAATGACTGGTCTAAATTGTTCAGTATATTCATGAGCAGAACTGCAACACCTTTGCAATGATGTGTCACTCGAACTCAAAGGAGATTTGAGTATCTTGAAGGGGCGGCTACTCTAATCAGGGGTATGATCATAGACCCCAGACGTCGCAGTCAAAAGGCGTCAAAGGATCAATTTGCCGAAGCATTTTCTAGAGAATACCCACAAAATATGATTTTTCTAAGTCATTTCAAACCATTGTTTCCATAATAAGAAATACAACTTTGTTATAGCTCTTGCAAGGAAACCTGGTACACTACTGGATTGCTATGAAAGACGTGGCTGTATAATGGTTTCATTTCAACATTCTACCACGAACAGAAACAGAGATAATGACTGAAATTGAAATCGCCCAAATTTCAATTTTGTCCAATAACTCGATGACGAAAGAACATAGAGGAATGCAGTTGATGTCATTATGAGTTTCTCTGAAAAAAGACGACCGCAATGTGCCATTCATTTTCCTCAATCAAAACTGTAGTCCCGGACTGCAGATCGCCGGTGCCTATATATGTACTTTTATTCTATATTTTACCTAGCAAATGAGTTTTTTTTTACAGGAATTCAGAATAGTTCCAATATTGTCACTCATATACAGTTGATTACAGAAATTTTGGTATTTTTCAGTTCACTGTACAATTTTTAAACTTAGGTTGATGGATTCCACACAACGAACGATGTAAATTAATATGAGATGTGCGTCCTATCCTCAATCTGATCAGAGAAACATCACTCGTGCAAGCCAATAGTTCTTTTCTTTATCTGCATTGCTACTGATTCTTTTTTTTCAAGTATTTCTGAGGTCAGTTCGGTCCATTCCTTATCATCTCCGGTCACTGCAGTTCTAGCTGCTTGGTCGACTATTTATTATTCCATTCCCTAGAATCTACTCTTCTCTTATCTATCCCTAATTATTATTCACGTCCTGATTTTATGTCATTCAGGAATTTCATTTGTAAGAAGTTTATTTCCACATTTTCTCAATGTACATTTTGTGTTCACCCTTTTCAATTTTAATGATTTTGTGAATTTCTTTCAGGTGTATTTTATGTTATTGTGCTAGCATTTCTTGAAGAGAGTATTTTTTATAACCACCTCTACTTTACTTTTCATGACAAATTTTTAGAAAACTATTCTGCTGTCACCGTGTTACCTTAATGTTAATTTACAGTACTCACATGAAATTAGCTACCTACTTTATAGAAGAAGAGAAATGATCGCTAGACCAATACCTGTTTTTATGTTTATGAGTTGAAAGTTGTGACGTTACCAATAAAAATTCTAGAAAAAAAAATAACCTTCTATTACTATATTACCTATGCGTCTTCACTGTTCTCGACTTAATCTATTGAAATAATTAGACAATATGATTCTCCTCTTCAGTTATTGGTTTCGGAAAAAAATTCAAGAACAAAAAAAGTTATGAACAAGATAAGGATTTTAATTTATGATTTTACATCATGAAACTCCTTCCCGGATATTAAATGAATATAATAAGGGTTCCCCCCGTTGAATGTAGCAGAAATATTGAATACCAGTGGTTAGTCCTTTGCGAGTGCACGAAAATTTCAAGGATCTAACTGCAATTTTCGAAACAAAATAAAAACCAATCCTGATATTATACTAGCATAAACCTCCTGAATTTTGTCGTATGAATTTAGGATCACCCTGTATTTATTCGTGTTTATGAGAAAGCATATCGGAAGAGAATTCTTGACGTGAATCATTCAAAATTAATGAGATTCAATCGACTTCGAAAAAATCCAGTTCCAAATATTTCGCAATATCGTGACAGGTGCCCCCCAAAGCGAACCAAACTCCTCTTCATTTTCCGACGTCTAATATCAGAGAATATGATTTAAGGCCTCGTGTCGCGGCAAGAGTCCCAGCTCTTACCCCAGCCCATCGAAGGGCGCGTTTGGATTTTGCGAGAGAGCATATCCATTGGGAAGAGGCTGATTGGGAAAGAGTTCTCTTCATAGATGAGTCTAGATTCTGCCTCTACCATTGTGATGTTCCCTTGTATACAGATATCCACATGAAATATATGCTCAGTGCAATTTCCTGAATACTACTGGTTTCGGGGGATAATCGATTATGGTATGGGGTGGAATATCTTTGACTGCTCGCACAGATCTAGTGGTCGTTAATAATGGAGCTATGAATGCTGATAAGTAACTAAGGAACATTCTTGAAGAGCATGAAGTGCCATTTGCCCCATACATTGTTGAAAATTTCACTTTTATGGACGATAATGCCAGACTCCATCGTGCGCGCATAGTTCAGGAGTACCTTGAAGAGGTTGAAGTCTCTCGAATGGAATTGCCTGCAAGAAGTCCAGATCTCAATCCGATTGAGCAGGTTTGGGACAACCTCTATAGAAGGCTGAGAAGTTCAGAAAGTCATCCAGCTACTCTTAATGACTTAGGAATCCAACTCGGAGAAATCTGGAAAGGATTAGGTCAGAACATTTTAAGATCACTCATTTTGAGTATGAACCGTCGTTTCCGAACTGTAATTAAAGCAAGTGGTAGAAATACCAAGTATTAAATCACTTATCAACTTTTCAGTATTTTGAAAATTGTTCATTTCTCTTCTTTCACATAAGATTCGGTGAAATCCTGAATTTTTCTTCCATTTAATATGTCTTGTTTCATTCAAAACCTTCCCGAGAGAACATAAAAAATAAGTTATAAAGCCAATGTAGGGTTACCTTTCATTAAAATTGAGATTTTCAAAATGTGCGTTAATTTTTTTGCGCAGTGTATTTCGCAATATCGTGACAGGTGGCCCCCAACGCGAACCAAACTCCTCTTCATTTTCCGACGTCTAAGCTCGGAATGCTATTATTCGGCACGCTGAGTTAGCCCAGATTATGTAGGTAAACGTGGCGGTGCAATCACCAATAGGTCACGGTGTCAAAGACCTGACAACCACCCTTATTTAGGAGGTAGGCCGTTGACTCCATGAAGTTGAAAAATCGCTCAGGGGTTGTGATTACCCTCGGATATACTCACGCTGCCGGATAAATATGAATGCAATTACTGTCCTCGATACTTTGTACGGATTTCGTTGGCTTGATTGATGAGGGTTTTTAACATTCAAAATTTGGGACTAGGATAAGGATTTATTCAGTAGGGAAATCGAGGAAGTTCATGTCTTATTTATAGCAAGGGTTCATCAACCTCTGAGCCCACTGGAAGAGATCACTGCAAGTGCATCAACTTCATTGCAAAGGGTACAGTATAAAAAGAGTTAAACTTATAAGCCTTTCAATGTTCGATCTTCACTTGACTCTATTCTTCCAGAAAACATCATTTGGTCTTTATTTAAGTCTGTCTATTTTCTCTCAACAGCTCTTCCTGACCTTACTTGCTTTCTTGAGTATTTAGTTTCCAATGTAGAATTTTTTTAGGTAGTATTTATCATTCGGTGTACTGACGTGCCAGTAAGAGTGTTGGATTTACCAGCAGACTGAGTAGGCTGGAGCCTAGGGCGGCAAATTTCATGGGGGGGGCAAATTTGATTCATGAATTTTTTATTTCGACTAAATAAAAAAGATATATTTATTGTATTGTTTTCGAAATGCGAGTGTAATAAAAAAATATTTATCAACGTTCGCCAAATGTATATTTGTCATGTAAGGTTATCCTACTTCAAAAGTAGTACATGATTAAGATATTTTTTCTTAAAATGATGCTTTTTGATCATTCTTTGCTGTGAAAATAAAAAGTTGATGTTACAATTTGTATGGTTGCAGGCTAAGGGCTGAGATATCAAAATTTAGAGGCGGCAAAAATTGAATAGCCTACGGGCGGCAAATCTGTAAATCCGCCACTGGCCAGTAACATACCAATTATTTAGTTCTAATATCATCCCCTATAGATTTAGTAACTTAAAACAAACACTATTTTCATTCAGCGACATTTCGGAAATTTCTTTACCTTCATCATGCTAGAAATAAGGAATAAACAGTAAAGTAGGTGGTAAAATAAGGCTGAGTCACAAAAAATACAACTATACTAATAGACAAAGAAACTAAAATACCCAGAAGGAGCTGTTTTAATTTAAATTTTATATTGATTAAACATACACTTACCGACTTAAAATTCGATCCATTCAAAATAATGATTTATTTAAAAATGCTATAACTTTCAAATGGGGAGGAAGATTTATTTGAATTTTTTAGCAACTTTTAGATAAAATTCTGTAGTGTTAAGGTTATTATTCGGACATCTAATAGTATATTCTAAAACAAGTTGCAGAATGAGCTCGTATTCCAACACGAATGCGAAGTTCGAAAACGAGCGACGAAGGAGCGAGTTTTCGATAGCATGAGTGTTGGAATTGCCTTCTGCAACGAGTATTAGACGGTATTTTCTCTATTTCAGTCAATTCTTGCGAAATACTCTCGAAATTCGAATGAAAATTCAGATTAGTGACTTTTGTATTGTATCTTGGCAGTTGGTGTCACTAACAAAATTTGACAGATTGCGGAATTTGAATTGATTTGATTCGAAAATTGAGTGGATCGGAAGTCAGTACTGACAAAAACAAAACGAAAAATATAACTGAAAACAATGCTGTAATGAGTTTCATTACAGCACTACTTTTAGTACTGTAATGAACTCATTACGATACTGAAATAGAGAAAAGTAATTTAGTACTCGCCGCATAAACAGGGGAGAAAAGAAAACAATTTTTTCTCTACTTTTGACACACCCTGTCGGTTAATTTTGCTAGTAGATCTGCACACAATTAACTTTATCAAGAAGACTGATTTGATTCCAACATTTTGTTCTTTTATTTACCCCAATATCTTAATTTGTTTGTGAAATGTGACGGTTTAAAGAACATGCAACATATTAGAAATGTATATTGCTGGTTTTTTTGGGTTAGGGAACGTAGGAGAAATAAGAGAAACCATTTTATGTGAAGGCCAACGTTTCGCAAATTTATTTTTGCATCATCAGGGCTCAGGAAAAAACATAGTCAGAAGATGAAAAAGGCCTCAGTATTATGCTTCTAGAATATTCGTTGTTACAAGGAGTAGTGTCCAGAGAGCTGTACAACGTTTCAATGAAACTGGTTGTTTTTCGAAACGAAGAGGATCTGGGCATCTGGCAGAAGATGTTCTACAATTGTTCGAGAAAGAAATACTACTGCTGTCGATGACTGGAGTAAGATTTTATTTTCTGACGAGTTAAGGTTTTGTTTTCGTTCTTCAGATGGCCGTGAAAAAATGTACCCAAGAAGACTCAATAATGGAGGAGGATCTGTAATGGTTTGGGGCGGCATCAGCATGGAAGCTCGTACTGATTTAGTCATTGTTGGCGGAGGAGCAATGACAGCTAACCGATATATTCGTGATGTGCTAGATCCACATGTAATTCAATTTGCACCGTTTATAGGAAAGGAATTCATGTTTATGTACGACAACGCTCGACCACGAGGATTGTATCTCGATATTTGGAGAAAACACAAATTCAAAGAATGAACTGGTCATCACGTAGCCCAGACCTCAATCCAATTGAGCACGTCTGGGACATGATGGGCAGACGAGTTCGTAACCGAGTTCCTTCTCAAAGTAATTCAAATTTTTTGAGACATGCTTTGGTTCAAAAATGGGATCGAATTGACCAGATGGAGATTCAACATCTAATAGAGGGTATGCCACGACGCATTGAGGTGGTTATTCGCGCTCGTGGGGGAAATACCCGTTATTAATTTGTAATAATTATTAGTTTATTTGTTGTTTTATTTGTTCATAAAATTATGTATTACTCTGCAAACTGAAGAACAAGATTAAGAATGTTATATTGTCTTTAAACCGTCACATTTCACAAACAAGTTAAGATATCGGGATAAATAAAAAAACAGAATGTTGGAAACAAATCAGTCTTCTTGATGAAGTTAATTGTGTGCAGATCTACTAGCAAAATTAAACAACAGGGTGTGTCAAAAGTAGAGGAAGAAATTGTTTTCTGTTCTAGCCTGTATATGCGGCGATTACTGAATTACTTTTAGATGTCCGAATAATAACCTTAAAACTACAGTATTTTGAATTGGTTAAGGCTTTCGCGGCCATCGTTCAATGTGACATGATCTTTCGAGCATTTAGGCCGTCGTCGTAGATTAGTTCTCGACGTTTCGCCAGTTCGAGTGTCTGGCATCTTCAGGAGTTATATTTCAGGAGATGTTCTCACTCAGGCAGTTCAGTCCAGTGAGAACATCTCCTGAAATATAACTCCTGAAGATGCCAGACACTCGAACTGGCGAAACGTCGAGAACTAATCTACGACGACGGCCTAAATGCTCGAAAGAACATGTCACACTACAGTATTTTATCCTAAAGTTTCTGAAAAATTCAAATAAATCAGCCTCCCCATTTGAAAGTTATAGCATTTTTAAATTGATCATTATTTTGAATGGATCGAATTTAAAGTCGGTAAGTGTAGCTAGTTTAGCAAGGAGTAAATGATTAAAATTTGAAGAAAAAAAAACGAAGGGTTTACAATTATTTTTATAAAATTTGTTAATGATGTGTTTGTTCACCGCTTTTATCTATAAACTCTCTATTACTTTGATGCAAGATGGTATATTTTATTGAGGAATACTATACCAAGCTACCTGTATACAGGGTGTACCAAGTTCGACGGCCTATTAGGCGTTTCTGGAGAACTGGACCTAATTGAAATCTGGAGCCTGACCACTTTCATTTATACAGGGAGTGTTATTTTGTTTTCGAATTTGATAGAGTATGCAATTTCGAATACATTCGTCAAAATACTTTCCAAAATATCGAGAAAAAACTGAAGACAAGAGTGAGATAAGAGTATTCGGTATTATGTTTGTTATTCCTAACCTAGAAATCGTAAGCACAAACCGTTTTCACATTTTTGAAGGCGAAGGCTATGGAAATATTGGACATTTTCAGAATTTTGAATAACCCTTCACAAGGTGTTCCAAATGTTGGTTTATAAATTGGGGTCAAGATTGACCCTGTCTCACTTTTCCGTAAAAATTTCAAATGCACAAACAGAAATATATACATATTTCGAATCTGTTACTCAATCGACAAAATAAATGACTAAACAAACCAATTGATAATGACTTAAAGTAACAGTGTCAATATATGGGATATTTCGTATCTCTAGGTTAGAACTTCAGTTTGGCATTAAGAGGTTGAACGCCAATATAAGTTCGAAAAACTGCCATGGTTTATTTGTGAATGTACAGGGTGTCCTCAATTCGATGCTCACTGAGAGCATCTCGGGAACTATGAGAAAAAATCTTGTAAAGAGACCCGAACTCATTTTTCGAAAAAATTAGATATCAGGAATCATAATATGGATTTCTTTCTTAGTTTTGAAGGTACAGGGCGTTTCTGAACGTATATCGAATGTATCTACAATTGAGGGGAGTCTATTTTGACAGTTATTTCAGTGCTTCTTTGTTTTCATCGTATGGCGTTTGAATTTATGTGAAATCATGAAATTGAAACATTAAGTTAATATTTCCTTCTCGTATGATATTATCATTACATATTGAAAAAGATGAGTTGATTCCAATTATTATAGGATAGTAAAAAATTAGTACATACAATCCCTAAATAAATAGAAAAGATTTATATACAAGGTGTCTCATTTTGAGAACGAAGTTGAAAAACTCAATATCTGTGAAGAACACGTTCTAAAAATCTCTTAAATAAATCAAGATATAGCGGAATATTTGAAATAGATATGTTTCTCCCTATAAGTTTCAAAGTTCTCGAGATGTTTTAGGAAGCATCGAAACTACATATGAATCCTTTCGAAATTAGGAGGAGGGTTGAAATTTCTGTTGAAACGAGCAGATGTAACATATTTTGAGGTGTGTCTTGTACAAATACAGGTGCATTTTGGTTTTAAATGAACCCGATTTTTCTTCCAGGGATTTCATGACCATCAAACATGAGAATAAGGCCGTTTAGACGTTGGTCGTTTAACGAGTCATGAAATTCAAATCAATATTTCTGGCGGATTGTAAAATATCAATAAAATGGGTTACCGTATTGTAGCGTGGTACGCGAGTGCAATGACCTAAGAAAAAACGGCCAGAGGGGTGAATAAACATTTGGACCAACTGAATGGATGGAGTTGAGGAAATCATGAAACCTAGGTCGCTCAAATTGCTCGTTAAATTTGTGTGCACCCATTTTGAATTTACAATACTTCCTCGCTTGCATTAATTCTTTTTAGAACTGATGATTGGAAGATGAAATGGAGAAACGTGAAATGAAATTTATGCATTTTTCGAATTCTCAATGAATTAAAGGTTTTATTAAATCTTGAGAGACGATAGCGGTTTTCCCTCTGAATATTTTGTTTCCAAGACAAGAGGTCTGATTCGTTTTCATTTTGAAGATAAAAGTTTTCGAAAAGATATATTAACAGATTGAGAGGGTTTTAAACCTCGTGACTTCGTCAGTAATTGTCAAACCAGTAAACCAGTGGCGGATTTCAATTTTTGCCACCTCTAAATTTTGATATCTTAGCCCTTAGCTCCCAATCATATCAATTTTTCATCAATAAAATCCTAACTTCATGATTCGTGCTCCATTATCCTTGTAACATCAACTTTTTATTTTTACAGCGAAGAATTATTAAAAAACATCATTTTAAGAAATAATATATCAATCATGTACTACTTTTGAAGTAGGATAATCTTACATGACAAATATACATAAGGCGAACGTTGATAAATATTTTTTAATTACACTCGCATTTCGAAAACAATAAAATAAATATATCTTGTTTTGATTGTTCATTAGTATTATATTAGTTACATCATGAAAACATTACAATACTTTTTTGCGAGACTTCGTATAAGCAAAATCATTTATAATATTGTAGTTCGAAATTTTGTTCGTTAGCTGACTCTCTGCACCTCAGAGCTGAAGCTCTTAGTTTTTCTTGACTTAAAGTAGTTCGTGAGTAATTCTTCACTCTCTTCAAGCAAGGGAAGCTTTCCTTACCTGAACAATTGGTCGCTGGTGTACAAAGAGCCATACGTAGTACTATATCCAAGTTTGGATGAATATTTTCTAGATTATGTTCTCGTAGGAATGACGACAAAGTTATGATCCAGAAATTGGTTTAATTGAAATTCTTCCAGACGAATGATTGCTTTCGCCTTTTTATAAAAAATATGAAGATCTGTTTTTTCATAATCAGGATATATCATAGTATATATCGGTCTCACCTTCTTCAGAAGGTGTTGTGTCAGGACATATGTTTTAAGCTTTCGAGCTCAAATCACTGCTTTTATTTTCATTAAAAAAAAAACTGTCAATATTAATTGTCTTTCGAATCATTTCTTCTTGCGCTTCCCGTCTAATTTTTGCCAGAAATTTATTTCGGACGGGTTTTTAAATTTTTGGCATTTAACTTCAAAAGTGACGGGATGTGTGGTAGTAGCTTTCTGTAGCAAGTAGGTATTTGTTGTTTTAAAAAATTTACAGTTTGCGTTTTAAGAACCCTTTGTCGTTGAACCGATTTTGATAGACAAATATTTGAAATAGGTAAAAATAAGAGGTTCTGAAGGAGCAAAAAGAGCCCAATGAACACCTTCTTGAAATGTTTCCCTATATTATTATAATTGCCAAGAAAAAAATGCGTGTCATTCCTTGTGCATTGTCGATCGAAGTGAGAACGAAGATTTATCTCTAATTTCTGAAATTCATATTTTGTGAATGCATAATAATTGTTTTCAATATTTAGTCGAAATAAAGAATTCATGAACCAAAGGACCCCGCACACTTACTTAGGAAAAGCGGGTCCAGTGAATTTTCCCCATTTATACATATTATATTTATATCAACCTTAAGAACAATATATCAGATTTTCACGAAGGTCTTACAT
This sequence comes from Hippodamia convergens, assembly GCA_038502775.1. Taxonomy (NCBI): domain Eukaryota; kingdom Metazoa; phylum Arthropoda; class Insecta; order Coleoptera; family Coccinellidae; genus Hippodamia; species Hippodamia convergens. The sequence continues at coordinate 5,459,196 of CM076614.1, read as the reverse complement.
CCGGTTTGTTCTAAAGGGCGTTCCAAAATTGCAGCGGCGGAAAATTGAATCTTTAAATTTTGATGATAATTCTTCTATTTTTCAGAATTTCCTCATGATGTCTTGGGGTCTGAATAACAAGATATCACAGATATCCAAACATCGCCCACCACGTTAAGTTTCGTTATACAGGCTGTTCCATGAAGCTGTAAAAGTAACTGAATGTAACTTTGTGAGTGACTTTGGGACCACCCTGAGTTTTTCAAAATATGATACCATGATGTATGTCCACTTCTGTAGGAAGTTTCATTAATGTATTAAAAACAGTTGCAAAATTATTCAGGTTTAAATTCGGATATCATACAATTTTTCTTTAAACCTTATCTGTAGTTGAGATTACAGTCAATTATTTGATTTTTTATGAATTCTATAGGCTACTCTGTGACTTTTCAAAGTGGAGTTTTGTGGTATGATTTGATCGGTTGGTTAGCTTTCCTTCTGTTGAGTAGTTTTCAGTTAGTTTTTTTTTAATCGGTGCGACCATTAGTTATAGAAAGTTAATGTGAAAAGACAGCAATGAATGCGCGAAATAGATATGCATGTTTCCTATGTAATCATGAGTTTCTATTAAATAACCTCAGATGAATAGATAGAGATGATGATGTCGATAAAAAAAAATCTGGCTGTTTTGAAGCGTGAAGTATTAGAATTACCTGTAGTTGAAGTAACCCAATTAACGAGATTGTGCATTAATTGTTTGAAAGAGATAACTGAAGAAATCAACGACATAAATGATGATTCTACAGTACCAGTTAAATTAAATACTTTGCGTCAAACTCCAAGTCATGCTTGCTTTATTTGCAATGAAGACGGTGATGATCTATGCAGGTTAACACTGAAGTGCAGAGTGAAAATTTTCATAGCACATGACATATATTAGTGAGAATGTTAGAATTTGCAGACACCACATGAATGAGGATCTTTTTATACATCGCCCTCACTTTGTTGGTTTACGATACACCAAGAAATACATTAGAATGAACGGAATTCAAATCTCTACATTTCTACAAAAAATGCGCGAATGCCATGGAGAAGCCCGTAAATGGAGGTATCATGACGAGAAGGATTTTACTGATGAAGAATTCAAAGCCTTTTGTCCAATTACAAAAGACGAATTTCTTGATTCTGTTAGACAGTGTTAGACAGATTCTGTTTTGACAGTGTTTGCCAGTTCCCGAAGATGAAACTAAATCAAGGCACATTTCTAAGAAAGATCTTCTCACTTTTCTATGCAAAATAAAACAAGGATTTTCAGATGATTTCTTAAGGGCTATTTTTAATTATAAGAGTCGACAGTCTGTTAGCCTAGCAGTAGCAGATGTGAGAAAATCCTTAGTAGCCACATTTGTTCCTAATAATCTTGGATTTGGGGCCATCAGCAGAGAAACTTTTATTAACGAGCATGTAACCGAGTTTGCAAATAGTCTTTACAATCCTAATTCCGCTGAACCAAAAGTAATTTCTTATATTGACGGTACATACAGTTATATTCAAAAAAGTAGCAACTTTCAAGTACCCCTATAGTACCCAAAAAGGGCGGCATTTAATAAAACCGGCCTTAATTGTGGCTCCAGATGCTTACATTTTAGCTGTGCAGGATCCCTATTTTGCAGATGGAAAAAACAACGATGCTGCTATGTTACGGAACGAATTTATGCAGGATATAGAAGGTATTAGAGGATGGTTTGAAGATAATGATATTCTGATTGTTGACCGGGGTTATCGAGACGCTTTGCCTTTATTAGAGGAATTGGGAATTGCACACAAAATGCCACCATTGATACAAAGGGGTGCCCATCAGCTGTCCACCGAAGAAGCAAATGAGTCGAGATTAATTACAAAAACATGATGGATAGTTGAATTGCGTAATTGACATATAAAGACCATCTCTAAGTTTTTCGCTAATGTTGTTTCGCTTATACATGCCAACCACTTGAGTGATTTCTATAAAATTGCGGCTGCGATGATCAACAGGTATTATAAATCCATAAGAATTGACGCCAATGCTCAAATTGCTGAACTTTATTTAGAAAGATCTAGAAGAGTCAATTTGCTGCATCAATTTTTAGAAGAAGGGCACTTTCTACAACGTAGGGGAAGGTGGATAACCTTGAGCCATGAACACCCGCCGACTTTTCCTCATCTTTCGATGGACTACTTGAGAGATTTAACCATTGGAGTATATCAGCTGAAACTATCCCCCTCTTACATACAAGATGTGAGAAATAAAGAACATGAAATCAATTTAGAAATTGATGAAACTGACCATGACAATAATTTATTAAGATTCCGGATTTACTCTTAATTCAGAAATGCTACAAAGTATCAGTTATGGCTCCGGTACGTGGAAGACCCTAATGAACCAATAACAGGTTATTATTGTACGTGTAAAGCTGGAGCCAGAACCCTGGGGACATGTTCTCATAAAACCAGCGTACTCTGGTTTCTTGGATACGCACGGCATATGGGAAATATTAAGAACCCCTCTACTCAACTCTTGAATTCTATCTTCAATGCAGGAGTGATTATTCCATGACTTTTTTTAGTAACTGTCCTAGATTATATAGTGGTCTAACAAATATAAAGCTATAATCTTCAGTCTTTCAGCTGTTAAATATTTCAATTTTTAATCAGTCGTGTTAATAACCCTATTATAAGATTGAGTTAATAGATATTATATTTTGTGCTAATACATTTTTATGTGAATTGTTGATAATTATTATTTCAAGTAATGGTATATTGAACTAAAACTTGAATTATTTGGCAACAATCTTTTGATTATTTATACACGAGTGAAAATTTTCACAAAGGTCGATATACTTTTATGGTATAATATTTAAAAAAATATGCATCCTTAGAGTGCTCGAAGATACAAGAACCTGGAATGATAATACTGTTTTTCTATATTATAAACAGATAAAAACCTTTGGACTGACCGTCAATACCTATCATGATAATTATACTGAATGAAAACCTATATTCCTTGACAGCAATCTCAACTACAGATAAGGTTTAAAGAAAAATTGTATGATATCCGAATTTAAACCTGAATAATTTTGCAACTGTTCTTTGTACATTGATGAAACTTCCTACAGAAGTGGACATACATCATGGTATCATATTTTGAAAAACTCAGGGTGGTCCCAAAGTCACTCACAAAGTTACATTCAGTTACTTATACAGCTTCATGGAACAGCCTGTATAACGAAACTTAACGTGGTGGGCGATGTTTGGATATCTGTGATATCTTATTATTCAGACCCCAAGGCATCATGAGGAAATTCTGAAAAATAGAAGAATTATCATCAAAATTTAAAGATTCAATTTTTCGTCGCTGCAATTTTGGAACGCCCTTTAGAACAAACCGGATGTAAGACCTTCGTGAAAATCTGGTATATTTTTCTTAAGGTTGATATAAATATAATATGTAAAAATGGGAAAAATTCACTGGACCCGCTTTTCCTAAGTAAGTGTGCGGTGTCCTTTGCCGCCCCTTGAAATTTGCCGCACTAGGCTCCAGCCTACTCAGCCTGCTGGTAAATCCAACACTGTGTCAAACAGTCTCTACTTCTTTTTCATCGGCGTCCTCGAGAAGCCATCATTTATCGGGACGTTCGGAGCAACTTCTTCAATTGTTGTTCTCCACCTATAGGTAAGGTGGAAGCATTTCTCGAGTGTTCATTTTTATTTTACACGAATACTTTCTGTATGATATTTCTATGTGAAAATTGTTAAAAATAATGTTAGTCAGGAAGTTTAAATCATGCATGTACAAAATCTTATATCATTTCTCCCGTCTCATGAAAAAACAAACTCTGAATCTATGAAGGATGGCATTCATTTCGATGATTACTCTTCTGAATTTACCTACGTTTCAGAAATGAAGAACCTAGTTAATAAAAGTGGAAATAAAATTTCTCTTTGTGGAAATAACTTGATATATAATATAAAATAATTAATTATCGTTCTTAAGTTTTCAGAATGGATGGATCATGACAGAGAGGCAAATGACGCTGGTAAGTGTGATCAAGTTTTATGTTTATGTTACTTCATTATCCAAGGACCCGTAAAATTTCCCTGTCTGTAATGAAAACATTTCGTGTTTACTACTACTTTCAACGTTATGCAATTCACTTGATAGTTTTAATTTTTATGGCCGAACAAAAAGAAGATGGACAAAAATGAAATTCAAAAATCTCCCATTCTTAAACCACAAATTATATGGAATTAAGAGATTTCGGTAGCATAAGAATGTTTTCGGTGAAATCCTGGAAACACATATCCCAGGGGACTCCCCCATTATATTTAATCATTATTTTTTCTATGAGGAACAGAAATTTCTTCAATAGATTTTTAATTTTTTCAAATCTGTTTTCGAACTAGCCCAATTTTAAGCATGTTTCAATTGCTTTTTTACCCGTTTCATCTTGTACGTTAAGCCATAAATCGTTTTTGGTTAGTCCTGCTGACAAATTTTGATTTCTTCATTTCTTCAACTTAACATTTTCATGAAGTAATTAATGTATAGTGTATTTCAGAATAATATTTCGTACATCAATCCACGAAACATTAGATATCTTGTTGAAAAATTGCACTAGGTATCTTTATATCTTAATGCTGCAGAAATAATGTAATCAGAGAGAAAACGAGCATTTTGTTCTTGATTGAATGTGAAAAGTAATAAAAAGATTTTGCAATAAAGATGAGAATCTATAAATACCTTCCTTGGAAATTCAACTCGACATCAATGTTTCACACATTTTGAAATGAGATGCCAAATTATCAAATGAAAAACAATTCGATAACACTGGGTTCAAGGCTTAAAATTACTAGAAGATTCAACTGAATTTTTGGGAAACTAATTTGCAATATGAAAATTTCAGTAAGGTGAAAGAAAAAAAGCATTGCAAAAAACCTATTGCTGGATTTATTGTGATGTAATTTTCAAAAATTATCAAAACGATGACAAGCAATTTTCCTACTATTACCAATCAAGTTCATCCTATATTGTTGATTGTGAAATATTGGGGATTAATTTGTGCCTTCCATCACCCATTCCATCCAATTAACTTTCCAATAGAATTCTCATTTTGCTAACACTTGAAATTTCGTATATCCAATCATTGGGAGTCGGAATAACACGAGTGGGACGCAGGCAGCGCCGCCTATAATAGCGGTTGAATTTTTAAGGGGTGGCGTTGGATCATCTGATATCTACCAATTCGAAATTATCCATTATAATATACAGCAGATTTCAAGAAGTAAGGACTTGATACCGTTTGTATTTGGAAAGAACGTTTCAGATTAGTTTACTTAATTGGCGTTGGATCATCTGATATCTACCAATTCGAAATTATCCATTATAATATACAGCAGATTTCAAGAAGTAAGGACTTGATACCGTTTGTATTTGGAAAGAACGTTTCAGATTAGTTTACTTTAGTTTGAAGGGTTTACAGTACTCTGCTATCTTATGCTCTATTGTGCCTCCTGAGAAAGCAATTCTCACTCCTACAAAGGTGCTTGACTAAGAGATTGTTTCCTTCGTCTTACAACGCTAAAGCATTCCGTGATAAGGTGAATATTAGTTTCTTCTTGCTTCCCACAGAGGCTACAATCGCCAGTGTCCGATAAACCATATTAAAGAAAGACGGTGAGGAGGTGTTGTTCTTACTAAGATCTATATCAGCATCCCAGAGGTAAAGTGTCTAAAGTTACAATATCAAAACTAGACAAAAGAGAGATTTTTCAGTTCGATTATTGTTTCAAAGAATGTTTACTGCCATTATTTGGCGACTTGATATACCTAAGGAGTAAAAATAAGTTCCACTAATTAGAATTTACTAATGTGAATCCAATATTGTGAATAGTTCGTGTCTGAAAAGGTGTGACTTAACACACTTTACCTCTGAGGTCCTGATATATACTTTTGGTGGCTGTAGTTTTCAAGTTCTGAAGGATCTATTTGAAGTAATCCATCCCTAAGAGATTCCGCCAAACTGTTTTTCTTTCTGCTCTCCTTCATATATGTACATTTTCCTGTACCACAAAAAGGTTCTGGGCGGCTTCCATGCACCCCATTTGATGAGTGCATTGGCCTCTTAGTTTCCTTTGGTTACTGAATGACCAGGAACCGATATTAAACAGACCTTATTTTCCTTATTTGTTTCATTGAGTTTGCTCCGGCACCAAGTCAACTTTGTGACAATGACATAGGAGCTCTGTGTGCTTCAATAGCACCTCGACTTTCTGAATGAATAACAGCTTTACATTTTCTTTGCATACTGCACACGACATTGTTGAACATTTCATGAGGAATTTGGTTCCATAAACGAGCCGAAGCTCCCTAAGATCATTTAAGGATTCTGGGATAGGTTGATGATTATCTAATCTTCTTTGGAGCATATCCCATCCATATTCTATGCAATTCAAATCTGGTGAGTGCGGAGGTATTGGTAAATGTGGAATACCAAGCTCCTCGCGCGCATTCTCAACTATGGCTGTACGATGCGGCCTAGCGTTATAGTCTAGAAATTGAACAGTTTCACCAATAGTATCGTGAAAATTTGGCAAAACATTTTCAATGATATGCTCCTTAAAGTGTAAGGCGGTGATATTCCCAGGACATATGTACATTTTCCTGTACCACAAAAAGGTTCTGGGCGGCTTCCATGCACCCCATTTGATGAGTGCATTGGCCTCTTAGTTTCCTTTGGTTACTGAATGACCAGGAACCGATATTAAACAGACCTTATTTTCCTTATTTGTTTCATTGAGTTTGCTCCGGCACCAAGTCAACTTTGTGACAATGACATAGGAGCTCTGTGTGCTTCAATAGCACCTCGACTTTCTGAATGAATAACAGCTTTACATTTTCTTTGCATACTGCACACGACATTGTTGAACATTTCATGAGGAATTTGGTTCCATAAACGAGCCGAAGCTCCCTAAGATCATTTAAGGATTCTGGGATAGGTTGATGATTATCTAATCTTCTTTGGAGCATATCCCATCCATATTCTATGCAATTCAAATCTGGTGAGTGCGGAGGTATTGGTAAATGTGGAATACCAAGCTCCTCGCGCGCATTCTCAACTATGGCTGTACGATGCGGCCTAGCGTTATAGTCTAGAAATTGAACAGTTTCACCAATAGTATCGTGAAAATTTGGCAAAACATTTTCAATGATATGCTCCTTAAAGTGTAAGGCGGTGATATTCCCAGGACAAATGTGCACCCGTTGAAACATATCCCGGCCCGTACCATAACACTACCACCTCGGAATGGATGGACTTCTTGGACATAGCGACGATTACGGGGTATGCGAGGTATTGTCCATACCCTTATTCTTCGAGAATCTGAAAATCGTCCAGATCTGGATTCATCAGTGAAAGGACACTACGCCATTGATCGTTTCAATTAATATGTTGCCTTGCCAATTCCAGTCTTTGACGCTTATGGTCAGGTGTTAATGGAATTCCTCTAAATGGACGTATAGAACCTAGATTCACCTCTCCCAAACGTGGTCTGATGGTTTCGATGAAAACCTCATCTGCATTTTGAAGAGAATTCTGTAGCATTCTACATGTAGACGTAGTCTTTCTTCTCGCCGAAACGGTTACAAAACGATTTTAAGCAGGTGTTGTTTTTTATCGCCCACCAAGCCTTGGTCTTAACAACACGAAACCTATCTCTCTGAACCTATTCCAAAGTCGAGATATCACACTTTGGCTGAATTGGAGCCATTCCGCTAAAACAACCTGAGTTAGGCCACCCTGTAGCATTCCGATAGCCCTATTAGCTTCAGGGTTCGTTAATTTACGTCTTGACATTTTCAGAAAACTCGTTTCAAATCGAAGCCGTTGATAAACTGACTCCATTTCGGAATAAGAACATTCATGAAGCATATGCAAGGAACCAAACTTAAAAAAAAAGTCTACCAGATTGACGAAATGTCTCCTACTGATTTTTATTGGATCGATTCAAGTTGTAATTGAGTTTTCAATGATTTTAGAGAAATTTTCTCGAAGGTTACATAGTTTCCAAAACGATTGAATATGAAATCCCTAATTGTGCAAACTTAGCTTTCGCTCTGTAAATCCCAGCCTAAACATCCGTATTTGGAACTATCTGTTCATCATTTTACCAATTCTACCACGTCTGTTCTCAGGGGGATTCGAGCAAAATTGTCCCTAGTCGAATACTCGAAGCAATTTCTGAATTCTGTTCAATCCTGACTCCTAGCATACTCCATTCCTTTACCCTGCAAATAGCTAGTAGTCTTGCCATGAGAAGAACATGGAACGCAATTGGAAACCAATCGATGTGAGACAAGCAGATTAATGTCCTCATTAAATCACAGCATGTGAGATCTTCAATGGATTCTTTTTCTTGGGTGCGAATGCGTTTTCGAAAGATTTATAGAGGGTGTATATATCACAGTTTCTCTCATTCATTATCAGTGATATATTCTGGGTCCCTTCAGAGTTTTACTTTGTAGTTCTGGAGCTGATGCCCGCTGAATGAAATAACGATCAATCTTTTATGTTCTATCTGTTGTTGTCATCTCTTTTCGACTCTCTACTATCGAGAGATTACAATTGTCTGGTGGAATTAGCTCAGCCCGTGACATGGGTAATCAGAAAAGGTGGAGAAATGAGAAATGGTTACATTAATTCATTGGTGTCCTAGTTTATAACTTCTAACTGTTCAAAATATCAGAGGAGATATTCCAAGAAGTGCTGAAAATACACTCCCCGTCAATAAATTCCGGACAGGCAAAATTTTTGTCAAATTCAACACCCTGTATCTTTTTTCGTGTTTCTCCGATTTTGTTGAAATTTTCACCAGGTGAAGTATTGGGACTTGTAATATCAACCTGAAATTATCTTTGCGAAAATACCTGTAGTTTATCCGTTATACAGGGAGAAACAAAACCTAGTTTTATAACCTCCATTTTTGAGCACCCTGTGGTGAATTTGAGGCGGAAAATTTGATATCATCAAGTTTTAATTTGAAGTCTGACCCTTTCTTAACAGAATGTTTTCAATTCACGTCAGTATCTGCTTCTAAAAAAAAAATAAAAATTTTCAAAGAAAGTATTGAATTTTTTTAATTTTTATGACAATTTAAAAGATTACAATACCTTAGCGACTAGCAATCATAAACAAACATCTGAAAATTAAAAGCGTGTATTTTCACTTCTACCATACGACGTGTCATACTTTCAATGCATTTTCAAATTGCTTCTGGGGAAATATTTCCCCAACAATTTATGTTAATGCAGAACAATGCTACGCCTCAGGTTGCACGGGTTGTAACAGAATACTTAGAAGAGGCGAATATTCAACGATTGGTGTGGCCAGCCAGAACTCCGGATTTAAATCCAATTGAACATGTACGAGATATGCTAGGTAGACATGATCGAAATCGGCAGTCCAACACCTTACCCGATTTACGAACAGCTCTTCTTGAAGAACGGGAAAATATTCCCCCAGAAGCAATTCGGAAATGCATTGAAAGTATGCCACGTCGTATGGAAGAAGCGATGAAAAAGCGAGGTGGAAATACACGCCATTAATTTTGAGATGTTTGCATATGTTTGCTAGTCGATAAGGTATTTGAATGTTTTAAATTGTTATGTAAATTGAAAAAATGCAACACTTTCTTTGAAAATGTATCTTTTTTTTAGAAGCAGACTCTGACGTAAGGATTACACTTCAAATTCAATCTTAATGAAATAAAATTGTCCGCCTCAAATTTACCACAGGGTGTTTAGAAATGGAGGGTATAAGACAAGGTTTTGTTTCTCCCTGTATAAGGGATAAACTACAGATATTTTTGCACAAAAAATTTCAGGTTAATATAACAAAATCCAATACTACACCTGGTGAAAATTTCAACAAAATCGCAGCACCACGAAAAAAGATACAGGGTGTTGAATTTGACAAAAATTATGCCTGTCCGGAATTTATTGAGAGGGAGAATATTAGGAGTTATGTCCGCAATTGTGAAACTGAGCAGAGAAGAATCAAAACTAATATGGCTACCATAGCGTGAATGTAGTTTCAGTCGAATGCCGTCGAATGAAACCACCCAGGATAAAAAGAGATCCTATCCAATTGCAATCCACTCAATTAGTTCCTGCAACTGAACCGCATGTTGTCGATTAATCTTTATTTTGTTATACACACTCAACCATGGGGGCATTTAGATGATTAACACCCTTGTTTTCCACAAGTTGACCCTCAATTTCCTGCTCTTGGGGGTGTTATGGCGTTGTCACAGAAGTTGGCGCGTAAAACAAATAGACCCAACAACCTCGCCTATCGATGAGTGGTTCTTTCGTAATAGAAACTGATGGAAGATTCAGTAAGAGATAACACTGAAAATTGCTTGTTATTTCAGATGGACTATTAATTGAGCTATTGAAGAAGATTTCATTAGCTGGGTTTCTGAGGAAATTGTAGGTTATCAATGAGTGCTCGTCCCGTATGACTCTGGAAATCATAGCTTCAGGGAAAATTCAAGTTATTTTGAAGTATTTTGAAGTATTTCTCAACGTCGTCATTACTTCATTATGAGACATTGGACAATTCTTTTACCATTTCTGTTAGGATTGTTGAAGTCGATACATCTATAAAAATGAAATATCAATTTTATTCATTGATATGCTTCAAAATTCTTTGCGTTTACACTTGTCAGTTACAATTCATTTAGAGAAACTGAAATTTATGTCTGTCTAAGTCCATCTCAATTTGTGGGTAAGGTTTAGGACGATGTGAGTGATGTTGGCCAAGCGCTTTACATTTTCGAAATTTTTTCTGTTGTGCTGAATTATGTTAGGTTTGTGATGCTTTGTGCCATTGGAATTGTTCGTAAATTCCATGTGGTTTTCCAGAAATTGCAAAAACAGAAAAAATGTACCAGCCCAGCACAAATTTTGCTTTACATGAACTGAGTTGTGCCCTTCGAATTCTTCCGAAATGTAATTTTGCGAAGAATTGAAAAACCAGCATTCTTTTTTTCTTCTCACGAATAAATGGAAAAATTTGTGCTATATCTGTGTTGTCTTGTGTAGTTAATATTTCCAAGAAAATTTCGGAATATTTACCACAGAAACTTCGTCATCATTCCACCGAAATTGATTTATATGATTAAAAAACAAATGTAGAAACTTGTGCAAGTCAGATTTGAAAAAAAAGCAAAAGTTTTTTCCTGAAAAAAAATCAAAAAAGTAGTATATTGGAAGAAAATCAGTATGGCAACGTTGTATGTGAAGTTGGTGTATTTTATAAAAAAAACTTTTAGCTACCGATGTAATGAACGGAGAAATTAGTAATTTCCTAATTCACTTATTCAAGACTGAAAATTGCAAACAATGTTGCAGCTGGAATTATCAGGGAAATCTTATGGGTAATGCAAAAATTTGGAGAGGGAGAGAAACACCCACAAGAAAGTGACAGTTAATAGCAACGTCAAGAAGAAGGGCAGTATATCTGGGGAGACGAAGCGGAACAGTCCTGCAGATTACCGGGAAAAGTTCAAAACGTTATCATGAAGCGGTAGTGGAGTAGATCTGACAAGGCTAAACGGGAACAGTCTTCTAAGTTACTCGGGAAAGAAAAAAGTACTTCAAGTTAGGTCAGGAAACAGACGACGGTTTAAAAGTAGAGTCACATCTTAGTAGTGTCGAATAATAAGGCAGGTTTCCTGGGATGAAAATCCGTTATGATAGAGTTTTCGTTAAGAAAAGTTTTGAACTTGTTTTGCCATTAGAACGAACCGGTAAGTGCGTGCATAACGTTGGGAAAGGAGTGTGGTATCCAAATAAAATTTGAAAGAACATCAGAAAGAAAAGGTCAGACCTTTTCAGCTTGAATGTGTGAGGAAAGTTTGACTCCACAGTACTGAAATCTCTCCTCTCCTCTCATTTTGATTTTGTAATTTTCTCATTATTCGGATATACTTTTTTTTATTTGCATTTGATCGAATTAGGATGTTTTTCTTGTGAATAAGTTTTTCATTTGATCTAAAGACTACGCATGTAAAGTTGGTTTATTGCCGAATCATAGATGAATTCAAAATAGTAATCATCGAAATGAATACCTTTTTCAATTCCCAGGCTCAGACATCTTTTATCATGAGGATGAAGAAATGATATTAGATTTTGTCACCGAGATGAGAGATATACTGGTTTCAGCCTTGTTTGGCCTCATCAGTATCACATACATCTCAGGGACAAAATATTCATGAGAAACTTCGATATTTGAATTAGTTGTGAAGTACTGAGCAAAATATTACAAAGTAGTGACATCCAATTGCGTCAAAATGAAGTCTCACCTCTCCAATGACATGCGAAAAAAGAACTCTGTACACCCTCTTTCACTCAATGAGATTTTAGCAGTGGCCCTAAATCAGGTCCCTTACGCAGGTTTCTCCGAGTCATGGAAACACTTGGCTTCACGGTCGCGAAAAGAATTGGGAGTATGCTGATTTTCTCTCAATCTACTGATTTTTCTAAATATCTCAATATGGGGGGCAACCTGTTTACTGTTTTCAAAATCCCATCTTCATAACTTGACAGAATCTAAAATGATAGAAAAAAGTAATGGGTAGCTTTTCTCTAATTTTTTTTTATTTCGGTGAATATCACAATTTTTCGAACATATATTTTTTGATAAAAAAAGGGTGTGGCGTTGATTTTTTTTTTCTATTTTGCCAGGAAATCTGAATAATTTTCGTGGAAATATTTACGGCACAAGACAGTAAAAATGTAGCATATCTTTTTCCATTAATTTGTGAGAAGAATATGAAAGTGCTGATCGAATAACGATTTTTGACAGACTAAAATTTTTCGAGAATTGCAATGAGCTATCGAATATATTTCCAGGAGTTCCATCTCTAGAAATGACGAATTTCAAATTGTTGACAAGCCGACAGTTTCTATGCTGTTAAATGTTGCAAATCCTTCATCCTCCGCAGTTTTTCCGACAGGCCTTTTGTGTTAGGGATAACAATGGTCTTATCCTTCGGGGTCCGTCGGTTGATAGCTGTAATATTTCTTTCCTCTTTATCTGTGCTTTATGGACGGTCATTTAACTTGATCTCGTTAGTTATACGTATTTCCTCTTTGAGCTTTCATGATCCTCGTTGGAGCAGATGTTTCTAGTTCTATTACTGTATAAATCTACCCTCTGATAGGATATTAAGTTCGGGATTTCCTTCTTTAGTGAGTTTTCTTGAAAATTTTATGTTCAATATATTAGATATTATTCTATAGATAGATGATGCGCGTGCAGCTAAATGATACAAAATCTTCAGCAACAATTGTTACATAGAAGTGAGCAATTTGTATACGTGTGAATCTCAATATATAAAACCAAGTCGGTTACCCCATTTATAACTCAAAATCGGATGAACTGTTTTGTATGAAACATTTCTTTTGGATTCTTCTATGACGGGGTTAACATAAAATAGATGAAAACTCTAAAAAATTTGATGAAATGAAATTAAAAAATAGAATTTTTTTCTTGCGAATAACGCCAGTAGATGTCGCTACGGTTAATAGCGTTTTCGTGAAAGTATTATATTTGACATTAATTCGGCGAACTACATTTTCAATCAATATTGACGAATCTGAGTCCATGTGTTATTACACCTATCTTTCTTCCGAACACTACGGAAAATTTTATGACGAAATGTTTTGAACTCTTCTTCATTCTACTATTATATTTGCAAACAATTACTGTTTATTCGGAGTTTCCTAAACATATGTTTTGGGGGTGCATTACCGGTAATTCCGAAATTGACGGCTGCCGATGAAATAAATGCTTGCCAAAAATCATCAACTTCAAATTTGGCTATGTAATGAAGCTCTCAGTTGATTGCGGTTGGAATGGTACTAATAGATATTTGCAGCCCACAAAAATGCAGAAAACACCTGCACCACAAAAATTGTTGAAAATGATTTTTTGTTACTTCAAAAAAGGATGCAATGCGTCATGCACCTGCAGAAAACTGAGTCTTTTTAGTAACGCTACAGTGGGGAATCTGCATGCAGGCGTTAACTGCCAAAACAGTTGTCGAATCTTTGGCAAAGATGAAGAAATAATTGACAGCCACTCAGAAACAGGTTAATTTTTTGACAAAAAAAGTATTAATTTCACGTGAATGAAGTGATGGATGAATGAAATGTTTGAATGATATTTTCATTTTGTTATTTTGAACAGATAGGTGTTGCTTCTAGGGGTTGAAAAATGAAAATAACTAAAACCTACATTGATCCAAAATACTGTTATAAAATTGATTGAAATTAATTAATTATATTAATAAAGACCCATTTTCACACATTTTATGCTGAAAGAAAGTGGTTTATACGGTCTTGAAGTATATGAAGACCTTCATTCAACTTCATGAAACACTACTGAGGCCCAAAAATTACTTTGATTTACGTTAGAACAAATTTCTTTCATTTTTGGATAAAGGGGTTGTTTTCACCCCTGAGAAATAATAAGCATAAGGTAGGAGTAGAAGACAAGTATAGCTTATATCCAAAATTTTATCAAAATCGAAGTATCTTGATAGAATTCGGAGGTAATGCCTAATTTTTGCCCTCATTGACTGGACTAATTGTACAGAACAATTTCATGTCCACATTCAAGGTATTATACCATAATTGTCAGAATGACAATTCTCGTAATATGTCTTAGTTTTTGATCCTGAAAAATATTTTGTTTTTCTTGTGTTATAACATGTTTGGTTTATCTATGAGAGATGATTGCCTTTCATTGGGGTCCCGTAGCGGTCTTCAAACATCTGAAGTGCCGAAAAATCATCACCTGGAAGGTCGTATCCGGTTTGAAAAAACCCTCACGACCAGAGAGCAACAGTTTGTGGAATGTGAATTTGAATATCGAAAGAATTTCGAAAGACAAGTGTGATCACGTCTCCAAATTAGCTGATGAACATGGTATCAAAGTGATTCTTCTGCAAGAAAGCCACACGGCAACAGAAAAAAATCCTCGTGAAAGAGGACAGTTGAAAGGTATTAATTGATTTTTTACAAGTTTAGCTTGTTATGTTGAAAAATTATCAGTTTCGTAACTTTCAACAGATTCGGAAAGGGAAAATTGATGGAGTTTTTTTTTCATTTCTTTCAAATTTTGTGACATTTCTGTCATAAATATTTATAAACCTCCGAACATTATTGGGCCAAGAAATCTTAATGTTGATGTTTTTTAAAGTAGCAAATGCATTTCCAAAATGCATTTGATTTATTCTGAATAATCGGTTTCTTTTCTGCTTTTGTCTTTTTTCATTTCAGATTAAGAATTACGAGTCCTTTGGGAAGAATTTGTTTATTCGAGCCCATCGACGGAGAACATGAAGATGGTCACACTGATGTCTTTCAAGATTTTCCTGATATTTGATATTTTATGTTATTTTGTTCACGGGGAGGCAGGTTTTTTTCGGCTGAGGTTTTTTCCCCTGGCTGTATAGTATCGTATGATACTAGTGTTGATAGTATCGTATGATTCTATAGTATCATACAAAGAATGTTATGATACCCCGTTCCTTTTTTACCTCAGCTTAGGTACTTTTTGTTTCAACATTTATTGTATTATTTTAGCTCTTTTTTTCATAAGAATATATATATATATATAGAGTTCATTATAATATTGAAGTTGCTTCTTTATTCATCGATTGAGGCAGTACGAAGTCTGCCGGGTCAGCTAGTATTTTATAAAACAATTTGAATAAATAAGAATTGAAAAAGACGCCTAAAAGAGATCACGGCCAAATTATGGTTAGATCACCATAAAGAATGATGCAGTATGTCGACATTTTTGAAAGATGGTCAATTATTAACTATTGCGAAATTTATTGTAGAAGTCGATCAAAACTTTCGAAATTATCAGCTGCTTTTAGTAATCAGGAACCCTTTCAACTCCCAGAGAGCCATGATGAATAAAAATTCATCTCCCAACCACTCTCTCCATAATAACAGAACATTTCATCGTGAGATGAATAAGCCTTTCAACGAGGAAATAATATCTCAACATCGCCATCACACAAGACAAGAAAGCCTGATCCTGTCCAGTAATGATTGATCCACTCCTTAGTATCGATAAACATGCCTCGATATAAATCACCCGAAAGCTATCCCAATTCAGAATTCCCATCGGTTTAAGAGCTACTCCAAATAATATGAGTAGACGGCTGCTCTTATGGAAATACGTTTCTGCAGTACATTTATGGGACTATGATAGAAGCGGAAACAACGCTTCAGGCGACCAAATTCTTGACATCCATCTACTTTTGCGATTTTTCATATTGAAAATTTTCAATCATCAGAAATATTACCTATCAAACGTTAAGAAAGCTTCAGACGAATGTGTATTTCAATATGTAATACCACTAGAGATTTTAGATGGTGATGTGGAAGTTTGTTACTTGGCAATTTGACGATTGACATTTGTATCAAATGTCAATTAAATATTGGACAAAGTGTCATGAGCCAAATTGGAGGAAAGAGATAAACTTTAGTATTAAAAGAGAGGAATTCTACCTGTTTAATTAAGTTTGATCTCTAGTAGTATTCGACTAGAAAATAAGTAAAATTTGAAAAAGCCAAGAAAGATACAATTTAAGAAAAAATCAATGCAACGAATTGGGACATATTGAATGTTCGAATCAATTTTTGAAGAGGAAATTATAATTGTTGCAGTTAATTATTTGGGCATCGTTTCTCTCGATTACAGCAAAAATATGAAAAGATTTGATCCTGCTGATTCTGCTGTATGATAATTTTATTTGGAGATTCATCCTACCAAAAGTATTTTAATGTAAAATATTGCCAAGACGAGGCCGTATTTCTAAAATTGTCAAAAAGTTTTCAGATCTCATGTAGAGCCAAGCTGCTAACTCTACACTCTCCATCTTCACAAGTCCTTATTACACAATAAGTGAATCGGCCGTTTCTTTTTCGCCAAGTGAGCGTAAGGTCAAAAATTCATTCGCTGTTCATATTTTTTCTTTTATACAATAGTTCTTATAGTTACGAATGGAGAGAGGGAATTAGAAAGAGTATGACAGATAGAACGATTGATGAAGATGAATGGAATGATAAAGAGAAATGGCGAACTAAATGCGGGATGCGGCATAGGCTGTAGGACCCCCACTTATATTATTATTATTATTAGTTACGAAACGGCCAACTTATTTTTACCAAGGCATAGAGTTTGTAAAATAAGGACTTGTGAAGATGAAGAGTGTAGAGTTAGTTTCTTGGCTCTACATGAGATCTGATAACTTTTTGACAATGTTAGAATTACGGAATCGTCTTGGTAATATTTAACATTAAAATGTTTTTTGTAGGATTTCAATTCTTTTTTGTACTTTGCTTATGACAAAATCCTTTCATTTTGTTCATTTTTTCCCCAAAAATAATCAAATAAAATATAATCTATTTCAAGTCAAACTAATTCACAATTCATGTTCAAAATCAACAATGTACGAAGTATAGGAATGTACTACCTACCTAGGTTCAAGCTGCGATGGCGATGTAATTGAGAGCTGCCATAACTACAATTGTATGAAGAATCCTATCATTATATAATGATCACAACGGGAAATTGCACATTGGAAACTGTGGTTGAGGTTATTATAGGGAAATTGTATGTAGTGTAAATACACATGAGGCGTTTCACGAGCGCTACATTTTTTCCTGTTATTCAAAATGTGGGGGCAAATTTCCCTGAGACTTCTTGAATATTATTTCAATACTTCATAACAAGCAGTCCTCCGTATCAATTTTCAGACCACTAGCATCAGAATTGGCGGAAGTATAATACAAACTTTTACATCCTCTGGTTCTAAGGGTTGGGGAATGAAAGTTTCAAGATCAGGAATTTTCTCATTGTTTGTGTACTGAAACTAGCTGACATACCAAATTTCAACTTGATAGGACATCGGAAAGTACCCTAACAGTTTTTATGATCATCAGTGAATGAGTGACGAAAACAGGGGTTTTCAGATATCTAAAAAATTTAAAGTGTACGAGCTATGCACTAGAAACTTTTCACATTTGATAAGTTCACTACTGGCATTATATCATAACTCAAGTTATGAAGGTTCAATATAGGTAGTGCCCCGGCGCACCGTATATTTTTATCCAGAGTCTGATTTATCTGAGATAAGCCAGACTCCTTTTTCTACATATAAACGTCTTGTTCGACTTCAGTGAATGTGTAATATTCAAAACTGCAAAAGCAGTAGACTTGAATCCTTCAAAAATATTAGCCAGACCCACTTGATTTTTGTCACTGAAAAAAAAGATTCAAAGCTTTAAATTGACTGCCAAAATAAGTATGAGGTGTAAGTATATGAGTATATTGATTGTAGATTGTTGTTGGAAAAGAAAATTTCAATTTACTTTTTCTTGGACTCATATAATTACTCTGTCCATGCAATTTGCACAATTCAAATGGTCGAAGGCCGAAGGCAGGAGAAACTAATTAAAATAATTAATAAATTAAATTATTCTCAATTATCCACCCATTTCAGAAATGCATTCGTTACTTTATGTATAGCGTACATCCTCTAGAGTACCTTGATATTTATAAATGGGACAACTATTTATAAGATGTTCTTTTGTCTGCCCAACTTCCCCACACTCACAATTAGAGCTCTCAACCGAATTCCATCAGCAGAGCATGCTGTTGCATCTTCCATATCCTGTTCTAAAACGTTATAGAATAGACCATAACCTCCTGGGAAGGTCAAAACCAGGAACTCTGAAAAACGGATCAGTAATAAGATCTTTTTTAAAAGCATTGCGTACATTACATTCAGATGGCCAAATTTCCTTGTCGCTTCTATTCATATCGATTAAACAATTTGACCAAAATGGTTTACTTTATTATCTGGGATATGGGAAATGCATTTGGAAAGGAAATTTGTTCCGAAAATTCGGAGTTGTTGTCTCTCTGCGAATATGGGGAGGGACAATATATAGAAGGACTGGTAACCAAGGAATAGGTGTAGATTTGATAGTACCAGTGATAATCCTCATCGAAAAATTCAGGCTACTGCTGCAGTATGAAGTGTGAAAAATATTTAAATGGATAGTAGTTGAATTTATATTTTTCTATCCAGTAAAAAAATATCAATACATAACATTTAACATCCCACTGATAACATTATTTCATTCTTATGCTGCCCAGATCTGGTAGATATAAGGTGACCCTCATTAAAACAATCGATACGTTTTTAAAAACAATGCCAAACTTAAAACTGAACTAGACTAGACTTTCTTTCATTGTCACAATTGGTTAGTCTCCAAATTTAGGGATATAATTGTCGTCCTTCACTGACAGTGGCGGCTTCTGAACCTGTTTATCCATGCCAAACGCTTTCATGAAAAACTTATCAAAAACGTTAGTTATCTCCCTGAAAACTTGTTCTCCCTCAGTCGGAGCTCTTTTGCTTGGCTCTGCCACAACCGTCACACAGAATTGAAGAGGCGCGACATCTCGTTTCCTTCGTTTACTTCCTAAATCTGGAACTGTTGAAGTATTTGTTTTTAATGTTGTCGTCATGGTCGAGGCTGTTGTGGTCATGGTCGAAGCTGTTGTGGTCGTGGTAGATGCTGTTGTTGTTTCAGGAACCAACGATTTCAAGGTCATGTTCTTGTGTTTAGGATCATTCGATACAATAGTGTTGTTCACAGTCGTTATATTTCCTTCGACTGTTGTGTTGGAGATGCAAGGGATACTAACAGTAGTGGATTGTCCTTTTGCCACGCCCTTACATTCTGGAGCGTCGTTGTTTTCGCAAGGTATGGTGCTCTTCACGCACCTCATATTGGGCTGGTTCTCGCACGGCACCGTATTTGAAGCGATAACAACACACATGATCTGGCCATTGGCAGTGCATAAAGCTGTCGTGTTCGCTGGACATATTTGGGAGCCATCCCCACATTGGATTATGACTTTGGTGGTAACTGTTTGCTCACGTGGAATGCTCTGGCTGTTGTGGTAGTAATGATGGACAGTGTAGTGGTCGTATCTGGGGCTGTAACTGTCGTAGAATCTGTGATCTTGGTGGTAGTAGGTTGGGTGGGAGATCCTTCCAAGGCTGTAACCGAGGTAGAAGCCTAGAGCGCTGTTTCCTGTGTCTCTGTAGGTGTAGTGGTAGACTGGGTAGCTAGGTGGTGCCCAGTAGCCTGGGGAGTGATAGTTGTTAATGTTGTAAACCTTGATTTTGGATCCTCCAGGTGCTGGTAGACGGACCGGTATGCTGTAGGAAGGTTGGTAGTGCTTTTAAATGTTTTGGCTTAGTGAAAATGAGCAAAATATCTACCAAAAAATATAATGCAGCATGAACATTAGGTATGTGTTTCATTTTCAACGTTTAAACACATAATACTTTTTGATATATTGATAAAATGTTTTTCTTCCTTGTAAAATTTACCTCATTATCGCCCTCAAGAAATATTTTTGAACCCCGGTAGACCTCAGAGGCCAAAAGTTTGGCCACCCCTGATGTAGAGCCTCGAAAGTACCTTGGAATTTATAAATGGGACTACTATTTATAAGGTGTTCGTTTGTCTGCTCAACTTCCCCACACTGACAATTAGGGCTCTCAACCGAATTCCATCTGTAGAGTATGCTGTTGCATCTTCCATAGCCTGTTCTAATATATTATAGAAAAGACCATATCCCCCTAGGAAGGTCAAAACCAGGAACTCTGATGAAAGAATCAGTAATAAGATCTTTGTTAAAAGCATTGCATACATTTCATTCAGATGGCCAAATTTCCTTGTCGCTTCTATTCATAAGGATTGAAAATTTTGACCAAAATGGTTAACTTTATTACCTGGGATAAGGGAAATGCATTTGGAAAGGAAATTTGTTCCGAGAATTCGAAGTTGTTGTCTCTCTGCGAATATGGGGAGGGACAATATTTGAGAGGACTGGTAACCAAGGAATAGGTGTAGATTTGATAGTACTAATGATAATCGTCATGGAAAAATTCAGGCTACCGCTGCAGTATAAAGTGTCGTAAATATTTAGATAGATAGGAGTTGAATTTATATTTTTCTATCCAGTAAAAAAATATCAATACATAACATTTAACATCCCACTGATAACATTATTTCATTCTTATGCCGCCGAGATCTGGAAGACATAAGGTTTCCCTCATTAAAACAATCGATACGTTTTCAAAAACAATGCCAAACTGAAAACTGAACTAGACTAGACTTTCTTTCATTGCAACAAATGTTTAGTCTCCAAATTTAGGGATATAATTGTCGTCCTTCACTGACAGTGGGGGCTTTTGAACCTGTTTATCCATGCCAAACGCTTTCGTGAAGAACTTATCAAAAACGTTAGTTATCTCTCTGAAAACTTGTTCTCCCTCAGTCGGCGCTCTTTTGCTTGGCTCTGCCACAACCGTCACACAGAATTGAAGAGGTGCCACATCTCGTTTCCTTCGTTTACTTCCTAGATCTGGAACTGTTGAAGTATTTGTTTTTAATGTTGTCGTCATGGTCGAGGCTGTTGTGGTCATGGTCGAAGCTGTTGTGGTCGTGGTAGAGGCTGTTGTTGTTTCAGGAACCAAAGATTTCAAGGTCATGTTCTTGTGTTTAGGATCATTCGACACAATGGTGTTGTTTACAGTCGTTATATTTCCTTCGACTGTTGTGTTGGAAATGCAAGGAATACTAACAGTAGTCGATTGTCCTTTTGCCACGCCCTTACATTCTGGAGCGTCATTGTTTTCGCAAGGTATGGTGCTCTTCACGCACCTCATATTGGGCTGATTCTCGCACGGCACTGTGTTTGAAGCGATAACAACGCACATGATCTGGCCATTGGCAGTGCATAAAGCTGTCGTGTTCGCTGGACATATTTGGGAGCCATCCCCACATTGGATTATGACTTTGGTTGTTACCGTTTGCTCCCGTGGAATGCTCTGGCTGTTGTGATAGTAATGGTGGACAGTGTAGTGGTCGTATCTGGGGCTGTAACCGTCGTAGAATCTGTGATCTTGGTGGTAGTAGGTTGGGTGGGAGATCCTTCCAAGGCTGTAACCGAGGTAGAAACCTAGAGCGCTGTTTCCTGTGTCTCTGTAGGTGTAGTGGTAAACTGGGTAGCTAGGTGGTGCCCAGTAGCCTGGGGAGTGATAGTTGTTGATGTTGTAAACCTTTATTTTGGATCCTCCAGGTGCTGGTACACGAACTGGTACGCTGTAGGAAGGTTGGTAGTGCTTGGGTGTGTTGATGCCAGCATTGGTGTATCCAGGGTACGTTGGATGAGGTCCTGAAAACAAATTGCCGTGAAAGATTGTTGACAAATTCACGAATACGGGAGAAATATAAAAAGTGAAATGGTCTCCTATTCCAACAAGAATGTAAAATTCGAAATCCTGTAAGAAAGATGTTTTCGAAAGCATGGGTGTTCAAATGACCGTCTCCAGTAAAGAAAAAAAAGTAAGCGAACAATGAAAAACCACAAAATTTGGAGAAAGCTATCCTTCAGGAATCTATTCGAGACCTCTCTACATCTTAGGAAGTGTAACAATCGTGATTTTTCCCAATTTGTCAGCTGACAATGACCTTCTTATATTTGTGAAATATTTTAGGGTTTTCACTCTCAGTCTCTGAAAAAAAAATGAAAAAAGTTTTCGCACATAATAAAGAATAACAGAAGTACCCTACTCAAAGCTTGTGGACTTATCTGTCAGGGGCTAATTATTTGAAACATAGAAGAATTCGAATTGGTAATCATCGAAATGAATGCCAATTTCAATTCCCAGGCTCACAGATCTCTTTCATCATGTGATTGGAGAAATTATATAAGATATTTTCAGTGAGATGAAAGATATATCGGTTTCAGCCTTGTTTGGCATCATCAGTATCTTATACACCTCAGAGAAAAAATCTTCATAAAAAACCTCAATATTTATGGCAATTAGATGCGATGTTATGAGTAAAAAATATGAAACAGCTACATCCAATTGTGTCAAAATGAAGTTCCACGTCTCCAATCAAATGCAACAAAAGAATTTGTTAAGCATTTGATTGGAAATGTGGAACTTCATTTTGACATAATTGGATATCGCTGTTTTGTAGTTCTTACTCATTACATCGCATCTAATCTCTATAAATATTGAGGTTATCTTTCATCTCAGTGACAAAATCTTATTTCATTTCTCCAATCTCATGATGAAAAAGATCTGTGAGCCTGGGAATTGAAATTGGCATTCATTTCGATGATTACCAATTTGAATTTTTCTATGTTTCAAAAATGTTCCCGGTGTGGCCTCCGGAAACGCAAAGAATTTTTTTACTCAAAAACAAGGGGCTAATTAATTTCATAGAATTGTTGCCTCAATGAAAACTGAAGTAAAACTTCGAACTTTCAAACTTTGTAACTTTTCGGAGTCTATATCAGACTTCTTCATCAGACAAATTCTTGAATGTTTGAAAATCTTCATAACCTTTTGTAAATCACATTAGAGAATATTGTGGACACATTTTTTTACTTTTGTTTTTCATTCAGAGATTTAGTTCTTGTTAATATGAATCGAAAATCATTTTGTGTTTTGAAAACTGTTGTTATGTTGAATTCAGAAGGATTATTTCAATATTTCCTGTAAGTGCAGGAACATAAGGAATTAAAGTTTATAAATATCGTTGTTCTTGAAGGATTCTTGTTGCTTTCTTATTATCAGTATAATTTTGTTTCTAAATTTTTCTATTATCGTCAGGAAAATTTTCAAAAATACTTATTCCCTGAATTTGTGGAAAATCTATTACCGAGAAAACATCGAGATTTTTTTAAATGAGTTGAAAAAAAACTAAGATAAAAAAAAATATTTTTATATTGCAAATTGAATATTCTGTTTGATCCAATATCGGAGACACGAAAATTCTTATGGAAAAACCTTACTGTTGGATGAAAATAATAAAATGGACAATTGTTCGGTGGGAGTGGATGGTATTTTTGATTGATTTATTGATGAAAGAACTGATATCAGGAATGTTGAGATGAAAAAGGTCAATGTCACTATCCTAGTATTTAATATTATGTAATATGGCCAACACGTAGATATTGACAAATGTCAATTGATAAATCAAGCAATTTTCATAATTTCGAAAGTTTGCATAAATTTGATAATTTTTCTCTTGAAGGAGCTTGATATACAAGATGTACCAAGTTCGCCGGCCTATTAGACGTTTCTGGGCACTTGAACCTATTTGAAATCTGAAAATTGGGATTATGATATTGTTCGACATTATCTAACGAGCTAGAATATTCTCGAAGCCTGGCTTTCGCTTATACAGGCTATAAAAAACAAAATTTTCAAAATGTTTTTTCCTTTCACATTCTGATAGAATATGTAGTTTCGAATACATTCCTATCAATATCGTTGCATTAACATGTTAAAACACTATCATTCTACTATCACAGAATCCAAAGCAATCATAAAGAAATAGGGTTCTAATTTGAAAAAGTTATTGGCCAATCTTGATCTCTATTTTTGATCTAACTTTTGGAATACCCTGTGACGAGTTTTCCAAAACTCCAGAAATTTCCCACAGTTTTCGACTTCAAAAATGTGAAAAAGGTTCGAGCATAAGATATTCAGAATAAGAAAAAAATTGTAATACCAATACTCTATCTCCCTTTTTCCTTCATGAACTGAAAGGAGCCTTCGATGAAGTAAATGTTTACCCCCTCCACTTAACAGTGTAGACTCAACTTCTCGATGGAAGAAGACGGATAATACAGGAGTTAAACAATTAATTCAATGAAGATCAGGTAATACCAAAATAAATGAGAATCGGTTTCTTATCAATATTGGAATTGAAAACAACGGAAAAACCAGTTTGTTATTTGTCTCCAAGCGAATCTTGTTAAAACTGTTTCAATGTTGCTTCCCATAAATGCTTCAAAAAAAAAATTGACCACAAACATAAAATGAATAATAATTTATGTAATACCACATGGTTAAACCCGACAAGGGTTTTCTAAACTGGTCAGGTTTTATGCACCCGTCATAAATTTTGTTCCCCTGATAATGAGTTCTTGAAAAATTCTCTTCGCTCTATTGATGATTAAAAATTGAAGGATTCATCCAATTTTTTTTAATGGATTCATTCCATAGGGCCAGATTTTCATGATAACCCGCCTATAGCCCCTCTTTTGCAGTTTTCTCAAATCAAAAGTATGATACAAAGTGCTGTCCTTGAAAAGGTTATTTTGAGGAGAAATCAGGAATTGCGAAAAATATAAAATTGCTATTTGAAATGAAAAAGTCCGATATATCAAATCTGGAATGAATTTCAATTTTCGTTTTCCTCAAATGAAGGTTCCTCGAACGAATTGAGGATCATGAGATGAATGAGATAATCCTTTCGATAAGGTTGACCGAGTCACTCGGTATAAGAGAATATTTGATTGACAATGATATTTCTGTTTGGAAAAAATCGGCAGCTTTCTGAAATTTCAGAACCCCCTCAATCAATAGATCAGTATATTTTCATTAGCATTCATGATTCTTTATGGAAAACTCATTTCTGGAAAATTAATGACTTCCAGTACCCCTCTCGGATGCTCTCCTGTTCCCACAAAACCTTAAAATTCCGGTTCCCATTGAAAACGTTCGATTTAATGAGAAGTTAAGAAGTGCATAATGATCCCATTGAGCCCGGATTCCGACAGTAATCCAGAAAATCCGATAGAGTTCAACAAAACGTATAATGAGCTTCCTTTCGCGGCGGAGCACAAGTTCTTAAGAAGAACAGACAACATAAATTATCTTCACAATAACAAGATTCAGCGAAATCAAATTATTCATGTTTGGCCTGACACCAGAGAGATCTGAGTTTAAACCTAAGCGTGAAACTTTATCAAATTATTATCCTTCAAAATTATATGCAGCTTCACACTGAAGAAGAAGAGACATATCGAATTTACAGGATATCTTACATGGTCTTGGACCGGATAATGGGGTTGTGTGTAGTCTTCCATGAGGAACGATAGGTTTGATAAGACTTCGGTAGTTAAATGGAATGAGAATTCTGAAATATCTCGTCATAACAGAGGGCGTTAATTCGGCTTTATGCGCTAGCATATATTATTTCCTTTCCATGACCAGATTATAAAGGAGGCGAACATTAGCCTTCGATATAAGGAATTTCACTATATTCATAATTTTTATTTCATTACATTGGGAGATTGATAATTCGACGTGATAAAGCCGATTGGAAGAGGAGCAATAAGCTTTTCCCCCGCCAATGAGTGGCTTTAGACTTCATATCAAAAACTTAATTTTATTCGGCCAGGTTTCCACATCCCAGAGGATATAGTCGTAAATGCTTATATTATTCTATTGTATAGTATTGTCTCTATTTTAATAGTGGTAAGCCTTATTTTTTGGAAATCTGAGTATGTGTATATGTTCATTTTGTAGATAGGTAAAAGTGTAAGAATAGCTATAGAAAAACTTTCGCCTAATAAAGACGGTTATTATTATTATTATTATTATTAACCAGGCTATAAATATTACCTCCAGATAAAACACTCCCAGAAATTCAACAGTCGAGTTGAAATCTCAGACCAAGAATCCTCTGAGGATGCCTAGTGCAGATGAAGTAGAAACTTTAGGTGAGATATACTGTTACTCAGGAGTAAGAGATATCGTATTCAATCGTTTGGAAAAGTATGTAATCTTCGAGAAAATCGCTGTAAAATCATTAAAAACTGAATAACAACTTGAATCAATTCAATAAAAATCTGTATGAGACATTTCGTCAATCTGGTCGCCTTTTTTCTGAAGTTTGTCTCTTTCCTTATGCTTCATATATGTATTTATTTTGAAACGGAGTCAGTTCATCAACGGCTTCGATTTGAAACGAGATTTCTGAAAATGCCAAGACGTAAATTTACACACGCTGAACTATCGGAATGCTACAGGGTGGCTTAACTCAGGTTGTTGTAGCGGAAAGGCTCCAAGTCAGCAAAAGTGTAATATTTCGACTTTGGAATAGGTTCAGGGAGACAGGTTTTGTGTTGAAAAGAGCAAGACTTGGTCGGCGACGAGAGACAACACCTGTTCTGGATCGTTTCATTACCGTTTCGGCGAGTAGAAAGCCTACATCAACATGTAGAATGCTGCGGAATACTCTTCAAAATGCTGATGGGGTCTAAGTTTCCATCGAAACCATCAGAGGACGTTTGAGAGGGGTGAATATAGGTTTTAGACGTGAAAGACTGGAATGGGCAAGGCAACATATCAATTGGATCGAGCAATGGCGTGGTGTCCTTTCCACTGATGAATCCACATATGGGCGTTTTTCAGATTCTCGAAGAATAAGGGTATGGACAATCCCACGTGTACTCCATAATCGTCGTTATGTCCAAGAACTCCATCCACTCCGAGAGGGTAGTGTTATGGTATGGGCCGGGATATGTTTCATCGGGCTCACAGACCTACACATTTCCCCTGGGAATATGACCCCCTTACACTATAGGGAGCATGTCATTGACAATGTTCTGCCAAAATTCACGCTGATATTGGCGAAACTCTCAATTTCTAGACGATAACGCTAGACCGCACCGTGTACCCATAGTTGAGAATTCGCGCGAGGAGCTTGGTATTCCACATTTATACCAATACCTCCGCACTCACCAGATTTGAATTGCATAGAACATGCATGGGATATGCTCCAAAGAAGATTAGATAATCATCAACCTACCCTAGAATCCTTAAATGATCTGAGAGAGCTTCTGCCCCGTTTATGGAACCAAATTCCTCAAGAAAGGTTTAACAACCTTGTATGTAATATGCAAAGAAGATGTCAAGCTATTATTGATGCTCGTGGGGGCCATGAATAGTTCTTTTAGTTTTAAACTGCTTGAAATCTCTAGGAATAAAATTTCGTTATTTAACTCGATTTTCTTAACCAACCTGTATACGCTGCAGACCTACAGGCTAAAATTAATTTTATTTCCCGCAACTTGAAATTATAATAATTAGAATTTTCATCACAAAATCTCATTTAAACTATATTTTTTTGCAATATAAGTCAATATCCCTAAGTCATGTGGAGCAGTTCATATCACGAATGAAGGTTTACTTGGCTTATACGTTCACACGAATTCGGTGATAATAATAAAATTATTATTATTATATATAATATTAATTATAACTAGCTCCGCGGTGAGTTGAAAACCTTAAGACTACTGCATTTACGAGAAGGGTAAAAAGTTTTCTCCTTGAAAACATCATTCATGATATGACCGAGTTTCTGTAAATTTGAAATTTTGTTTTATTTATTATTCGTAAATATGTTTATGTTGTGTATATTCTGCTGGCATTATATTTTGCAGGTATTTGTGTACATTTGTGTATTAGTATATGTTTCTCTGTGAATAAATATTATAAACATTATTAAAATGTTTCCCAATAGAAAATCCAGAAATGATGGAATATTCTAAAACAAGTTGCAGAATGAGCTCCTATTTTCAACACGAATGTCTTCTGCAACGAGTATTCGACGATATTTCCTCTATTTCAGTCAAGTTTCGTGAAATACTCTCGAAATTCAAATGAAAATTCAGATTAGTGACTTTCGTATTGTATCTTGACAGTTGTGACTTACGAAATTTGACAGATCACGGAATAAGAATTGATTCGATTCGAAAATTGATTGTATTGAAGGTTAGTACTGACAACCACGAAACGAAAAATATAACTGAAAACAATGCTGTAATTAGTTTTATTACATCACTTCTTTCAGTACTGTAATGAACTCGTTACGATACTGAAATAGAGAAATGATTATTAACATTAAAGACTTCGTGTTCACTATGAAGAGAAAAGTTGTTCACAATTTGGTTACAAGCAGCTGATATCGATAATTGTAGATGCTATTATTTTTTCATTCATAAGATGATGTGAGAAAGCAGCATTGAATCTCGAAGGATGAAATTTAAAGAGAAAATAACATGAAACTTCTGTAAGAGATTCCAAATGTGTTTTTCAGTTTAACAGTGAATCTTTTCTCAATTGTATAGTTTGTTTATGTTTTGGGAGTAATGTAGGGATGAGGGTGTCCACGCACAACTTCGGTTTTAGTGGATTTCATCTTGTTTATTTCTGAATAATTTGTAATTTTTCTATTATTATTCTGTATGTTTTGCAAAAATTCTACGAATAAACACTATTATTAGTTTTCGTTTCGACTAACCTGTCGGATACCTCTGCGTTGGATACCTGGTCGGGTATCTGGTTGTCCTCATCGTTGGATAATGAGAGGGAGAAGGTCTGTAAGTGGGAGAATGTGTGGGATAAGGCCTGTATGTTGGCGCTGAGGTGGGATAGGGCCTGTATGTCGGCGAATGGGTGGGGAATGGCCTATACGTCGGAGCACGTGTTGGAGATGGTCGGTAAGTTGGCGCATGCGTTGGGAAAGGCCTGTAAGTTGGCGCATGCGTTGGGAAGGGCCTGTACGTCGGCGCATGAGTGGGCCTGTACGTCGGGAATGGCCTGTAGGTTGGTGCGTGCGTTGGAAATGGACGATATGGTGACGGAGTTGGCCTTCTGGAAGCTGAAAAATATAATCTCATTAGTTTTCTCGGGTTCAATTATTTATATAGTTAGTTATACAACTTGATAAATCAATGAAATTCGTAAATTTCGTATGGTGGTTGCGTGCTGATGAAAAATGAATGTCAACCCTAGCTCACTATTATTGAAATAAAAGCTTCCATGCGGAAGCTAGATACTGCTTTAACGGACTTCTATTTTGATTAATCAAAAATTCATTTTGAAAATTCTTCATTAATAGTTAGTCTAGAAATTTTTTGTTTTTTTGAGTTACATATTTAGAAAATAAAATAATTCGACGCCTTATAAATAATTGACATACACCATTATTTCACCTAAAATTATTTATGACGACAAACATGATATAGTCCGTTGAATCAGGTTCTTCAAGAGACTTCAAAAATTTAAAGATATACACCAGGGCTGTCCAACTTCACGTACCCCAAGGGCCACATTTTGAAGAATTCGGGTGCGGAGGGCCGCAAAAATAATTTGCAACTTGAAGGAGCAGAAAAATTTTACAATTTTTCAACAAACTTCATCAAATTGTTAAATGGTCGTATGAGAAATAAAAAAATTAGCTTTTGAAGCTTGAAGACTCTAGTTCCTGAATTTATCGGTTTCAGAGTACCGGTAGCCATGGAATCTGGGGATAAAGCACGAGGAACATTTTTTTGGAAATTTTCTAATATTTTTATTCGCTCTACGCGCATGGGAAAATTTTTTCGAGTTAAACTGATGCAAAGGCCGCATAGCCTGTCTATTTAGCCCCAATTTGTTTTTCACTACCCTCGGAAATGACCATTATCCAATATTGAATGCAAAAGGACCCTTTTTTACTCAACTGCCGATATCTCCGGAACTACTGGAGGCCTAACAGACCAGTTTCTTTTTCTGCAGAAAATTTCCCACAACAATAGTTCATCATTAAAAAAAAAATTGTAACGGTAATGTGAAAAAAGAGCAAGAAAATGGCATTTTGCCATTTGTTGGTTAACGAACTGTATCTTCGTCAATATTGGAGGGAAAGCCAACGTTATAAGAAAATTTTACAGCCTAATGTACCCCAAAGGCCCCTCCCAAATCGGTAGATCGATCGGTTAAGCGATTTTCCTGGACACATCGATTGAAATGTTGAAAGAATTAAAGAAACAAGGTTTTTGTTAGTTCCAAAGATATCGGCAATTGAGTAAAAAACATTTTCGAAAACTTTTTCTTCGTGCTTTATCCGAGAATTGCATGGCTACTGTTACTCTGAAAAATTGTTAACCAATAAATTCAGAAACTATAGTCTTCAAGCTTCAAAAGTTGATTATTCTATTTCTCATACGACCATTTTTCAATGAGATACAGCTTGTTGAAAAACATAACAAAATTTGGAAAATTTTTCTGTTCCTTCAATTATTGGGAGAAGTATATATGAAAGAAAAAACGGGTTATTATTACTTTTGGAAAAAATATCAAATTACAAAAAAGTAAATGGGAGATTTGAGAAATTTTTTCATGTTGAAAAGCTGCTTGCGCAGATATTTGTTTTCCAACATTGAAATCACTGTAAGCCTTGAGTTTCGCATGTTGGAGTGTCGTTCTTCTGGCAGCAAATTGAAAAATTCCAATTCAGTTTATGTTCTTCCTTGGTAATAATCATGTGATTGTGAGTCACAAATTTCCAGTTGAAGGAATGCTCTGTCTACATTCTCAAATGAATCTTTAAGGGCCCGAGAAAAAACTGAAATCTTTCTTTCAATTCTTTCAACTGAGTTATGCAGTTTTTCAGATATACCTATATTGATCAACATGGTCTACTCGTCTTGCAATAGTTTGATGTGACACAGAGACGCTTCTAAGTTTTTGGAAATTTTTGTTTTACTGAATTGTTTTGCTATTTTGATGGCACAATTTTTAATGAGCAATCCATTAGTGAAACGTTTTTTCACTTTGGCAATTTCCAAACAATGAGGTCGCGGGCCTCATGTTGGACAGCCTTGATATACACCGTTAGCCATTTAAAATAGAAAGGACCTAGTATATTTAAATTTATGCTTGAAAAGCGCACCACTGAATTCAAGAGTTTACGTGCTTCAAAGTTTCTCATGATTTTCTACCACAAAGAATTTAATTCATTAATGATTTTCACAGCGTCTACTTCACACCAACGCACTGCAACTCCGACAAAATCACGAAAAGGTCTTAGCCAAATTTAACAATAGTCGTTGTTGTTGCTCGTCATTCATTATTTAATCATTCTTGACCTTCAGCCATCATACGAAGCATCTGAAACGATCGGGTACTTCTAGATTTATTTATAGTCTTCCCGCAGATAAACACTCAGAGGATCCTTCTATGGTTCGAAGTGTTCGATGTTCAAAACTTCTATTCCCATTTTTCAGAAACTATTTTGAAATTTTTACTCTGACTCAAGGCTTGTCTTAACTTAGATTGATGTTATTAACAGATAAAGTTTCCGAAAACAATTTTATGGTTGTAATGAATCAGTTATTTTGAAAATAAGCA
Organism: Hippodamia convergens; assembly: GCA_038502775.1. Classification (NCBI taxonomy): domain Eukaryota; kingdom Metazoa; phylum Arthropoda; class Insecta; order Coleoptera; family Coccinellidae; genus Hippodamia; species Hippodamia convergens. The sequence continues at coordinate 5,427,018 of CM076614.1, read as the reverse complement.
GCAAGAAACATATCTGTTAGGTTTTGAGAATCATTAACTTGATCGACAGCTGGAGACATATTATCTTTCATTAGTTAAAATCAAGGAAATCCGTGACATATTTTAAAATTCTTGAACTACGAACTTGATAACATAACAAACACCGATAAGGAATCTATGAATTCCTATGTTTTGATAATTCATAATGGTCCCTTAGTATGAATTTGTTTTTCCTCAAATAAAAAATGTTGAAATGAATATCAAGCATTTTCATGGCACTGAGTACATTTGAAACAAGTTATTATATATAAATTCGAATATTATTGTTTCGAGAAACAATACAATCATTAATAATATCAACAAAGCAAAACAAATTTCGGAATCTGAATGATACAAAAAAAAATGCTTACGTGAAGGCCTTGAAGGCCTACTGCTAGAGGGCCTACTGCTTCTCCAACATTCGTAATTTCCAAATTGCACCGCAATCACTAAAAATAATATCAGGTACCGAATAGTACCCGACTTCATTTTGTTTCTAAACTATACACTGTTTCGCAAATATCTGTACTGGCTCTGAGATCGGAAGATAAATAGATATTAACATCGTTCAATCATGTTATCTGAGCTTCAAACAAGAGGTCAGTATTTCGGATAACCCAGTGGTAACCGAGAAACTGGTTTATATTGTGTTCCTCGTAGTATTCTTTTTCACTCTGGATCGTTGAGAGCCGCCTCAATATGATATATGAAATATCATCGGTAAATGATTCACTTTTGAATCGGGATTTTTCCCGCTTGAGTTCATATAATCGGAAAAACTATTGACATAAATAGATATTGAATATATCGAGAACAATAAGTCTTATGAAATATGCTATGTTCAATAAAGTTTATGACAAGTACTCCGTACCACTGATTGTTACAATTAAAACTTTATGATCAACTTGTAAATTGTTAATATTGAGGTATTTTCTACAAATAGAAACGTATCAAGAAGAACCACAGGAGAAAAAAATTTGTTTCTGGGATTCTCATTCGAAACCTGCAGATCTTGAGATACTTTCTTTGATTGTAAGGTCGAGAAATGAAAAAATCCATTTTGTGAAAAATGCTAACAATCAAAGTAGTTAACCCTGATTATAGTCAATGAGGATATTTGTTACGAATTCTTTCAAGATGCATCAATTTACTTGAAATTTTCAGAGTAGTTACGAAATAGCTCAAGAAAAAAGTATACTCTATTCCAAAGTATATTTTTATCTTAGGGGTTGCTCCTACCCCTTCTCGAAGGTGAATATTTTTTTCGTCAAAATAACACCGGAAGTCGATAAAAGACTTAATTCTCAGCAAAAATTGTCCCAAACTCAATGTTTTCATTGAAAAGTTAAACTTTTTGGGACGGTTATTCACGAATAACACGAAAACTTTACAACGAAATAGAATGTTGTAAAGATATTTCTAGGTTATAGAAAAACAAAGAGATGATGTCTCTTAGAATTATTCTCGGTGCAACACAAGGCAAGATATCGTGAGTAAAAGACAACTTTTTTTCATTAATGCTTGACGATACATTCAACTTGGAGAAAAAACTATTGATAGTACGGAAATAATGCTACAAATAATTTTTTGCAGTGCTTCAAAAAGACTTTAAAATGAGAGTTGTCAAAAATCGATTGCATATAAAATCAGCGAAAGACAATGCAAAAAGTTAGACGACTCATATTTTTCACGAACAAAAGAGGTAGTAAAACTAACCCCACATTTACCAGAATCGAAATGGATCGATTTTCATCGACTAAACGTTTTATTTTATTGTTGTTCATATGCTCAAGAAGTTTGGTTTGAAATGCAAAGTTGGTAAAAAAATAAGATTAAAGCAGAAAGCGCACATTTCAATTTTGTTGAAAATCCGCCTTCTTCTTCGTGTAAGTCGAAAATGAAAAGAGATACGAAAAAATGATTGGGAACAAAAATATACGGTTTTTTCAACAAGAACGCCGTTTTTTTTTTCTTTTACCATGAAAATTGACAAAGATATCACTACTTTAACTTTAACCCTTTACCGTTCGAAAACTAGAGATTTTGAATTGATGTGATCAATATGACTCATAGTCCTTCAAACTTTCTTCAAAATAGTTTTTGAATAGATAAGGTATCTTCAAAATGAAGGGAGTCTTTGTGAAAATACCGAACAAGTTTTCTCAAATTTTGGAAGGAACTGTGCAATAATTTTATATGAAACACCAAGAGATACGAACCAAAAAAAAATTGAAAATATGTCAGATTTACAAGTGTTTCTCGAGACAATGCGGTACGATTCATTTATCAAAGCTACAACCTAAAGTTCCGGCCGTAAAATTGGCATCTCTCGTGCCCACATCAGATGCTTTGGACGAGCACATTAAGAGAGCTCATTGCCGAATTCAAATTTGGCTAGATAATAAAGCTCTCAATTCAGTTGATTGGGGTTGGAATAGTACCAATGAATATTTGCAGCCCACAAAAATGCAAAAAACACCTGATCTACAGGAATTGTTGATAATGATTGGATACAATGCGTCATGCACCTGCAGAAAATTGAGTCTTTTTTGTAACGCTACATGTGGGGAATGTGCAGGTGTTAACTTCCAAAACAGTGGGCCAATTTTTGGCAAAGATGAAGAAATAATTGGGAGTGGCGACACCGACTCAGAATTAGATTGTTTGACAAAAAAAGTATTAATTTAACGTGAATGAAGTGATGAATAAATGAAATGTTTAAATGTTATTTTTATTTTGTTATTTAGATATATAGGGGTTGCTTTTAGGGGTTGAAAAATAACTTACACCAACTTTGATACAAAATACTGTTATAAAATTGATTGAAATTAACCGATAATATCAAACAATTTTTTTTCTAAGAAACGAAGAATCTTTTCATATCCTCGGCTTTTTTCATTTGTTAATTACTAAACTGAAACAAATTAACGAAACAAATCGGTATACTCAGTTCAATTTTAAAGACGTTTCTGTTTTATAGGAACCAAAAAAAACAAGAGAAATAATAACTGGCTAATGAACTTGAAATAGATTTTCTATTATGTCAACTTGGTTAATTGAATTGATAAAAGTAAAATTTCTTTAAATCGATTCCGGACTTCTGAATATTATTTTCTGATGTTTCGAGTAGGTTCCTACCTACTTAGGTTAGATAACATTTTTACCCTAAAAAAATTGCTTTAGTCTGCAGTAATTGATTTAAATTATTCTAGAAGTAACAGCAAGTTACTCCTCATTTCTATAAATTTTATACACTAAACGCAGTTCTTGAACATCAACATATATATACAGGAGGTCTCATATACATTAAAAAAGTTGAGTGTATTTCACGTTCAACCGGAAGTATTTTATCATCAACAAAAGTTCTACATCTGCTCCATTTTGTGCTATTGCAAATAAGTATTGTGTATTCTTTAGGCTGTATCTTCTGGGTGGCAGAGAGAATATCACCTGAACTAGAGGAAGTCAATGCTCATGACTTAGGAGAACATAAAAAGTTTAAGACTTCTGACAACAGCTAAATGAATTTTCTGTATTGTATTGTTGGAAATTACGTTCTTTTCGTTGCGGCCTTTTTTTACTTGAGTCCGATTTTATTTCGTGCAGATTTTGAATAGTAGGTACAAATTTCAAAGAACTCTACTACTTATGTTCATGCCATTTTCTCTTATGATCTGGTTTTGAATGAACCATTCATCATGAATATTCATCAGTAACAAAATCAAAAACAAATAGAAGTTTCAAATATATATTATATTCTGGTTAATGTTCCGAATACTTTCAAGTTGATACATAAAAATACAATTGCATCATTCTCTTACAAGAATAGAAACATAGTTGAAATTTTATTCAGGAACAATCAAATGATCTCCCCAAATTTTTAGAATTTGCAACAACATTTAATAATGAAATATTGCATTTCATGCGAAACATATTATAGTCAAATATGAAAAACATAACGCTGAATAAAATTCTTCAATCAGAGAATAAACAAACACAACATATACTCAATAAAAGAAAGAATATTTACAATCACATTCAGTGGCTGTCATTTCAAATCATACGAAATATACAAACAAAAATTTTGATTTTGTGATGTGAACAAAACAAACAATAGAGAATTCATTCCATCATTCAATAAAAACGATGTAATATCCCTTGGCTCCTTTCAAATCATCAATTCCAAACCGTCATCTCACTTTTTCTGGTCGCCAACTTTAAAAGCGTTGGTGAAGAACTTATCGAAGACGTTTGTCACCTCGTTGAATGCCACTTCCCCTTCTGTTGATTTCCTCACCGAAGGCTCAGCAAGTATCGTGACGCAATAGGGCTGTGCTGCTTCTCTCTTCGCCCTAGTTTTAGTGATGTTGCTTCCCAAAGATGGAAAAGTATCATTGGCACCCAAGGATGGAAAAGTGTTGGATTCTATTGTTGTAACATCCGTTGCATATGGTGACGCTGAAGATGTCTCCGTAGTATTTTGGGGAGGATCTGCAGATACTATAGTGTTGTTGACTGTTGTCACGTTTCCTTCTATAACAGTGTTTGATATGCAAGGGATATTGACAGTTGTTGTTTCTCCTTTACTTTTTCCTTTACATTCAGGTGCGTCGTTGTTCTCACAGGGAACGCTGCTTTGAACGCACTTCATATTAGGATCTTTTTCGCATGGTACGGTTTTTGTCACAGCTACCACGCACATTATCTGACCAGAAGCTGTGCAAAGAGAAACGGTGTTAGCTGGGCAGATCTGCGAACTGTCCCCACACGTTATGATGTTGTAGGTTGAGACAGTCTGCTCTTTGGGCACGTTATTATTGTTGTGGTAGTAATGGTGTACAGTGTAGTGGTCGTATCTTGGAACATATCCGTTATAGCAGGAATGGCAATGGGAAAAGGTGGGACTGGTGATCCTGGCGAGAGAATATCCAAGGAAGAAGCAGAGAACTCTGCTTCATTGCTAGCAGAATCAGGAGCAAATATTACGCATATAATTTAACACTAATGATAAAAATATTTTCAACACGCTTCCACGTAAACAATCAATTTTAACAATGTTTGCTGTCCTTAAAAGTGTCACTGTGAATGGTATTTGTACAAAAATGAATTTTCTGTCTTGTATGGTTGAAAATTACTTTCTTTTAGTTGCAGCTCTGTTTTTACTTGAGCTCGGTTTTGTTTCGTGCAGATTTTCCACAGTAGGTACAAGTTTCGAAGAACTCTACTACTTTTGTATATGCCTTCTTCTCTCATGATTTGGTTTTGAATGAACCATTCATCATGAATATTCATCAGTAACAAAATCAAAAACAAATCGAAGTTTCAAATATATATTATATTCTGGTTAATGTTTCGAATACTTTTAAGTTGATACATAAAAATACAATTGCATCATTCTCTTACAAGAACAGAAACATATTTGAAATTTTATCCAGAAAAAAACAAATGATCTCCCCAAATTTTTAGAATTTGCAACAACATTTAAGAACAATAATTGCATTTCATGCGAAACATATTATAGTCAAATATGAAAAACATAACGCTGAATAAATATCTTCAATCAGAAAATAAACAAACACAACATATACTCAATAAAAGAAGGAATATTTACAATCACGTTAAGTGGCTGTCATTTCAAATCATACAAAATATACAAACATAAATTTTGATTTTGTGATGTGAACAAAAGAAGCAATAGAGAATTCATTCCATCAATCAATAAAAACGATGTAATATCCTTTGGCTCCTTTCAAATCATCAATTCCAATTGAGTGAGATGACGATCTCACTTCTTCTGGTCCCCAACTTTAAAAGCGTTGGTGAAGAACTTATCAAAGACGTTTGTCACCTCGTTGAACGCCACTTCCCCTTTTGTTGATTTCCTCACCGAAGGCTCAGCAAGTATCGTGACGCAATAAGGCTGCGCTGCTTCTCTCTTCGCCCTAGTTTGAGTGATGTTGCTTCCCAAAGATGGAAAAGTATCATTGGCACCCAAGGATGGAAAAGTGTTGGATTCGATTGTTGTAACATCTGTTGCAGATGGTGACGCTGAAGATGTCTCCGTGGTGTTTTGGGGAGGATCTGCAGAAACTATAGTGTTGTTGACTGTTGTCACATTTCCTTCTATAACAGTGTTTGATATGCAAGGGATATTGACAGTGGTTGTTTCTCCTTTATTTTTTCCTTTGCATTCAGATGCGTCGTTGTTCTCACATGGGACGCTGCTTTGTACACACTTCATATTAGGATCTTTTTCGCATGGTACGGTTTTTGTTACAGCTATCACGCACATGATCTGACCAGAAGCTGTGCAAAGAGAAACGGTGTTAGCTGGACAGATCTGCGGACTGTCCCCACACGTTATGATGTTGTTGGTTGTTACAGTCTGCTCTTTGGGCACGTTGTTATTGTTGTGGTAGTAATGGTGTACTGTATAGTGATCGTATCTTGGAACATAACCGTTATAGCAGGAATGGCAATGGGAGAAGGTGGGACTGGTGATACTGGCGAGGGAATATCCAAGGAAGAAGCCGAGAACTCCGCTTCATTGCTAGCAGAATTAGGAGCAAATATTACGTATATAATTAAGCACTAATGTAAAAAATATTTTCAACACGCTTCCACGTAAACAATCAATTTTAACATTGTTGGCTGTCCTTAAAAGTGTCCCTGTAAATGGTATTTGTACAAAAATGAATTTTCTGTTTTGTATGGTTGAAAATTACTTTCTTTTGGTTGCGACCCTGTTTTTAGTTGAGCCCGATTTTGTTTCGTGCAGATTTTCCACAGAAGGTACAAATTTCAAAGAACTCTACCACCTAATTTCATGCTTTTTTCTCTCATAGTTTTGTTTTGAATAAACCATTCATCCTGAATATTCCTCAGTCACAAATTCAAAAACAAATCTCAAGTTTGAAACATATATTATATTCTGGTTAATGTTCCGAATACTTTCAAGTTGATACATGAAAATACAATCACATCAATCTCTTACAAGAATAGTAAAAATGGGGAAATCAAATGATTTGCCCAAATTTTTAGAATTTGCATCAACATTCAAGAACGAAATATTGCATTCCATGCGAACCATATTATAGTCAAATATGAAAAACATAACGCTGAATAAAATTCTTCAATCAGATAATAAACAAACACAATATATAATCAATAAAAGGCAGAATATTTACAATCTCATTAAGTGGCTGTCATTTCAAATCATACAAAATATACAAACAAAAATTTTGATTTTGTGATGTGAACAAAACAAGCAACAACGAATTCATTCCATCGTTCAATAAAAACGATGTAATATCCTTTGGCTCCTCCAAAATCATCAATTCAATTGCATCATTCTCTTACAAGAATAGAAACATTTTTGAAACTTTATCCAGAAAAAATCAAATGATCTCCCCAAATTTTTAGAATTTGCAACAACATTTAAGAACAATAATTGCATTTCATGCAAAACATATTATAGTCAAATATGAAAAACATAACGCTGAATAAAATTCTTCAATCAGAACATAAACAAACACAACATTTACTCAATAAAAGAAGGAATATTTACAATCACGTTGAGTGGCTGTCATTTCAAATCATACAAAATATACAAACATAAATTTTGATTTTGTGATGTGATCAAAACAAGCAACAATCATTCAATAAAAACCATATTATATCCTTTGGCTCCTTTCAAATCATCAATTCCAAACCGTCATCTCACTTCTTCTGGTCCCCAACCTTAAAAGCGTTGGTGAAGAACTTATCAAAGACGTTTGTCACCTCGTTGAACGCCACTTCTCCTTCTGTTGATTTCCTCACCGAAGGCTCCGCAAGTATCGTGACGCAATAAGGCTGCGTTGCTTCCCTCTTTGCCCTAGTTTGAGTGATGTTGCTTCCCAAAGATGGAAAAGTATCGTTGGCACCCAAGGATGGAAAAGTGTTGGATTCTATTGTTGTAACATCCGTTGCAGATGGTGACGCTGAAGATGTCTCCGTAGTATTTTGGGGAGGATCTGCAGATACTATAGTATTGTTGACTGTTGTCACATTTCCTTCTATAACAGTGTTTGATATGCAAGGGATATTGACAGTTGTTGTTTCTCCTTTACTTTTTCCTTTACATTCAGGTGCTTCATTGTTCTCGCATGGGAGGCTGCTTTGTACACACTTCATATTTGGGTCTTTTTCGCATGGTACGGTTTTTGTCACAGCTACCACGCACATTATCTGACCAGAAGCTGTGCAAAGAGAAACGGTGTTAGCTGGACAAATCTGCGAACGGTCTCCACACGTTATGATGTTGTTGGTTGTGACAGTCTGCTCTTTGGGGACGTTATTATTGTTGTGGTAGTAATGGTGTACAGTGTAGTGGTCGTATCTTGGAACATATCCGTTATAGTAGGAATGGCAATGGGAGAAGGTGGGACTGGTGATCCTGACGAGGGATATCCAAGGAAGAAGCAGAGAACTCTGCTTCATTGCTAGCAAAATCAGGAGCAAATATCACGGATATAATTTAACATTAATGTTAAAAATATTTTCAACTCGCTTCCACGTAAACAATCAATTTTAATATTGTTTGCTGTCCTTAAAAGTGTCACTGTAAATGGTATTCGTACAAAAATGAATTTTCTGTATTGTATGGTTGAAAATTACTTTCTTTTGGTTGCGACCCTGTTTCTACTTGAGCCTGATTTTGTTTCGTGCAGATTTTCCACAGTAGGTGCAAATTTCGAAGAACTCTACTACTTATGTTCATGCCTTTTTCTCTCATGGTTTGTTTTTGAATGAACCATTCATCATGAATATTCATCAGTAACAAGATCAAAAACAAATCGAAGTTTTAAATATATATTATATTCTGGTTGATGTTCCGAATACTTTCAATTTGATACATAAAAATACATTTGCATCATTCACTTACAAGAATAGAAACATAGATGAAATTTCATCCAGAAAAAATCAAATGATCTCCCCAAATTTTTAGAATTTGCAACAACATTTAATAATGAAATATTGCATTTCTTGCGAAACATATTATAGTCAAATATGAGAAACATAACGCTGAATAAAATTCTTCAATCAGAAAATAAACAAACACAACATATACTCAATAAGAGAAGGAATATTCACAATCACGTTAAGTGGCTGTCATTTCAAATCATACAAAATATACAAACATAAATTTTGATTTTGTGATGTGAACAAAACAAGCAACAATCATTCAATAAAAACCATGTTATATCCTTTGGCTCCTTTCAAATCATCAATTCCAAACCGTCATCTCACTTTTTCTGGTCCCCAACTTTAAAAGCGTTGGTGAAGAACTTATCGAAGACATTTGTCACCTCGTTGAATGCCACTTCCCCTTCTGTTGATTTCCTCACCGAAGGCTCAGCAAGTATCGTGACGCAATAGGGCTGCGCTGCTTCTCTCTTCGCCCTGGATTGAGTGGTGTTGCTTCCCAAAGATGGGATAGTATCATTGGCACCCAAGGACGGAAAAGTGTTGGATTCGATTGTTGTAACATCCGTTGCAGATGGTGACGCTGAAGATGTCTCCGTAGTGTTTTGGGGAGGATCTGCAGAAACTATAGTGTTGTTGACTGTTGTCACAATTCCTTCTATAACAGTGTTTGATATGCAAGGGATATTGACAGTTGTTGTTTCTCCTTTACTTTTTCCTTTAGATTCAGGTGCCTCATTGTTCTCACAGGGAACGCTGCTTTGAACGCACTTCATATTAGGATCTTTTTCGCATGGTACGGTTTTTGTCACAGCTACCACGCACATTATCTGACCAGAAGCTGTGCAAAGAGAAACGGTGTTAGCTGGGCAGATCTGCGAACTATCCCCACACGTTATGATGTTGTTGGTTGTGACAGTCTGCTCTTTGGGCACGTTGTTATTGTTGTGGTAGTAATGGTGTACAGTGTAGTGGTCGTATCTTGGAACATATCCGTTGTAGCAAGAATGGCAATGGGAGAAGGTGGGACTGGTGATCCTGGCGAGAGAATATCCAAGGAAAAAGCAGAGAACTCTCTCTCATTGCTAGCAGAATCAGGAGCAAATATTACGGATATAATATAACACTAATGTTAAAAATATTTTCAACACGCTTCCACGTAAACAATCAATTTTAACATTGTTTGCTGTCCTCAAAAGTGTCACTGTAAATGGTATTTGTACAAAAATGAATTTTCTGTATTATTTCGTTGAAAATTCTTTTTTCGTTGCGACCCTGTTTTTAACTTGAGCCCGATTTTGTTTCGTGCAGATTTTCCACAGTAGGTACAAATTTCAAAGAACTCTATCACCTAATTTCATGCTTCTTCTCTCATAGTTTTGTTTTGAATAAACCATTTATCCGGAATATTCCTCAGTCACAAATTCAAAAACAAATCTTAAGTTTGAAATATATATTATATTCTGGTTAATGTTCCGAATACTTTCAAGTTGATACACAAAAATACAATCACATCAATCTCCTACAAAAATAGTAAAAATGGGGAAATCAAATGATTTGCCCAAATTTTTAGAATTTGCATCAACATTCAAGAACGAAATATTGCATTCCATGAGAACCATATTATAGTCAAATATGAAAAACATAACGCTGAATAAAATTCATCAATCAGATAATAAACAAACACAATATATAATCAATAAAAGGCAGAATATTTACAATCACATTAAGTGGCTGTCATTTCAAATCATACAAAATATACAAACAAAAATTTTGATTTTGTGATGTGAACAAAACGAGCAACAACGAATTCATTCCATCGTTCAATAAAAACGATGTAATATCCTTTGGCTCCTCCAAAATCATCAATTCAATTGCATCATTCTCTTACAAGAATAGAAACATATTTGAAATTTTATCCAGAAAAAATTAAATGATCTTCCCAACTTTTTAGAATTTGCAACAACATTTAAGAACAATAATTGCATTTCATGCTAAACATATTATAGTCAAATATGAAAAACATAACGCTGAATAAGATTCTTCAATCAGAAAATAAACAAACACAACATTTACTCAATAAAAGAAGGAGGAATATTTACAATCACGTCAAGTGGCTGTCATTTCAAATCATACAAATATACAAACATAAATTTTGATTTTATGATGTGAACAAAACAAGCAACAATCATTCAATAAAAACCATGTTATATCCCTTGGCTCCTTTCAAATCATCAATTCCAAACCGTCATCTCACTTCTTCTGGTCCCCAATTTTAAAAGCGTTGGTGAAGAACTTATCGAAGACGTTTGTCACCTCGTTGAATGCCACTTCCCCTTCTGTTGATTTCCTCACCGAAGGCTCCGCAAGTATCGTGACGCAATAAGGCTGCGTTGCTTCCCTCTTCGCCCTAGTTTGAGTGATGTTACTTCCCAAAGATGGAAAAGTATCGTTGGCACCCAGGGATGGAAAGGTGTTGGATTCTATTGTTGTAACATCCGTTGCAGATGGTGACGCTGAAGATGTCTCCGTAGTGTTTTGGGGAGGATCTGCAGAAACTATAGTGTTGTTGACTGTTGTCACATTTCCTTCTATAACAGTGTTTGATATGCAAGGGATGTTGACAGTGGTTGTTTCTCCTTTACTTTTTCCTTTGCATTCAGGTGCTTCATTGTTCTCACAGGGAACGCTGCTTTGAACGCACTTCATATTAGGATCTTTTTCGCATGGTACGGTTTTTGTCACAGCTACCACGCACATTATCTGACCAGAAGCTGTGCAGAGAGAAACGGTATTAGCTGGGCAAATCTGCGAACTGTCTCCACACGTTATGATGTTGTTGGTTGTCACAGTCTGCTCTTTGGGCACGTTGTTATTGTTATGGTAGTAATGGTGTACAGTATAGTGGTCGTATCTCGGAACATATCCGTTGTAACAGGAATGGCAATGGGAGAAGGTGGGACTGGTGATCCTGGCGAGGGAATATCCAAGGAAGAAGCCGAGAACTCCGCTTCCGGTACTGACTGGGCTGTAATGGTACGAGGGGTAAACCATGGGGGCGTAGTAGCCAGGGGAGTGGTAGTTGTTGATGTTGTACACTTTCACTTTGGTTTTGCCTCCAGGTTGTGGGATTTGTAGAGGTCGTTGGTAACTTTGCTGGTTCTGTTGAGCGAACGGTGGTCTGTACCCTCCTGGTTGATTGCCGGGGTATGCTGGAGGTGGACCTGAAGAAAAAAAGACCTTAAATATCAAATCAGCAATATGAACATGATATGACGTAATTATCCGAACTGAGCTAGTTATTTCATCAAAATTCGAAGACTTAACAAAACTTCAATTACTAGAATGTTTTATTCAGCAATAATTGTTGAAAATACAGGATGGGGTAAAGTATAGAACCAAGTAAATTTCTTTTCAATGAAAAAGAAAATATTTATGAAATTTTGCAGGTAAGTGCCATGGCGCAAAATGCATCTGCTGTTCTATTTTTTGTTGATAATATACATAATAATATACACTCTCAGCTGCATTAAAATGTCGTGATGTTTCTGTTACTGTTGAATGTGAGACGGGATTTCTTTCAGGATACAAATCATTAAACATATGACACACCTCGTCATGAGTTTTCACGCGATGACCATAACCGATCATCATTTATATTTGAATACGATCTCTTTCACTTAATTCAAGCATTCTGTGTACCATTCTGATTGAGACTATACTGTATCTTAGCTATCATTAAAGGTAGAGACATGCGGTTTTCGCGACCCTGTATCACTTTTTTGTGAGTCTATTAAAGCAACAAACAGAAATATTCTAACTGCTGCTCTTCCTGAAATAAAGGGCGCAAACGCCTTTGGAGATGTTATCATTTCTCAGGCCATGTAAAAGAAAGAAAAAAAATCAAAACTTCTTAAATTAGATATTTTTACATAAAAGTCAGAGGCGAACTTGGAAAATTTATTTAGAGCCTTTTTTTAAAATTTGCACAAACTTGGTATTTTTTTAATGGTACACGTTGTATAGTTAAACGTCGAATTTTCGCAATTTTTTTCTTAATATAGTGATGTATCACAACCTAAACTTTGATGAACTTTAGCTTCAAAAATTAGAAAAATCCATATTAATCTTCTTCAATATTTAAACTTTCTTTTAATATTGGGGCTTGAATTCTTTTACTTGAGCATTTAATTATTACTTTTCTGAAACGCCATGTGATTTAAACAAATTTACTTTATAATATTTTCAACTTTTGACATAAACTTGAGATTGTTGAAAACGTACGAAATTTTAATTTTAATATTGATGTTCAACTTTGAAGCATCTGTGAAAGAATGAATGGCCTACCATTGAATAAACAATAATAAATAAGGATTTTCCTGATTTTTTAAGCTTAAATTTATTGATACATCAATGTATTCAGAAAAATTATCTCAATAATTTGACGTGGAAATATACAGGGTATTCCGTTTAAAAAATACCAAGTTTGTGCCCAATCCAACGAACTGTGCTCTGAAAAAAATTGCAAAAATACGCCACTGACTTTAATGTAAAAATATCTATTTTGTGCAGTTTTAATGTTTATACATGGCCTGAGAAGAAATATTATCTCCGAAAGGAAACATTTTCATTTCAGAAACCAAAGTAGTTCAAATATTTCTGTTTGTGAATTTAGAAGTTTTACAAAAAAGTGATACAGGGTCGCCAAAACCCCATATCTCTATCTTTAATAATAGTTGAGATACAGTTCAGTCTGAACCTAAATGGGACACAGTGTAGAATTGAATTTATGTAAATTTCCGGTTCAAGTGCGAGTATATTATTAACAGAAAACTGCTCAGGGTGATTGTTTATATATTACTGAATAGCTGTCTCAGTTAATATATTGGTCGTACACAAAAGTTCAAATGAACAAATTTGCAGTATTTTTTATGGGCATTCAGAATTCATTACTAAGAAATGCATAAAGGCATCGTTCACCTAAACATTCTATGTGAAGTATTGTTTTTCAGATGGCACACCCTGTATTTCATTTTCCAAATCAGTGATTTTTGGACTGAAAAATATACATTGGCAGAACTGTTTTATCTCTCATAAATCTGACAAATAATAAAAATCAGTGGCAGGAGGCCAACATGTGATCAAAAAACATTGTCATGAAATCTATGTTAGAATGAAATATTCACGCACCTACAAGATGTGGCAGAAGCAACGGATTCGATTCAGAATTAGAGAAATTAAACGTTTTTCATTGAATTTTTTAACCACGGTCAATCCAATCTCACAAATCTAGATTAACAGTAAACTACTTCTCTGACATTGAACCACCGTAGAGGATCAATTAAGAAACTTCTCGGCGAAGTGAATAATTATTGTAGAATTCTGCAGTTGTAGTTGATTCGAATCAAACCGTCGGTCTTATTAATCCAAACACTGAAGCACCAATTAGAGTTTCCCGGAAACTCCAAATAGAACAATTTTCGGGATAATCCGAAATCCGCATTACACCACCAGGATTAACCGTTTCTGATATTTGATAACGCTCAAGTTTCAGAGATACAAATGAATCGGACAAAATCAAATGATTTATCGTTCTGTGTTCACAGTCACCTTCCGAAGAGGAATAATCACGATAACTGCTACACGTTGTTTTGTAATTATACTAGGAAATCGCCAGAAGGAGCTATTTAAATGTTTTTTGGTGAAACGCGGATATTTTAGCAAGAAGTACATGATTAAAAAACAAAGGGTTTATAATTATTCTCATTACTTTTTTCATAATGTGTTTGTCCACCGCGGTTATCTATTCACTGCCCAATACGTCTAGGCATTGATGAAAGAAGATGGTCTATTTCGTCTTAAGGGATACTATCCCAAGCTCCAAAAGTCAATTCACACATGGTAGGAGAATGTAGGGAGGCTCTGCGTGAGCTAGGCTCCCATAACTTTTTGAAAGTTGTTTGTTATCCGGCTCACGCGGGGATCCTTGGCAATGAGGAGGTAGATGAATGGCCAAGAAGGTGGCACGATCAGCTTTTGTTGGTCCAGAGCCGTCGCTCTCCATCTACCGAACAACTGTCTGACATTCCTTTGAGAGATGGCTAGACAGTGAATTTTCCTCTACATGGAGCACGGGAAGTGGTCTAAGGCAGTCGAGGCTTCTCATTCAGAGGCCTTCCTCTGCAGCTGAGATCAAAATATTCCTGGCCCTTGAGAGGAAACATCTAAGTCTGCTAATTTGCGCATTAACTGGCCACCTGTTTAACAAACATCTTAATAAGATGGGACTTACTGACTGCTCAAGGTGCTGCTGGTGCAAGAGCACAGATGAAACCGTTGAGCATATGTTCAACATCTAGGAAACCCTACAGACAATATTTCCATGGTGAGAAGGACCCCTCCCTGTCGACTCGCGACATTTTTGTTGACGTGTCTAAGGAACTGAGTGTCTTGTTCTACAAGCGGATGAACAATAGGCCACCAGGCCTCGGTTCTACCAGATAAGGCACCGCAGATGATGAAGAAGAAGAAGATCCCAAGCTACCTGTACATGCTCTATGGGCGTAAGATCGGGGGATCTGGGCAGCCATGGCGAAAGATTCTAATGGGTTGCTTCAAATAAGATTAAACTAACTCTGGCGAAATGAGATCGAGTACTATCTCGCTGAAATATTGAATTCTCGAGCCAGCTAAGGTAAGGGAGGACGTACATTGCTCCACTATTACTTGTAGGTAACGCAGCGATGTCATATTACCTCGAATGAAGACTAAAGGTCTCCTACTAATACTACTAATAGCATTCTTCATAATGACGCCTGCTGTACGGTGTACATGACGCTCAACATCAAAATGAAATTCACGTCTTTGTCCCCGAATTGTCTAACTCTTCTACGGCCATCATATGCACCCAAGAAATATCGAGATTCATCAGAAGGGACGACCTGATGCCATTTCATATTTCAATGTTGTCATTTTCTGCACCACTGTGATAGTTGCCAGCGATGTTCAACCGTGAACCTTAACCAAAGATGGGGTCGATAATGATGTAGTCCAAAAGCTTTTACATGGCGGTAAACCATTCAGACAGTTACAAGATGGCCTTATTCTCCTATCTACTCATCAGCCAAAGATTGAGTTGTCGCAAATCGGTCTCTGATTGCTATGAGTTTTAGAGGTAGATCTTGAACTTCATTTGTGCGCCTTAGACGTCTGGTGCCTAATATTCTTCCATTTTGGGCTTTACCAAACCACTCTTGACAACATCTCATAATACTATGTAGTTTGATTTCTATTCGTACGGTTAGCGATTTCTACAAATGACAACCCCGCTTTTAGAGAAGTTTGAACAGAAAATGTAAGCTCAGAAAGAAGGAAACTCGGTTTTACATAAGAGTTTCCAAAAGTGATAAGATATTCTTGAGAATTATAAAAAATACTTAAGCAACAGGTGAGAAGTCAGAAAATTCAGTTTTCACATCTGAGTGAATGTCTATTTCTATCTTCTCATTCATAATGGTTAGGACAAGAAGGAGAATTACTTTTTCTAAGGATTTGTTTTGTAGGATGCATACTATATGAGGCAAGGTTACTGTTTTTCACACGTTTAAAAAAAAAACTGATTTTTATTGGCTCAGAAACTTTCACGGTTGTAAGACAAAAACTCGAAAAGTCCAAAAAGTTAAGAACAACTCTCAAACATACTAAAGACTTAGTTTTTTCTCAATATTTTAGGATCTACAGCACTGTTTCTGTATACATTTTCTACTTCTACACATGAGAGTTTTCTCAAATTTACCTTGTGGATATCTTGATGGTTGAGTTGGATATCTTCCAGGCTGAGTTGCTGGTCTATACGTTGGATTCCTCCCAGGAACCGATTGTGGTCTGTATGTTGGTGCTTGCGATGGGAACGGTTTGTAAGTTGGGGCTCTAGTTTGTGACATTGTGTATGGCCTGTGGGTAGGAGCAGCTGTATAGGGCCTATGCGTTGGATTGGGCCTTGGTCTTGAAGCTGTGAAAAAACCAAGAAATTAGAGATTGGCTATCTAAGGTAAAAACAATTATAGTATCGTCAAAGTGTTTGAAACGAGCGCAGTTGGTACCTCTACTGGTTGAAAATAATATAAAATACATGAAAGTCAAGAAATATCAAGTAAGTAATCTAAGAGATTAACACCCATTCTTCATTAGTTACATCTATTTCACCTTTCGGTAATTTTCACCATCCAGCAGCCGACCGACACTTTCTTTCTTATGAAATGCGATAAAAATCAAATCTATTGAAAAAAAAAGAGGATTGGTCTGACGAAAGAGTCGTCAACTTTACGAAGCTTGAATGTTCGAAGTTTTGTTTCTTTTTTCATTGTTAGGCAACAAGTCTTTGAAAGGATTTGGCCCCTGAAGAATAAATTTCACGAAGGAGTGTAACCTCTTCTCATAGAAAAATTCTTTAATTGCTTTTTGTTCCAGTGACCGGGTTAGAAATCCCAAAAAAATTTCTAATACCTTCTATGATCAATTCGGAAGTCTGTATTTATCATTTCTGAGGATGTGGCTAAAGAACTCCAGCTTTTCATTCCTAAATTATTAGCATAACTTCAAGAACTTTCGGCAACATCCAGTTTGCTTACTTTATTCATCCAGGATATCGTTAACATACGTCGATATTCCCACTTTTCTCGCGCTTTTAGTGTTTTGCTTATGCGTGAGCTAATTAGAACAAGTTTTTTTTTTTTACCCTTTTCTCATGTTAAGGCCAGATCTGAAGATCAGATGTGTAGATGAGAAATGAATACTTGTACCATTCACTAATACTACAGGTGTTAGAAAAAACATGAGGTTGATCAGAGATGTGCAGAATGGGTTTTAAAATATATTTACATACAAAATGCAGATACATTATATGAAATATAATGCATTTGAAATACTATATGCAAAAAAAGTACTTTCATAATAAAATATCTTTATTTTCAAACTTAGTATAGTTTATAATATTGAAATCAAGTTTTTTTTTCAATCTGAAGAAGTAATCGAAGCTACTCAACATATTTCAATAGTTTTCAGATTTTTTCACACTGAACAGACAGTTACGGAAAGTTTTAGGTTTTGATTCAGGTCACTGGTAAATCCTCGAGTTAAACCAATTTAGTTATAATCAATAATATCATGAAAGTATCAAACAAACAATTGAGTATACAATTGAAAAGCATACAAACATACGATGATAAAAAACTTATATGGATTATTGGTTATTGGATTCGTTATTTTACACCAAACATGAACAAATTGACAAGTAAGTGAAAGACAACTGACTAGTGTCACCGTTTGGATGTTATTTATTATATTATATAATTGTGTTCATTATTATATTCATAATAGCAGGAAAACTCAGACTACAGAACACAGAAGTATCTCAAACATTGATTTTCACTGGCTAAAAACAAGTACATTCCAATGATGTTGACAAAACTTATCGAAAAGTATTTTCCTTTTTGCAAATACAAAATATGTCATTTAGGATATATCCAATGAAATATAAAATGCTTTCCTGAAAAAATTATTCAAACACCAACTGTTAATAGGTATTTAGTTTTTTTTTGTATTTTGTCACATCTTTGAGGTGGATGTCTCATTATACGGATTATTTTACGAGCAACTACTGGGATTGTTTTGACAATTTGGCAACGATGCTGTCTTATTGATCCCTTACGTCATGCCTTTAATAATATGAATGATAAAATGAATACCACTTTCAATATGAATATCTGCCATTGTCCATCAATAGAGACATTATTGAAATTGACGGCTATTGCATCTTTAATTATTCCAATTATATTTGGTATACAACTGGAAGACATCTCAGGAACATAGGCGCCCACAGAATATTTTCTCAGGGGGGGCCAAATCACAAGGCGAAGGTGACATAAGTATCCCATTTTGCTCTAGGGGGTTCAAAATCTCAGGGGGGTCACGGCCCCTCCCTGACCCCCCTTCCTCTGCGGGCGCCCATGCTCAGGAACAAAGGGAAATTAAGTGAAATTCCTTTCACGTCAAGATAAATATCATGACTGATAGTTTTAAATTCGACTTCAAAAATGTTTAATTTTTCGATATACCGTAGTAAGTTAGTGCTGGAAAGTCTTGAAATAATTTAATTCATACCGAGATTCATACTGACTAATTTTGAGACCAATTCATACTCTTCTTTCCAGTATTGTGTGACTTTCCAATTTGACGCCCGTTTAGTTATAACATTTATATTAGGGAAAGTTGCAAAAGTTGATACCATGGGGTAAGATGAATCCTTTTGATTATGTACGTGGCCAAGAAGACTATTATGGTTCAGTCAATCACTTACTTTTGTGCAAGCGAAAGCGACATTCATAGTGAAAACTGACGGTTTGATCAAAAATCAACTTTGAGATCATGCTATTTTTATTGTGTATGTTTGATGACATTGATATTTATATTTGATGGTTCCTTATATCTTTGTTTTTGATTTCTTCCCGAGTTGAAGAAAATGAAGTTCGTATAGATCAAATAGCGAATATTGAATCGGAAAAGTTGAATTTGGGGCAAGATGATCCCATAACTTGCGTACAAGGTGATTCTCTTCCAGCCTAATTTTTTTACATGACTACACTTAAATGGTTAAAAGGGAAATGAAAACATACAAAAACATTGAGAAAACAGGAAGGCGATTCATGAAAACAACAGAATAGGAAAAAGAGTAGGCAAAAAAATGCCCAGAAAAAATTTCCATAAGTACAAGGGGTCGATCGAATGTGGAAATGAGGTTTATGGAGCCTGCTCTGACATTGATAGTGATGATCGCAGTGAATTCTTTCGCAAAATAACTCCTGCCAAAAAGCCCTTTGAAATTATATTGAGAACTGAAAAATGAATTTTAGTCAATTTTATTCAAAGTTGCTCATGAATAGTTTTTTCATTTTGTTATTTCCGAGGTTATTTCCGAAAATGTAAAATATGTCAACTGCTTTCAATGGTTATTGAAATGACCACTCTGAATTTTCTTTTGTTTGTGATATTATATACTATATATACTACTATATTATACTATATTATATACTATATACATTATTTTATGATCTCCTCAGATACCTACTCAGATATTTTTCTTCACATCCTTCGTTATTGAAAATATTGGAGACAATTCTGACGAATAAAAATGGGGTAAGATGATCGCAGGGATCATCTTAAACAGCAGAGTGTATAAGATGAGTCTTCTGGCCGGATTTGGAAATATTTGTGACTGAATATTTCAAGAAGAAAAATAGAAAGGTGTAAACTTAAACGAAAAGTATACGTTTTGATTTTTCCACTACTCGAAATTTACCTCAATTCTTATTTGAAGCGATCATCTTGGGCACTCTTCCTATTTTCTTGCTGAAAATGAATATATGATAACTTTTTTCTTTGCTTTCGTCCATTTTCATGAAAACGGAATAGGCATTCAATGAAAAAATTCAAAATCCAGTACATTCATTAATTCGCCTTTTGGAAGAATGAGGATATGTATGACAGGTAGAAATCGATTTGATTTCATTCAAACTTTCATTGCTTTTATAATTCCGCAGAGGACGAATATTCGAAAGAAAATTTTTAATATTCCCTTCTGTGCACATATTTCACTTTTCACGAAGTAAAAAGAAGAAACCTCGGAAATGACTGTAGGTAGTACTATTTTCATATAATTTCGCTGTGCTGCAAAATGACGTCCCTAGAGTTTAGATTCGCTTCAGTGCTGGTATTCACCATGAGTGAAACGCTCAAATAATTGCGGTGAAATGATGCAATTCGCTCATTTCGGAATCAACGACAAAATCATTTGTTCAAGGTAATACAATAAATATTAGTTGAATTTTACTTACGTCTAGAAACTCTCCCACTGCCTACACTTTTCTTACAAATCACTACATGAGTTTCCAATAATATGGAGAACAACAAAATCGAATAGAAATACTTGGAGTTCCCCATTTTGATATAACACTCTTCAACACAATGAAATACTTTATCACAACATTTTCACACTTTATCTAAGGGTTTATTCCCGATGGTATTCTTCGCGATCGATGCAAACGACCGTTGTCAACATAAAGATAAACACTAAATGAACTGTTCGACCTCTGGACCGTCTTGATTATCCACTTCCGAAGAACTACCGACTGATGACGTCTCGTGATAGGGGACCACTTCTGCTCATTTCCACTTCAAAGACGTAAATCCGGTTCGAGTGGTTTTCTTCTAGAACGATGCTGACGAGGAACCTTTCTCGGATACTGTTAATTTCATGACTGGGTGACTCAGAGGTAGAAACGTTTGTTGTCAGTGTGTAAATCGATCCACTGTTGTAGGTAAACCTGTGGATTGATGTAGCGTCCGGTTAGATTCAACAACAGGTGGGTTTATGTATAAAATATGCAACGAATCCAATGTAGGGCGATTGAAACTTGGGCAGGTATGCTTTGATGTGGGTGGTTACTTTGATAAGGAATGCGTTGAGTAAGGTCACGATTAGAAACAAGCCCAAGAATATACAAATATCATCAAAAGTCTTGGGGGACCTAAGTTTCTCCAGAAATGAACAATCTATATTCTGGAAATGGGATGAATATTTTCTTTTACTTCCAATGCAATATACTCGATAAAAAATCTTTGTTTTTTACTCTTCGCTCCATACAGGCTGAGACAAAAAAGGAAAAATAAGAACAGAATAAGAATTCATTGATTTTTTGTTCATGACTAATTTCAGTTCTTCCACAACTGAAACTAAATTCAATAGTCCATATTAGCACCCCTTTTTTCAATATTCTGCCCAATACGCCTAGGCAACCCAAGAATCAAGACATCAATCGATGAAACATGTTCTTTCAAGCATTTCGGCCATCATCGTGGATTAGCTCTCTGAGAACTAATCCACGACGACGGCCGGAATTCTCGAAAGAACATGTTTCATTGAACGATGGCTGCGAAAGCCTCAACCAATTCATTCAAGTCATTATTCTCTCTTCACCATTTCCAAGTGTTTTCAAAAAGCGTCAATGGAACTTCAGATTTGTCAATTGAATTTCAGAAAACATCAAATGTGAGGTTAGTTTTGAGGGGTGTGACTGCAATGACGCTGAAGATAACAAAGAACTTACGGGATTAACCTTCCAACATATAAAACATCAGATGTAATTCGTATCAGTCAATTGAATTTCATTTGATATTTTCTGAAATTTAGATGATCAATCTGAATTACATATGATGTTTTCTGAATTAAAATTGACTAATCTGAAATACAAGCAGTGACGGCTCGTCAGGGTATGCAAAAACAATGGAAAAATAGAAAATAATCATAAAAATTTAATTCGTTCAAACTCATTCTGAATTTTCTGGAAATCTCCACTCAGAATAGAAAATGTAACTCAGAGCTCAGTTTGACCAACCCCTTTTTTTCACGACCTGTACATGCGATTCTGTCATCCTGGTACGACAAAGCGCTATGTAACACATACGACGAAGGCAGTTAAATAATCACTGGAACTGTCGCTTCTTGATAAATATATTTATTCCTTTGATTCAGAGAACTAAAATAAAGCAATACATATTGAAACGAAAAAGGTACCTGGCTGAGGTCGGTGCAACACAGGAAAACCATACAGGTCTGCATTATGATTAAATGAGGAAAGGGAAAACCTCAGCTGAAAAAAAACCATACCCCACCCGTGAAAAAAAAATATTAAAATATTAAATATCAGGAGAATCTTGAAAGACATCAGTGTTATTTGAGAGAACAGATTCATGTCATCCGTCGATGGGCTCAGATAAACAGATTCTTCACAAAAATGACTCGCAATTCTCAATCTGCAATGAAAAAAGACAAAAGCAGAAAAGGAACCAACTATTTAGAATCAATTAAATTGTTTTGAAATTAAACACCCATTTCAGAAATGCATTTGTTACTTCATGCATAGCCTCGAAACCATTTTGAAATTTATAAATGCAACAACCATTTATAAGATGTTCTATAGTCTCCTCATTTTCCCCACACTCATAACTAGGGCTCTCAACCGAATTCCATCGGTTGTTGCATCGTCCATGGCCTGTTCTAATGCGATTTAGAACAGACCATATTCTCCTGGGAAGGTCAAAACCAGAAACTCTGATGGAAGGATCAGAAATATGATTTAGATTGAAAAAATTGGATACATTCAATTCAGATTGCCAAATTTCTTTGTCGCTTCTATTCATATCAATCAGAAAATTTGACCAAAAAGGTTTACGCCACTTCAATCTGGAGACCTTATTATCTGCAATATAGGTGTGTAAGAGAAATGAATTTCGAAAGGAATTGAATTTGTTCCAAAAATTCAAAGCTGTTGTCTCTCTGCGAATATGGGAAGGGGCAATATTTGAGAGAACTGGTAACCAAGGAGTAGGTGTAGACTTGATAGTACCAGCAATAATCCTCATAGAAAAATTAAATTGGTCATCAATTTTTTTTTACATGAACACTGTGCAACCAAACAGGGCAACAATATTCAGAAACAGAAAAAACCAAAGCAAGCGCTGCCGTACGAAGTATTGTTGCATCAGCGCCCCATGAGCAACCAGCTAGTTTCTGAAGAATATTGTTTCGAGTTTCAATCCTCAAACGCAGATCACCTAAATAGGCGTTGAAATTTAGAGAGTAATCAAGTTTGATTCCCAGGTATCTAGGATTGAAATTATGATACCTACCCGACTCCAGATACGGCAATAATATGACAAGATCGGCCAGAGTGGATTGGGCCTACCCTGCTAGGACGGCAATCCTCAATAATTTGCAGTTTCCTGATGTTGAAGTATTGAAATATTAAATGTTGAATGAATGGCAAATCATAGTACAAGCAGTACGAGTCGGGTGGACGTAACTTTGATTTTTCCTCCATCGTATTATAAACGCCCTTATGTTGTTAAAGTGGATCATATATCCACATATATATGCACATTTTTCGAAAAGTTGTTTATATTTATGCCATATCGATATTGCCTTCATATAGATACTTTATCAAACGCATGGCTTCAAAAACCCTCTCACACAAATTTTTTCTTGTTTCATTTAAGAAGGTCCTTTGGAGCTAAATGGGGTTTCGATGATGGTGCCAACTTTTAGGACCATGTTTTGCCCCATGCAAAGTATTGAGATTTATTGTGTATTGTGTGTATTGGTTTCAGATGGTACGAAAAAACTCAAGAAAGAAAACTAGTTAAAATGAAAGAAGCGCCAGAAATGTGCTCACCGAAGCTCAAGAGTTATAGATCGTGAAATATACAGGGTTGGGATAAAGTATGAAACCAAGTTAATATCTTTTAAACGAAAAGAACGATATTTATGAAAATTTGCAGGTAAGTGCAATGGAACAAAACGCATCTGATGTATATTTTTTTGATAATAATATACTTCCGGTTTAACCGGAAATGCCATCAACTTCTTTAATTTAAATGGGACACCCTATATATTTTTAAAGATTTTGAAAGAGCTTGTTATTTTGAGTTCATACATACTGAGTTTAGTGTAAAAAAATTTGTAATAACGAGGAATAACTCACTGTTAGTAGTACAATAGATGTACATTTCATTATTTCAGAATAATGAGAAACAAAATTACTTCAAATGTCCAAATGCTCGCCGTTTACTTGCTGACAATATGCCATCCTATTAACAAATTCTTGAGTCACTCTTTCCAAGACTTCTCCACGTATTAGTTCACATTCATCAATAATTCTTTGTCTCAATTCCTGTAAGTTTGTTGGTCGTCTAACGTAAACACGTGATTTTAGAAAACCCCAAAGAAAAAATCTAACGGGCTAAGATCCGGAGAACGAGCAGGCTACTCTATGAATCCTCTACGTCCAATCCATCGAATTGGAAAATTCGCATCCAGATAATCCCCGTCTATCATAGTGGGGAGGTGCTCCATCTTGTTGAAACCAAATATTTTGTGGTAATTGCCCATTCTATTGAAGTGCAGGAATAATTTCGTTATTTAGTAGATCCAAATACTTGTCACCATTCAAGTTTCCGTGGATAAAAAATGGGCCTATAAGCTTATTTTCGACAATTCCTATCCAAACATTCAACTTCTGTGGATGCTGGGTATGTGCTTCATGAATCCAATGAGGATTCTCATTTGACCAATACCTTGAGTTGTGGCGATTAACTGTTCCATTTAAACAAAAAGTTGCCTTATCGGAAAAATTATTCTTAATAATCTTAATCTTAATTTCTTTCCTACAGAACGTCGACTGATACCATGGTTTAGTGCCAAATTTGTGGTGGAAGTTTGAGGTGATTCTTCTAAATCGATTGCAATATTTTGTTTTACAGTTTCGTTCGTTGCAGTCCGCGGTCTTCCAGGTTTTAGCAAATTTTTTACCATCCCAGTAGTATTAAAACGTTGTAATGTTTTAGTAACTGTTGAGCGTGATATAGGATTCCTCGCCGGATGCAAATTATTAAAAATATGACACACTTCTTCATGAGTTCTAACACGATCACCATAACCGATCATCATTAAAATTTCAATACGCTCTTTTTCACTTAATTGAACCATTCTAAATTGTTCAATTTATTTCCGTCAATTATAATTTGACACTTGAAGAACAAAAGACTTACTAAACAGTACTTGTTCATTTATTACTATGCTCTAATGCAAAAAACTCAAAGGAGGTTGGTTAAAGTGCTACATTCTTCGTTTTTACAAATTTTTTTACACTAAACTCAGTATGTATGAACTCAAAATAACAAGCTCTTTCAAAATCTTTAAAAATATATAGGGTGTCCCATTTAAATTAAAGAAGTTGATGGCATTTCCGATTAAACCGGAAGTATATTATTATCAAAAAAATGTACATCAGATGCGCTTTGTTCCATTGCACTTACCTGCAAATTTTCATAAATATCGTTCTTTTCGTTTAAAAGATATTTACTTGGTTCCATACTTTATCCCAACTCTGTATAATGAGAATCATATAACTAATACACGAAGACAAACACAATACCACATTTGGTCCCGTATAAGGGGCAAAATGGGGTAAGGCCTGTTTTCTGAGATATATATAAAAAAACTGCGTGAAAATTTTTAGTTCGTAATTTAGTTGTCTGAAGTCAAAAGAAAACTTATTTCAAAATGGCTATGTTGAGTTACTATGTTTTTACAAAAAACAGGATTTTGAAGTTAGGTACCCCATATTGCCCCTGAATCCCATAGTCAGTTTGGTGCTTCATCTTCATATGGTGCCTTGGGATTCTTCTCAAGCACACTCAACCCATGTTGTAAGGGGGGCATGAAAATCCTATATTGATATCTGTAGATCACCTCTGCACCTCTGCTGGTCTTCATCAGTATTTCTATAACCTGGAACCGAAAAAGCTGTCAGCAGCAACGTTTATTCAGCCTTGGGCTGTTCCTTAACTATGTAGATACCTATTTCAGTCTGCGCTAACCTGAACTCAGTATGGATTCTCGCAATAATTTGAAATATCCGTTTTTCATCAAGTCCATAATTCAGACCTCGAAATTTTTATAGACGAACTCGCATACGTTGAGCATTTGGGGCAGAAGAATATCCGATGATTCACATAAATTCATGATGGAATATTTTTCACTGCAATTTTAGTGTCAGTTTTATTGCCCTTCATGTTCGATTGAGTTCCTCGGATCGGAAGATCAATGCTGCATAAACATTGCTCTTCGTCGAGTTTTATTTCATTTTCCAAACGCTGAGCGATAAATGAAATTAACTTTAACGAAATTTCTCAAGACTAGTACTAATTCGATTTAACGAAAATTCATTTATTTAGGTTGTTTCACTTATAGAATTAGCCAGGATTTCACACCAACTGAATCATGAATAATTGAAACC
The DNA here is from genome assembly GCA_038502775.1 of Hippodamia convergens. Taxonomy (NCBI): domain Eukaryota; kingdom Metazoa; phylum Arthropoda; class Insecta; order Coleoptera; family Coccinellidae; genus Hippodamia; species Hippodamia convergens. The sequence goes on along the minus strand of CM076614.1, from coordinate 5,400,121 downwards.
ACTCTAGATATATTGGCGGAATATTTCGGAATTTCAGAATCAGCTTAAGGGGACTGTGTTTGAGATTGTAATTAATACTCATGGTGGAAAACAGGGTTCTCAGGAGAATTGCGAATTTAATGGGATAAAACGAGCTATGAACATGCATCTCACCCTCAAACAGTTCAGTAACATCTCTTCATTCATCAGGAGTAGATTATTATTATCAATTAGGAACTTGGTAATTCATTCGAAACATTAAATGACGGAAAATGAAGAAATTTGAATCCACACATTTTGCAAGACGTATCCTGAAATTTTAATTTGATACACTTACACTGAGTTGCAGGAACGTCCATTAAAATTTAATGCCGCCTTAATTCTCCCTTAAACGGAATATCCATAGACGGTAGCCATGGATACTCCGTTTAATGGAGAATTGAGGCAGCATTAAATTTAATGGACGTTCCTGCAACTCAGGGATAGGGTCGGTTTCACAAACCTTTAATGGTGCGATTAAAAAACCTTACGTAAATTCGAACCAATCGAATCACTCGTTTTGAAATTTCAACGAATAGCCGTGGCACCAATCAATTCAACGGTATGAACAAAGTTTTGTGAAACCCACCCATAATCTCAAAAATTTACGGTACAGGCTACAGAACGTTCAAAATGCATGTTGTTAATTTATGTTTATTTGGCTTGCTCGAGTTTTCTAGAAATTGAAATATGAATCAGCTGGCAGTTTTAGTGGAGAGAATTTTGACTTCGTCGTCCAATTTTGGTTGAGACTGCACTCTATCTCATCAGAAATTGGGAGAGAAAACCCAGAAGAAGTTATAGGAAAAAATGGAACCTGCTTATAATGGATATATTTACGCGGAAGTCAGTGGCGTAGTTAAAAATTAGTTCCAGAGCACCGTTTTTGAGATTGATTTCAAACTTGGTATTTTTCAAGCTAAACAACCTATATATTTCAATGTCAAATATTTGCATTCTCTATCTGAAAACTCTGATGTATCATAACCTACTTTTCAATGAATTTCAGCTTCTAGAATCAGGAAGATCCATATTTATGTTTGTTTTTTTTAATAATAGGCAATGAATTCTTTCACACATGCATTTGATTTTCACTTTTTCGAACCGCCGTATGATTAAAACTTCTTCTCAATATAAACTCCGAATATTTCCTTTCAACATGAAATTAAAAATTTCGAAAAAAAAATATTGAAATTATTATTGATATTAATTTTTCATGCATGCTCAGTTTTTATGCATGTATGGAAGAATTCATGGTTTACCATCAGAAATACAAACATAAAAATGGATTCTTCTAAAGTTTATTGAAGATAAGGTTGTGACAAAACAATGCTCACCGGAAAGAAAATGCAAGAATTCGAAGTTAAAATATACAGGGTGGTGCATTTGAAAAATACCAAGTTTGTACTCAATCTCAAAAACACTACTCTTTGACAAATTTTCAACTACTCCACTGACTTCTACGTAAAAAAAATGTCATCAATCTCAAGGTCTACTTCGAGACATGTACAGGGTGGGCAAAATTGGTGATACTTGAACTACAACTTTTTAACCGTGGGAGTCAGAGGAAACTGAATGACACGTTACGTTGGTCTTTTTTGAAGAAACTGATGATGCCATCAACTGCATTCCTCTATCCTCTTTTGTTTTCGAGTTAAAGGTCAATATTGAAATTTGGGCGATTTCAACTTTGGCCATTATCTCCGTTTCTGTTTATGGTAGGATGTTGAAATGAAAACTTTTCTCATAGTAATCCAGTAGCGTACTTTGTTTTTTCCTAAGAGGTTTCCTTGCTTAGCTATAAAATAAAGTTGTGTTTTTTCTTATAGAAATAATAGTTCGAAATGGCTTAGAAAAAATTGCCATTTGTTTCCGTTTCAGGAATATACCATACATCATACATCGCTCTCAGATTCATTCAAATATCATGAAAAATATAGTTTGTATGTGAAATTTGAATTATTGAGTATTTTTCATGATATCTGAATGAATCTGAGGGCGATGTATGATGTGATATATTTCTGAAACGGGAAAAAAATAGCGATTCTTTCTAAGCCATTTCAAACTATTGTTTTCACAACAATACACAACTTTATATTATAGCTTAGCAAGGAAACCTCTTGGAAAAAACAAAGTACGCTACTGGATTGCTATTAAAAAAGTGCCTGTATAATGCTTTCATTTCATCATCCTTCTACAAAGAGAAACGGAGATAATGGCCAAAGTTGAAATGGCAGAAATTTCAATTCTGGCCTATAACTCGAAAACATAAGAAGATAGAGAAAAGCATGATCAGTTTCTCTAAAAAAGACCACCATATCGTGTCATTCAATTTCCTGTTTCTTCCACGGTTAAAAAGTTCAATCATCACCAATTTTGCCCACCCTGTACAGCAGTGTGTTCCAAACTGTGGGGCGCGCCCCCCTAGGGGGGCTCGAGACTGTTGCAGGGGGGGCACACAGCTGATTCCAAAATATCATTTTCGAATACAAACCAAATAAGTCGAATAGGTGTCAAAAAAATTAATCAGAAAAACGGTTATAGAAAAATTAAGGGGGGCACAACAAATTTTTTTTCCAAAGAGGGGGGCGCAGGTACAAAAAGTTTGGAAAGCACTGCTGTACAGAGTATCCCAAATTGCTTGATTTTTAATTAATTTTTTTTTCTCTTGTACTAGGGGTGGAAAAAACAACTCATTTAATAGTTTTTGAGAAAATTCTTTGCCTTTACGGAGGCCACATCGAGAACATTTTTGAAACATAGATGAATTCAAAATGGTAGTCATCGGAATGATTTCGATTATTACCATTTTGAATTCATCTAATGTTTCATTTAATAGTGTCTTAATCCCAGTGAGCAAGTGCTTGTGAAAAATTTCAGTTGTTTTCAGATATATCCGAAAATGAAAAAGGTATTACACATTTGAAGAGTGGAAATTCAAAAGGGTCTAAGTGCCATTTTCACGAAATTTTAGTTGTTATGTTATGGGGTCTATGTGCCAAGGCCAATAGCCTACGAAACAGTTCATGTGCCATCCGCTTCAGGCAGTCATCATTTCTGATGAAAAAAACAATTTTTTTTTTAACTTTTTTCATGAGTTTGAGACATGTTTTATGTAATATTTCAGTTCGATTTTTTTGGCACTTAGACCCTTTTGAATTTCCAATCCATTTTATAAATCGATGAAATATCGAAATTTTGTTATATCTTCCTAACAAATACCAAAGATACCGTGAAACGGTTTCCACTATTCGTCTTTTCATGAAAATCGAGCCCAGGAATCCTCTAAACGTTTTTACTTAGCTAGTCTAGGAGTACTAGAAACAGCCAAATTTGAACAAGTAATTTGGGATACTCTGTACACCATTCCTTAATCAATTCATAACGATGCAGAGCACGTCACAGTTTTTATTGTGGTTTTAAAACATTTTGAAACAATTCAAGGGTGACACCCTTCTTTTAATCTTTTATATAATTTTTTTTAACATGAGATAGTGTCTGGAATCGAGACAAATGACATTCATGAAGACGCCAGACTTTTGGCTTCGGCATCTTAACAAAAATGTAATGAAAATACAGTTACGTATTTAATTTAATACAAAATTTTTTTTCGGTATTTATAAAAAAATTTAAAAAATGTCCATCTCAGTCCTTACTAGGTTCGGCAACTACAGTGACACAGTATGTTCTGTCCAAAAGCGAACTTGCAGGGGATAGAACAAACGTCCCGGCTACACTAACCAAAGTAAATCCGTTCTTATCTTGATATGGATCCATAATTTTAATTTTCGCTATGCAAGGCATCTTCACAACCTCCACCAGCTTATTGCAATTCGGTGCATCAGCCCTAACACAAGGTATTCTGGTGGTCACACACTCAACAGCATTTTCCACCTCACACGGTTGCACGAACGAAGATCTGGAAGCACACCACACCGTTGTGTTTTGAAGACATATTGCTTCGGTATTTTCTGGGCATAAAACTGAAGTATTCTGGGCACAGTGGAGCAAATTATCGGCCCCTACGAATTGTTCTGGTAACATCGTGCTGTTCTTGAAGAAATAATGATGCACTTTGTAGCGTTTGTAATTGTTGTGTCTGAAATATTCGTTGTGATCCATTTTGTTCATGCCGAAACCTAAGTAATAACCAAGGGTGCTCTTATCTTCCAGTTTATGGTTGTAGGTTCCGTAGTAATTGATGGTAGGCCTCTGGTATCTTCCATGGAAATAATAATTCTTCGTCTCTCCTTTCCCAATGAAATAATAACCCCCGAAATATCCTTTAACGTAGTTTGGGTCATCGTCTATTCCACTTATTAGTTTTGGCTTCTTCTTACTCACTGAATTGTATTTTCGTTTTTCATATGTACCACCCTTGTGTATATCGTTGTTTTCTTGTATTGTGGTTGTTTCCAGATATGTTTCTGTCGTTCCATTTTCACTCAGTGTATCGTTTTTGATGTCGTTAGTTTCCGTCACATTAGCACTATCAACTGTTATTTCATTACGTCCGACAATTTGTGTTTTCGGTTTGCTTTCGGCATACCCGCAGTCGATCAACAAAATTGGAAGGAGCAGAAAGAATACTCTCGGATATCTCATATTGAATGATGCGAAGGTCAGTGATGTGTGATGTTCGATCATTTCGTGTTGGAATGGATTCCGATGGAATACGTGAAACGTACTCAGCCCACTTGGAAGATTCTGTGGTTTATAATCGACATTAAGTCAATGTTGATTCATTAAAATGAATTTTGTTGAATTGTAGTATGACTATAGGTCTTCACTTGTTTTGTAAATTTTCAATCGTAAGAAAAGAGTTAGAACTGAATCGTTTTCAATTCTAAATAATTTTTCAATGAAATCGTTATCATTTCTGGCAATATATATGTTTATCGAAATAAAGAAGAAAAAAATAACAATCTGGATTGTACAATAGTTTCGAGAAATTTCATCGAAACGAAAATTTTTTCTCAAAAAAACTAATGATGATATTTTGTAGAATGAAATCGTGAGAGAACATATCAGTTTTAATGACCATAATTAGTCATTTTATGCTGGCCTCCTAGCACAAATTCGTGTATTTGTCAACTTTGTTTTACAGAAAATGGGTTTGCCAAACAAAATTTTTGAATACCAAAATTCTAGTTTTTGTTGGAAATTCAGTGAATAATAAAAAATAAGGTCAAATACTCGAACAGAAAGTTTATTTCAACACTTCTTTATTCAGAAACTCGCCATTTTGTGACTGGTTCTTGAATTCTGGACTGAAAAAATATCACTGCCTTCTGCACTTGTATCATAAATAACTTTTATAGGATCTTATTCAAGTAGGTACAGACTTTGTATCTTGTTTGAGGTCATAACCTACGAAAATGTTATTACAATTATCAATTTCTTAGATATAGAGCAGAACATTATATCGTCAATCCAATACCAAAGTCACGAATGTGGTTTTTTGAGGTGTCGAGAAAAACGCGTTTTGAAAATTGAAGACAGTGCTTTTAATAGATCTGTGAAGTTCGATGTACGATATTTCCCTTTTCAAGTAACATCCGTTGACATCGGGATTTCTTCAAGGATTCCGAAATTCAAATATCACCACAATGACACTCAGATATTGCGAGTTAGTGTGAAAACTTAGAATCTAAAAACAAAAAAATTCAACAGAAAAAATATTGAACGCAATTAAAAATCATTCAAAATTAGAAAGATAAACTTCGCCAAGCAATTATTTGTATCAGATCGATTTGAAATTGACCATTCATTCCAAAAATGAATCTTCGAAACTACTGGACATAAATATTTTGAAATTATTTATGAGATGTGCAATTGTTTTCTCTGCTTAGCCGCAAATACAACTAGGGTTTCCAACTGTTTTCTATAAGAAAAAGTATGCTTTATAACGAACTTGATCTTGTACGATTCAGAACACACCGAAAACTGTATCTTTTTTCGAAGATGTTTCTTAAGTTCGGTAAACTTGATGATATTCTTCAAAAAATCATTCCTTTCATTTTTTGTCGAACTCAGTTGTATCACATTTCAAATTTAGAGCAACGGGAATAAAAATAAATCAGAATTTTTTCTCTTTCGTTTACTTCACGAAGATAAATCTGAACTTTCATTTTCCACGTGAAACATTTAATCTTTAACACAAAACTGAAAACATTTGAAGCCCTACAAGCATATCTTCCGAGAATTGTCACCCTAGCTTGGTCAATAATATTTTCAATATTTTTCAATAATCCTCGGTGGCACTCTGTTTCGAATTCTGAGCCAGAACTAAGAGATTTCATCAGATTGTATTGCTTTTATTCATACATGATTGCATATGTTTGACGATATGATAACCATTATGAAAATGAGTAATACTATACGTATGAATCTTAATATTCGAACTTTCATAATTACAAATGACAGTTTCTGAAATACATATGAATTATTCTGAATTTCATATGACATATTCTGAAATTCAATTGACTAATCTGAATTACATTCGATGTTTTCTGATATTCAATTGTCTGATCTGAAATTCAATTGACGCTTGACGGTTTCTGAATTACACTTGAAAATGGTGTATTCGAGGGTCTATTTAGAATAATAGTAACAAAACATCAAATTGAATGTTAACAAGTGAATAAAATTAATTCGAATATTATTCATATCAGCACTACAACTGTTTTTTTACTCTCAGCTCCTGAAACTAAATACTTATACCAACAACTTTGAAATCATAGCAGTAATATATGAGCACGAAAACTGAATGGACATTCAATGGTTATGAAAACTTTGAAAATATCAGGAAATGAAGAAATAACACGTGGTACCATGCATGAGACGTGTTTACAAAGCGACCGAAGGTTAAGTCATTCTTCATCTGATAAATGCCCTAGATAGCATCTGTTTTTTCATGGAGAGATTTCATTAAGTCAATCAGATAATTTCCGAGAGAATAGTCTATGAAAACCGACAGAGTAGTCAAAAGATATTTCTTGCACAAGCAGAGAAACATCAGGAATTGTTTAGATTTTCTACTATCGATAAAAAACCAATATCATAATAAAATCAAGAGTGAATGAGTAAAAATAAAAATTTTCTGTTTTAGTATCGTAATGAGTTCATTACAGAAGCTTTCAGTTATATTTTTCGTTTTGTGGTTGTCAGTACTGACCTCCGATCATTCCAATTTTCACATCAAATCAATTCAAATTCCGTAATCTGTTAAATTTCGTCACACCAACTGTCAAGATACAATACGAAAGTCACTAAGCTGAATTTTTATTTAAATTTGGAGAGTATTTCACAAAACTTTACTGAAATAGAGAAAATATCGTCTAATGCTTTCAAAATTTCACATTTGTGTTGGAATTGGAGCTCATTCCGCAACTTGTTGTAGATCATACTTTTAATTGTTAGAAAAAAAGAAAAGTATTTGAATGAGTAGGTATACTAATTGCAGAAATTAATAAAGAGTTCTGTACGAAGGTAAGGTCTTTTCGGTAACTCTCATTCATCGATTCTGTTCTATCGAATTTTCGTTTCAACGTCCCGATAAGCAAACTGCATCTCAGCAAAAAAAGGCATTCCTGAACTTTTTGTACTCCTTCCATCAGAAAACGAAAAAAGGGTTTCACATGCAGAATGAGATTGAAAAGTTTTGCACAACTATATATTTTTTCCGAACCTCTCCTTTGATTCATCTCTTCCCTTTTCCATAGTGGAGGCAGCAGATTTTTAAAGCCTCATTGAAAACTTTCTGAACGGGCAATAGGAAGACCTATGCATCATGCGATATCCCCTTTGCATTTACATTTCATTTCCATTTGAAAGTACACCACTACTCACGAACATTGAATACTCCAGCAGATATTCCAAAGATCTCGTGTGCCTCGGAATAGTCATTATTTTCAACTGGTTAGTGGAGAAATTTTATGCGAGGAAGTACGGTCCTGTTCTGTGTTGGCTTAGTCAAAGTTCACTAGATTATTACAATGATAGGGATCGTTCTGTATTGTCGATGTAAATTGTAATTTCCTCTTCTATTTGGACGTAGAGAACAATGTTCGGTAATGAACTTCTATGAATCTATGAAAAAATAGTGGGAGATGTATTCAGTATATCATGCGTCTAGAAAAATATTCAGAACCCTGAATTGTTCTGGGGCTCAGTTATTTCCACTCTTTGTCTTCCCATAATCATTGCTTTTTGATAACTTGGTCTTGGGGATTAGATAAACAGGACACATCAATCTTTATTTCTTATAGCAGAACCTCACATGAACTCATACCATCATAAGGAAATGAAATTGGATGACTTCAATTTAAAAATCATACAACTCTATATTAATCAGAGTATATTCTCTTAAGTATCAGATATTGTTTATATATTGCGTATTAGGGTATTCATTTTCCTGAAAACTCAATATGGGTTTTTCTCTCCCAGTCTCTGCAACAAGAAACAATTAGAAAAATTTTTTTGATAATATAAGAAAGGCACTTGCGTAAAAATTTGAGCACTAATTTGTCAGGGGCCAAAACTTTACGAAAAGAAATTGTTGCCTAACAATGAACAGAAAGAAAATAACGTTACGTTTCGGAGTCTAAATCAGACTCCTTCGTCTGTGCTATAGTTTTTTTCTATTTTTCAAAATATGCAAGAGAGTTCTTTCTGGAATGGCATTCGATTCTTTCGCGGAATTCTGATGGCTTCAATGGTCTCGACACGTGTTCTAGAAGGCAATTAAGTCGCGGGAATAGAAAAAAGTCGCATGAAACAGCAAAAACGATGCTGTTTATCAATTATTTCTTCACAATTGTAGCTCGGTGATATCGTCGTTGTTTGCCCAAATGCTCAATTAAACTGGTACGAAAAGACTTTTGTGGAATGTTTTGAGTTGCTATGACGATTTTCGTCGTTTGGCTCAATTGCCAATAGTTTAAAATCAGATAATTACCAACAACACTCTATACCATTCTATATCCAATTTATCACAGAATAGATTCAGATGATGAGATGATTTGGGAAATCCATAATCCATCCATACATAATCGTATTAGTCCAAGATCCCAGAGCTATATGTTTTGTGGAATATTATTTCTAAAATAGTATTATAAGTGTCAGACACTTTTCATGAGCCAAAACTTTTGTGACAGGCTTGAATGCTCCAAAAATAATGAATGAACTTATTTTCACATTTGTGATTTTTAAATAGGTATGTTTTTGAGGTTACCATCAAATTATATTTCAGTAATTGAACAAATTGTAGGGACTTAACATCCCCTCCACACAAATTGAATTCAAGTGATTTTTTTTTTGTGTTTGGAGGATGCACTGCAGTTTGTCCAAATAATGAAATATAATTTGTTAGTTACCTCAATAACATATTATTTGGAAATCAGAAATGTGAGAAAAAGTTCATTAAATTTTTTCGGAGCATTAAATCGTCTGACAAAATTTTTGACCCGTGAAAAGTGTCTGACACTTCTGATACTATTTCAGAAATAATATTCTACAAAACATATAAAAATCAGCCACTTGGAAATAAGTTACGTCAGACAATTCTGGGATCTTGGACTATATGGTTCTGAAAGTCCAATCAAGTATTTTGAAACAACGTTTGTGCTTTCAATATTCGACTAATGCAGTTTTTTTCATCTTTCTGATTTGAACGGTTTTTTTCTGATATCGTGTACTTCAATTTCTTGTTATGTGTGATTCGTTTTTAGACGGTTTCACTTCTATCTAAGGTAGGTTACATAGGTTGGTCAGATTTCGATGTTTCACTACTACATCTGCTAAAATAAACGAGATAGCAAAAAAGTAGTATACAGGGTATCCCAAACTGCGGTTTTAGGTTGTTCTGGACTAGATAGGTAAAAACTTCCAAACGTATTCGATTTTTGTGAAAACACCATTAGTGAAAACCGTTTCACGATATCTTAATTTTTTTCTTGATATATTAAAAATGTGTCATAAACTTTTTATTTACGAAAATATCTGAAAACGATTGAATCTTTCTAGAAGCGCTTTTTCACCGGAAATAAGAAACTATATTTAATTGTTTTCTCGTGAAAAAAACACTTTTTAATTTTAAATGTGAATGCTTTTTTTTTCATCTTATATCATAAAAAAATTGAAAATAATGTCTTATTCCCAATAAAACTGTGCTTGTTGAAAGTTTTCGTCTTTTTCAGATTTTATCGAAAAAGAAAAAGTTATGGCACATCTTCTGCATCGAAGAGATTTCAACATGTCGTTATATCTTCGAAATAATTGAAGATATCGTAATAGTATATTCTAAAACAAGTTGCAGAATGAGCTCCTATTCCAACACGAATGCGAAGTTCGAAAACGAGCGACGAAGGAGCGAGTTTTTGATAGCATGAGTGTTGGAATTGCCTTCTGCAACGAGTATTAGACCGTATTTTCTCTATTTCAGTCAATTATTGTGAAAACCTCTCGAAATTCAAATGAAAATTCAGATTAGTGACTTTTGTTTTGTGCCTTGGCAGTTGGTGTGACATACGAAATTTGACAGATCACGGAATTTGAATTGATTTGATTCGAAACTTGATTGGATCGGAGGTCAGTACTGACAATCATAAAACGAAAAATATAACTGAAAACAATGCTGTAATGAGTTTCATTACAGCACTACTTTTAGTACTGTAATGAACTCATTACGATACTGAAATAGAGAAAACAATTTTCACTATTGGTGTTTTCACGGAAATCGAGCCCTCAATGTTTTTACCTTTCTAGTCTGGAAGTACCAAAAACAGCAAAAATTAAACAATTTGGGATACCCTGTACATGCCATGTTCTCTTTTTCAAAAAAACATGAATTGCTGAATACCGTTATACGGTGTTTAGTTTCAGAGCTACAGGGTGATTTTATAATTTAGTCGATTATTATAATTGGATATAACTTTCAGAATTTTAACAATTAACCAAATTCTGAAATCACCCTGTAGAATGGAAACTTGACATTAATCATCTCATGTTTCTATAAGAAAGAGTGCATGACGTGTTTAATAGGTACTTTTTTTCATCTCTTTTCATTTTTATAGATGTAATACAACTGAAACATCGAAATTTTACCAACCTGTACATAAATAGGTTTCTGTAATATGTTTAACGATTTGATTTTCTGGTGTTTCCATATTTAGGTTTTTTGTAGTTCATGTTGAGAAGTATTTTATACTTTTTTAATTTCATAGGTTAAAAACTACATCTTCTTCCACTCTGCTTTTTCCCATATTTTGATTTGTCTCATCATGATGAAAAAAGGAATGTGTTATGTCACTTCAAACTCTCGAAAAATTAAATTTGTGTGGCCCATATCATATTCGAGATTAAAAAAAAATGAGCTACTCAAGTTTCATACGACAAACTTATTGAATGACCTCTTAAAGTTTATTAAATACTACAATATCAAGTGATGACTTTTAATTCAAATAAATTATTTATCGCAAAAAATGATTATTATGAATGTATTTTGGATGAACCTTCGAAGAGGGTTGAGGGCATGAAACTTTGAACATCTTCAATTTCTCCTGCTTCACCATTTCAGAGAATAATTAATGCCGGCCCAGCCTTCTCTGTGGCTACCGTACTGGTTGTATTTGGCCTGAGCATCGACGCTGTGGTGTTTAGAGCTGGCCAAATTTTTGTTAACTACAATTTCTCCACCCCCTCCGTATTTCGAAGAGTGAACAGCGCCTGCTTTGACGTAGTCTCCCCCTTGTCTGCAAGAAAAAAGATTTTATCAAATTAAATTAAAAAATTCAAAATTTTTGGACGAAAAAGTCGTTTCATCAAGGATACATTACAAGGGAACAACAACAGTGTACAACAAAGAGAGAATGGGCCCAAGAACCGTTCCTTGGGGAACAGCAACCTTCACTGATCTTCAAACGAATTAGTCAATGCCAACAGAGGATCATGTATCACAAGATGATCTTATATATGAAATAAAAGTTGTTAAGCAAACGGACAAATCTAAATACACTGCATCACTGATTTTTGCATTGGATATATTGATTGGCAGAACTGTATTATTTCTCATAAATTTGACAGATAAAAAATATAGTACATAAAATTACTAGCAAGGTGAGAGGGTTTATACTGGCGAATGGAGGATATAACTGTTGAGCCGCAGGCGAGTCAGTTACCTCCCGGAGCCAGTAAAATCCGTTATCTTGCATGTATTGTTTTATATTTTATTTGATTATCATTTGTAAAAAGGTTAGATAAATTCCAAAAAATCTCAATAATTTGTCGCAAATGTCGTGAGCTATGGAAGCTTTGCCATGAACATGTCTGTTTTTTTTTCAATTGTTTTGGCGAAAGCGAAAATGAATGTACCGAAAGAAATTATTGAGGCAGCCAGCCGTGTATCATCAAGTTTATTACCAGCAGAATCAGCTTCAAGGTACGAGCGAGAATACGACGACTTCAAAAAGTGGCAGAACAAAATTAGTGTGATTGGGGTAACTGAAGGTGTTTTGTTGGTCTACTTGAATCAACTATCAGCTAGATTCAGCTCTAATACTTCATGGGCAAAATGTTCGATGCTGAAAAGCTGCTTGAAAATGAAAGAAAATGTCCCTGTTCGCAGGTTTGTTTTCCTTAGAAACTTTGTTGCAAAGATATGACGTTTAGTTGTCATTTGCAGATTTCAAAAGGTTTCTGAAACGAAAAACCGAGAGTTATAGGCCAAAAAAAGGCCAAGGTATTAAATAAAGAAGAGGCTAAACAATTTCTCTTACATGCTCCTGATGACCAGTGGTTGCTGGCGAAAATTGTAACAATATTTGGGATTTTTGGATGTTGTCGATGTGACGAAATTCTCTCCTTAAATATGAATGATGTAGAAGATATGGAAAAATACGTTATTGTGACATTGCGGCAAACAAAAATTTCAACAACAAGAAGATTCATCATAACCTATGATGGCTGCAGCTTCAAGCTCTGCATGTTATACAGAAAAAATGTAAATCTTCGGCCTCCTGGAACAGAAAGCCTAAGATTTTTCTTGACATACCGATATGGAAAATGTATTTCCCTTAATGTTATCCAGCACACTATTGGTGGTGTCCTAAAGCAAATAGTGAAATATTTAGGTTTAAAAGACCCAGAGTTATACACCGGTCACTCTTTTCGCAGAACTGGAGCCACTATGTTTGTGGATTCGGGTGGAGATATTTTAGCACAAAACCGGGCAGGAGGGTGGAAGATCACCGAAATTGTGATGAGTTATGTCGATGATTCGGGCAACAAAAAAAACGAAATGTCTAGCAAATTATTTGGTAGTAAGGAGAGTACAAATGTCCTGCAGTCCTCGAGTTCAGCAGCTTCTGAGTCAACAGATGGTTCATCATCATCAGTATCAACTCTTTCATCATCAAAAATCTGTGTAACTGGAAATAACAATTGTACCATGATTTTCAATATATATGACGATGAAACAAAATTTTCTAATGTAAATAATACTACTAACTTTAAATTTTGCAATTTAACTGTCAGTTTCACAAGTTAGTGACTTGATAAAATAAACTTTCTAGATTAATAGGGTGTTTTTGGAAACTGTTGTTTTCAAATGAGAAACAAATAAAATCTATAACAATGTGTGTAATGAATAAAATTCATCATGAAGACTGTGCTCCTGATTATGTTTTACTTAATTTAGCGGAATGAAGGATTTGACACATAATATTGGCATATTTTTTCGAGGTTTTTTCAGTTTTGTGAAAGTTTCATTAGGGTATTCTCTACGAGTATGGGAAATTCCATTTAATTTTACAGAAAACGTATTCTTACACACTTTCATACAAAAAATCACCATCATTGTTTTTCGCACTCGTCATTCCAATAACTATTTGGGGATGAAATCTTATTTAGTAGTACATAGTTGAATCAAAACCATCAAAAGTTATCAAGAGGAATTAAAAGAGTTCAAAATCAAAAATAAATATTCTATGATATTCTGAAAAGCTTCTACTTTTCGTGAAAGGATGTTCCTCATTCTAGATCTGCATGATTTCAACATAAAAAATACAAAAAATTTGAAAAAATCCTCACCTTCTAACTCTATTCAAAGGAACAAGTTCGTGGTAGAAGACGTTGCCTTGGTCATCAACAACGATGTCATCGGGTCCTAACGGAACTGTAGAAACAGCAGCAACAACTGCAAACACCAAAATAATCACTGCTTTCATTTTTGCGTATTGCTGGTTGCGTCAAGTTTATCCAACTGATGCATTCTCTGCACGCTGACCAAGTTTTTATACGTAACGTCTCAGTGATAACGTGGTGAATACCCTAATCCTCGAGTTGAACAGGAGAGGTCAGTATGATTTCTTCGAAAACGAAGGTACGTAATTTGTGGATTCCCGAATTATTTCTTTCTTCAAATGGAGATAAAACTTTTATAGATGGAAGTTCATATTTTATTTATAGAATAACTCATGATATGAGATATGTGAATTGAACAATGATAGGTATATCATGTCTTATTATCTCTTCGATATTCTGAATACGACTCGAACGAAAACGTATGGTGAAAAATGATGAAAGAAATAATTGAAATTTTAGAGCTTTTTTCATTCATATATCATTAAGCTTTCTATTCGTTCTGAATTCATATCAAAATGTTCAGATACGTTTTCAACGTAATCTCCGAAATTCAAATGAAAAAAAGTTTTCAAAATATTAATATCCTTTGCCAAAATACATATTATCCATTTTTTTAAACGGCTACCTACGTATTCTAAGGTAATTGTACCAAGTAAGGCCATGCTCCTAATAAAAAAAGTGACCCCTGTCAGTTCCAATTGTAATTTTAAAAAAATTTCAATTCTCTTAAATTAATAGCGATCCGCTTCATATCAGAATCAATTCATGACATATTTCTTACGACCATCGGTAGAGAGAAAACATTCGCTGCAGTGTTTTCCTAAATAGCAGATGAGTTGTTTTTGAGCTTGTGATAGGGATGGCCGTCTTATTAAACCAGGAAGAATCAAATGACTCTTGGAAAGAGATTCAGTGAAAACGAAGTCTTCTAAGTAAATTTGATTTTCAGAAAAAAATTTTTTAAATTTTTTTTCGAAAACCCCGATGTTCCTAATTAGGCTAGGGAACTAATTCCAAGGTGGATTCAACATGCGCTCTGACTTTATTGAAATAATAATTTTTCAACGTGTTATAATATTTAATATTCAGGTTCCGAAAGAAAAGTGTCAAATAAATCATACTTCCATTTTGTTAAGCGAGTTGTAATTTTTTGATATTGTGTTTTGTTGAAAGAAAGCTGCACAGTGTTATGAAAATGATATTCTGATGTGATTAAAATATTTTTCCTCTTATGCACACTTCCTTATTGTTTTTTCAAATAATTTTTACCATGATGAAGCCATTTACAATAATAAATATTTTTCTTCTTTAAGTATCTATCCGATTCGGATGTTGGCAATCGTAAAAGATATGAAATATGATATAATAATACTAATTAATCAAATTTCCAATTATCTGGCTGGATATAGTTCCTGTACATAAAATCAATAATATCTTAGGATGCTGAATGTGGTTTTACAGTTCTGCTTCAAAGTCATGGAGATCTAGTGAGTTTTGTAGATTAAATATTAAAAAAAAATTTATATTATGATGAATCGGTAAGGAGAATAAAAATACTTAAAAATCTAAACATTAAATCTGTTAAATTGAAAAATTACTTTCCAGTTATTTTTTTGTAGAAATCGTTATGAGTATTTAAAAAGTCGAACTTGAAAAAAGGGGAAAAGTAAGATTTGTCATCATGAAAATTGCTAAACTCGATGCAAAAACACATATTTAGGCTGTGCCAAAACGACCACCCATGTTATGGGTACAATTAAATACTAATTTCGTTGAATAATCGCTCCTATTTATGCACTGAAATAGCAACAAATCCCTCAAGTTTTGGACTTTTTTGTACACTTCGATCTCAGGTATTGTAAAAAAGGAACATCGGACGTTTTCTACATATCGAGTTGAAAAGAAAAATCTTCTTTAGAAAAAAAGATATACAAATGTTCATAGGAAATGGAAGTTTTCTAGGAAAATCTAATTTCGTCACTTTTTTTTCCAAAAAAAAAATATTTTTCATTGTACTAAATATTATTGAATACTTTTAATGAAAAGTGTTAAATTACTCATGAAATAATGAAGGTTTTTTTATTGTTTCTTTATTGAAATGAGAAAATGCACAAAAAGCATCCCAGCTGGACTACAATGCTTTTATTAATAATGAGTTTAGTCCCTAGAGGTGAATTGTCACCTATCAAAATCAAATATAGATCTTGCTCCGACATTCTGTCGATGAAGCCATTCATAATAAATGATAGATCAAATTTTTGTTTTCTACGTTTTTATTACATGAGGTTTATTCGACAACATTATAATTCAAAACTGAGCACAATTTTTCAAAAAAGATTAAGGACTAATTACTTCTTCTATAAAATAGACACAACTCTTCTTGTATGCAAATAATAATAACTATCCTGAAATCTTTCATGAAGACGAATTGAAAATAATGAAAATGAATACTGAACATTATTAGAAAAACAAACACTGGTTGAATATATAAAATCAGGTAAGTATGCATTAATGCAAGAATAACTTGTTCAATTTTTAATTTCTTTCTTCACCAATTCACAGAGTAATTGATTCCAGCCCATCCTTCTCTATGACTGCCGTATTGAGAGTATTTTGCCTGAGCATCGACGCTGTGGTGTTTCGAACTTGCCAAATTTTTGTTGGCAACAATTTGTCCGCCTCCACCATATTTAGAAGAATGAACAGCGCCTGCTTTGATGAAATCTCCTCCTTGCCTGAAACAAATTGTATTAGCGACTTAACTTAAGAAATATATCATCACGCATCTCAAATTTCAATCCTGAAACAAAACATTGAAGCAATTTTTTCATTCCAGCATTTAAAAAAAAAATGAATGATAAAAATGACTGCTTCAATTTTTCGGAAAATTCATATGATATTGATCCGATCTTGATCCTTGGATTAATGGACTCTTTGATTATCATCTAGGTTATCTGTGTTTTGTAAAATAACTCAAAACTTACCTCCTCACTCTATTCAAAGAATTCATTTGATCGGAGAAGATATTGGCGTCATCTTCAACGAACTGACTAGACTCTAAAGGTAAAGAAGAAACAACAGCCAAAACTGCGAGTACCAAAACGATTACTAGCTTCATTTCTGTGTTTGTTGGTTGTCGATTTACCAATACGCCCTAGAACTGCAAATCTGCTTTATAAATGTTATTTTCAATCGATAACATGGTGAATTCCCGATTCCTCAGTGAAAATGAAAGGTTAGTGTATTTACACTGATATCTAAAAGCTATCAGTCAACAGAAGATAGCCTCGAAAAAACAATGATTGACGAGTAGATTCCCAAGTTTATTCAATACGGAGAATCCTTGATATAACAGGGTCAATTGTTCTGCAAAAGTCAAGTGGTAAGAATTCTATTTGAAAAAGAAGGAAAAAACAAAATGAAAGAAAATAAATAACTGATTCAAGATCGGGAAATTTAGTCAAAACACATTATTATTTTTCTGTTCAAAAATTTAATTTCTCTAATTGTTGTGGCTGGTTTTTGAATTTTGCACCCGTATAAGAATATCAATGCCTTATGCACTTGTATCATAAATAACTATCCTCTCACCACAGTTTAATTTATACAATTCGAACTATGTGCAGATATGTGAATTGAAAACTGATATATCATGTCTTACTATCTCCTGAATATTATTCTGAATACGACTCGAATATACTGTAGTGTATATTTCAAAAATTTGATTTCCTTCACCTCACTTTGATTCAATCAATTCAAACTATGTGCATTTTTCAAGAAGTGGGTGTGCATTTGTTTGTTTTTTATTCTGATGGTATGGGAAATAACATTAATATGCTAAATTTTCCCAGATGAAGTAAGGAACTTTGCTGCAGATGTGAAACTCGATGTTTTCAATGTGGGTGCCGAAAACATTGATAATGAACAAAATTTTATTTCTAAATACTCGGAAATCGTGAGATTTCATGTTGAATCGACAAAAATACTGAATATTGTGGTTATAAAAATCAAAAGCAGGATTTGGAAAGGATTTCATCTGAAAAAAGGAGATTGCTGCAATACTTTTCAGTGAAAACATTGATTCATTGAATGATATTTGCATCGATATCATTGAAAATATCACTCATCAGTGATGAGTGAATTTTCATCTCCTTGATGGTATTTCTTCACCGTTAGATCCGAAAAACCCTCCCGATTTTAGTATGGATTCAATAATATAACCATGCTGCAATGATCGAAAATTTCATCTGGATCATTGACTTTCTTCTATGTTTTCGGCAGTCACATTTCAAACTGTTATTTTCAGTTTCCAAAGCTGAATCTTTGCAATTTCTGAGAACAGTTAAGAGGGTTGTTTATATTCTCTCAATTGGATATTTCCTTGAATTGATTTGAAGTTAACGTGAGTAAACCAATAGCCCCAACCAGTAGAAACAATCTGGGAAACATCATTTCAAAGAAATAATTTGCCAGTATCACAAATTTGATGATGGATAAACATATATCTTACGAAGAGCCAATTTTTATTTAGATCATTTTTTGAGTGAAAACTTTCATTTTTATAACTTTCCTTTATATGTCATGGTCTTAAATTCAATATTCCTACTATCGTTTTAGGAATAACAGATGACTGCCTTGGGATGCGGGATAAATGCTAGAAAAGAAATTACAACCCATTGTATGCCTAATTTCCTTTATTGATTTCATACTTTTGAGAAACGGAAAACATTCTAAGAATAACATTGATTTCTGTGCTATTGTAAGAAGTTATCCATGAAATTCCATACTTCTTCCAAATAACCCATTACACCCTTCCAAGCAGATGTAATTTTAATGATAATCCTACTTTCGCTGATAATCAATCAGTATAGGACAGGTCAAGAACAAAAACAAAAAATTAAACAATCATAAATCAAAGATCTAAAATATTACTATCATCTAGAAATTCTTTAATACTATAATAGCTCTTTTTGGGCAGTTGACATTTTACTATTTTTTAAAATTTTATTTCACGTAACATTTTACCAGAAAGTGGTACATGATTGTATAATTCTATGGCCTGATAAATAGGCGAACACTCAGATTTTGTTGTTACATGTGTAGGAACGCACAGAGTAGCAACATTCCTTGTAAAACATTTCTGAAAATCAGATAATTTAACCATTGGTTTTTCATGTTCCTTCACATAAACTAAACATCTATATATTAACAATGAAGGAAGATAAATCCTGTAATACAAAAACCATTCAGGGGACATAAGATCTGCTTTCTTCTTTCAATATTCGACCTGAAAATATGACAGTTCGTTGAAGAATATTGCTTGAACTTTATCTGATAATAAAACTAAAATTCATTCAGGTACTTCCGGAAATTATAAATAATGTCATGACAGTGGTCACAAGGAGTCAAATATTTTATACTTTCTGATGTTGAAAACAACATTTTACTGAACTCTCTGAGGAAAATCGGATCTCCAGAACGAAACACGAAAACTATTGATTTCGTTCTCTTGTTTGTTTTTTTCGGCTTGTCAGAAACAAGGATTATTTCCATAAGTGCTGTAGACGGGAACGAAAAATTCAACAGCGAAAGCTGGAAATTATTAGATTGAATTCGTTGCTCTCGCACCTCTAGAGGAATAAACCGTAGAAGCTTTTAAGACGCAAATTTTCACGAGACGTCAACTTGGAACCTTATTAACAAAATATGAGCATGTTGAAAGAATGGAATCGCATAAAAGCGTTGCCGCAAAGAAAGCCAACAAGAAAATCAATGTCATTTCACTTCAGGTTTCCAACAGCCTTCCTCAGATCGCAAATCCCACTACGAGCAAAGATGTTGAGGTCTACTCCAGGCAGTAATAACACAAAATCAATAGATTCTCTCACGGCAGCTAACGTGATTCAAAATAGTTTTGAATTTTGATAACTTGGTTCGGAAAGATTCAAAATGATTTTATTTTTATATCAGCAGCTCATTTAGTTTCATCATTAATTGCTTCTTGGACAAGATTTGTTTTATAGTACCACTCAAGAGTGGTTGTAACTGAAATAGAAAGATTGATATAACGATACAAAAAAACTGCAATATAACAATAATAAGCAAACCTTTAATATGCATGAAGTGGTCAATTGAACAATGTATCGCTGCCATCGAAATATTCAAATAAAACATGACTAGCGAGATAAATTCAAAATTGAAAAGTGAAACATCAATGATTCGAGCTTAAGAAAGAAACCTAAAAAATATTATCAGAAAAAGAAAAATGTATAATTGAAATAAAAACAATAAATTATTCAACAACAAACACATAAAAAAAGTTAAGATTCCTTTTGGAAACATGAAAAAGACAAAACTTGCAACAATTCTTGTTTTCAATGAAATTTTTCATGTGTTAATTCACCATCTATATGATATGAAGAACTGAATAAATTTTGAACTTTGCACGTTTATTGTTTCACCATCTCAGTGAATAATTGATTCCAGCCCATCCTTCTTTGTGCTTGCCGAACTGATTGTATTTAGCCTGAGCATCTACGCTATGGTGTTTAGAGCTGGCCAAATTTTTGTTGACAAGAATTTGTCCACCTCCCCCATATTTTGATGAGTGAGCAGCTCCAGCCTTGATGAAGTCACCTCCTTGCCTGTGAAAGAAATTGCATTAATTCCTCGGTACCCATAAAAAATATTGCTTATTTTTCGCTGCTGTCTTGTTTCCACCCCATGTTTTTTAACGATCAGAAAATTGCATTACTTCTCGATAAAATAACATGATATTGGGAAGGGTATCTTCTAATCAATACACGAATAATTTGATTTTCGTTTGTGAAGTGTGGTCATTCTCACGAGAAATAAATTTTGAATTTAATAATCAATCAAGCAACCCCCATCATTGATTCGAAGAAATTGAAAAAAAATTGTTTGAAAAATCTTGAAGAATTGATTATCTTGACCGCTGGGGGGAAACACCTCATGACTAAACACTAGTTACGCCAATGCCAGGTTAAACATGTTTCAGCGATCAGAATTGGCACCTTTTATAACATTCTATTCAGATTCATGGAGTCCTCTGAAGTAAAAAGTCTGTCTGAAAGAAAACAGCCTCGCCTTAATATACTCCGCAAAAAAATTAACCTACATTATAGAAATCTCAAATTTATTCTACAACTGAAGGTGTTCTCAATGATAATTATTTTTATGAGAATTATGCATGCATATGTTATACACTATCAGATTTGAATGTATTGGCTCCATTCTAGAATCAGTTGTTCTAGATCAGTTCTAGTGATCAATAGTTTTTCTTTCGTTTGATTTTCTACACTCGATCGCTATGCAACGCGAAACACGCAACTTGACCCAAAAAGGATGTGCCCAAGCGGTAGTTTTGCGAGAAGACGGGTGGACATACACAAGAATTGCAGAAAGATTTGGAGTTTCCCATACGAGTGTGTCCAGAATGTTGCAGCCATTCAGGGAGACAGGTATGAATGTCCGAAGACCAGGACAGGGTAGACCACGGGTAACAACTGCCATTCAAGAACGTTACTTGAGAGTTTCTTCGTTGAGACAACGGTTTGCAACCGCTCGCCTCCTTCGAAATCAGCTTGAGCAAACTCATGGGATGCAAATTAGCACTCAGACAATAGGAAATCGCCTCAGAGAATATGATTTAAGGCCTCGTGTCGCGGCAAGAGGCCCAGCTCTTACCCCAGCCCATCGAAGGGCGCGTTTGGATTTTGCGAGAGAGCATATCCATTGGGAAGAGGCCGATTGGGAAAGAGTTCTCTTCACAGATGAATCTAGATTCTGCCTCTACCATTGTGATCGACGTTTCCTTGCATACAGACGTCCACATGAAAGATATGCTCAGTGCAATTTCCTGAATACTACTGGTTTCGGGGGAGGATCGATTATGGTATGGGGTGGAATATCTTTGACTGCTCGCACAGACCTAGTGGTTGTTGATAATGGAGCTATGAATGCTGATTAGTATCTAAG
Source organism: Hippodamia convergens (assembly GCA_038502775.1). Taxonomy (NCBI): domain Eukaryota; kingdom Metazoa; phylum Arthropoda; class Insecta; order Coleoptera; family Coccinellidae; genus Hippodamia; species Hippodamia convergens. The sequence continues at coordinate 5,377,963 of CM076614.1, read as the reverse complement.
GAACATTCTTGAAGAGCATGTAGTGCCAATTGCCCCATACATTGGTGAAAATTTCATTTTTATAGACGATAATGCCAGTACTCATCGAGTTCGCATCGTTCAGGAGTACCTTGAAGAGGTTGAAGTCTCTTGAATGGAATGGCTAGCAAGAAGTCCAGATCTCAATCTGATTGAGTAGGTTTGGAACAACTTCAATAGAAGGCTGAGAAGTTCAGAAAATCATCCAGATACTCTTAATGACTTAGGAACCCAACTCGGAGAAATGTGGAAAGGATTAGATCAGAACATTTCAAGATCACCCATTTAGAGTATGAACCGTCGTTGCCGAGCTGTAATTAACCTAAGGGGTGGAAGTACCAAGTATTAAATCACTTATCAGCATTTCAGTATTTTGAAAATTGTTCATATCTCTTCTTTCACATAAGATTCAGTGAAATCCTGAATTTTTCTTTCATTTAATGTGCTTCGTTTCGTTCAAAACCTTCCCGAGAGAACATAAAAAATAAGTTATAAAGTCAATGTAGAGTTAACTTCAATTAAAATTGAGATTTTCAGAATGTGCGTTAATTTTTTTGTGCAGTGAAGAAGAATTCAAAGCTGCATCAACGAAATTGCCCGAAATCGGTTATCACAATTTTTTTCCTTATTTTTTTCATTCCAATTTTATTTCGAAATATGAAAAATCTTGGAAAACATTATTGCTGAACCACCAAATAGATCCAATTGTATTTTCAAACTTTCCGTTTATACGTCTAAACTATACCTAAGATACAGCAATCCTCTAATGCAAATAAACAACAAACCTTATACTGATACGATTCAAATCCAAATTGAAAGCGAGTTGCACTTCTACTTCAAATAAACTAACTGAAATAATATTTACGACTATTTTACTGAACAATGAGTCCCTTCCTATCCAGAATTGATTCAGATATAATGTAAGCAGTAGCGTAAATGCACCAAAGTATAACTTTGTGAAGGAACTCAAGAATAAAGCAATTCTCACCTCCTCACTCTGATAAACGGAACTGCGTTATGAGGGTCACTACTTTGGTCATCAGGAACAATATTACCACCAGGTCCCAACGGAACTGAAGAAGCGAGAGCAAAAACTGCGAACGCTAAAATGATAAAAACTTTCATTTTGGATTCAATGCAGTCTCGGTGTACTTGACTGATGATGCTTTCATTCTCCAATGCTTTTATATTAGTATTTCTGAGCGAGAACGTGGTGAATACCCGAATCCAACCGGAGTAAACAGGAAAGGTCAATGTATCCGTGCGAAAGTTAACATCAGCGTTCAGAAGATAGCTTCGGAGAAAACGTTTAGATGGAAGCTGTGAATCCCCGAATTTCTCGGATCAACTGATTCCTCGAACACGAATCATTTTTGTGGTAATTTAATGTTCCAACTGAATTAGAGCTTGTTGAATTCATAGAACACGAGTATAGTTATTTATGAGTATTTGATTGAGGTATTGATTGTGTTACCCATAGAATATAGAATATAAAAGCAGGAGCATTTTCGTTGTCCGGGATGGTTTTTGCATATGGCGGCCGAATCGATCAGTAGCGCAACTTGGAGTGGGTAGCTTAAGAACTTCGAATAGATGAGTTTCAATACAGAAAAGACAAAGCGCATTCGTAATGATTTCATTTCTTCGTTATATTAACTTGAGACCAAAATAATAATTTAGGCTCGGAGAAATCTGGGAAGGATTAGATCAGAACATTTTAAGATCATTTTGATTATGAACCGTCGTTGCCGAGCTGTAATTAACGCAGGGAGTGGAAATGCCAAGTATCAAATCACTTGTCAGCATTTCAGTATTTTGAAAATTGTTCATTTCTCTTCTTTCACATAAGATTCGGTGAAATCCTGAATTTTTCTTCAAAACCTTCCCGAGATAACATGAAAAATATAAGTATTTTTTACAAAAATAATAAAAATATACATTTCGATATTTCATTGTAGCTTGAAATGGGTTTTGTTAATTTCGATCTAATTTTTTTATCTTTGTTTGCTGCTTTGAACAAATAAAATATTTTTCTGTATCTATATTACTATTTGCAATATTTTCAAAAAGCAGGATATCGTGGTCATTGCTTGAATCATGTTCGTTCCTGAAGACTGAACATTTTTGAAATTATTTCAGAAATAATATTTTTTCATTCTGATATTTTCTCACAATTCAAATTTCAAAAACCCTTCTGCCTTTTTGTAAATATTCATAAGGAAAAAACTCGTGTATTTCTGACCTTCAAGAGATTTCAAGGATGCTTTAATTCAAGTCATTTCTATTTCCGAAAAGTGACATTGGTCACATCTAATTTTTCCAGTTAACCCAAAACCAGCAATGAAAGGGGATCAACTTTCATATAATCATAATCAAATGCATAATTATGTTTTTCTAGAAGAGTTTAATCAAATTCAGTTCTTGAATGTTGCGCAGGTTCATTTGACAGTAATTTTTATTTTGGTAAGCTCTCGTTTGGTAATTGTTCAGGAGGATTTCAGAGGGAAGTTGAATTCAATATATAAATTTCTTCTGAAGGAATGCTCGTCCACTTTTCACTTCAGCATTAGGGCGTAATGTTGTAGCTGTAGCGCCTGAAGGGGTGCATTTTAAGGCCTGAGTTGATAGGTAGTTCTTTTCATATGTTGATCTCTAGAACCACCCCCTGAAATATATGAACTTAAAATCCGGACACTAATTGAAATGAGAAAAAAATGAATATTTCAATCATTGTTGAATGTTGGGAAATGCAGATGGTAAACAATCTCACTTGTAAATTTGAAGTTCCATCCGAGCGACGAAGGAGCGAGTTTTCGAACGCATGAGTGTTGAAATTGCCTTCTGCCAGGATTATTAGACGATATTTCCTCTTTTTCAGTCAAGTTTTGTGAAATACTCTCGAAATTCGAATAAAAATTCAGATAAAACGTCCCATAGTGACTTTTGTATTCTATCTTGGCAATTGGTGTGACTTACGAAATTTGACAGATTACGGAATTTGAATTGATTTGAAATTTTTTTTCATTTGTCAAATTTGTCATTTCAACAATGTTCCGACCATTCTTTTATTGTTGTTTTAGCATACAATTACGTGATAATTTTGCACTAGTGCAAATTATCGATAATTTGTACAAATGCAAAATTATTGGGTCCTTCAAAATAATGAATAAACAAAAAATCAATAAAATTTTGTTTTTTATTGAAATTTTTAAACGTAGTTATTGGAATTTTTGCATTTAATAATGCGAGTTTGTGGTTGGTCAAAAACAACGTTACTTGAAGCAGAAGTTAAAACTGAAGAAACACTAAACTGGTTGCTCTCACTGTTTCTCATTCTTCATAAAGAGATCCATCCTTCTTCCGCATATTGCTTGCCCAGTCCTTCAGAATGAAGGCAATTTTTCCACCGATGTTTCTCGTTCTAATGACTGATTTTTTTCAGCACAAAACTCTTGAAATTGTCTCCATATTGACGTTTTTTCCATTTTTGTATTCGCTGGCGTAAGATTGTCTATATTCTTATCAATATCTAGATTAGAAGCGTTTCCAAATCGCGACATTGCACTTAGAAAATTTGACAATGTGATATCAAACTGACAGTGACATAATATGATTTGATTGACCCATAAAATTTTCTTATAAAATCGAACTGTTGCAATGAAAAAAAATCGTTAATTTTTGACAAATCTGTTCTCATGCAAGTTGAACTGAAAAAGGCACTCGAGCGCTCGCGCACCCGTGCTTTTTCTCTTTCAACTTAACTCGCATTCGAGCATCTATCCCAAAAATTCTCGATAATTTTCATTGCACTAGTTAAATTACTACTGAAAATTTATAGGACTGGAGGTCAGTATTGACATCCCGAAAATAAGAAAATATAACAGAAAATAATGCTGTAATGAGTTCATTACAGTCCTACCTTTAGTACTGTCATGAAGATAATACGATACTCAAATAGAAAGAAAAAAAAATCAAGTCAAAAATGAAATAATTATAACTGCTAAAGGGGTAGTTGAAAAAAACAACTAAATTTATGAAAGTGATCTCTCATGTTCATGGATTTTCAGAAAAAATTTTTGAAGGATCCATTGAAAATTCATGAAATAAAACTGAACTTTTGGCTGAGAAACTAAAATAAAAAATTTGCTTTTGTATAACTGTTGTTGAAAGTGACAGATTCATAGACTTTGAAACGGTACTTGTTTCGATAGTTAGAAGTTTTCTTGTGCGATTTCTTCTGATTGATTTTCTCATAACAATTCATCGTAAGAATGAATGTTGCAGCCTTTCTATCATTGTTCATTTAAGACACTGTCAGTAAACACACCAAAATATTCCAGAAAATCCAATTACGGAAGCTTGTACTTGAAAATGTCTGCCCTGGCAAAATTTTTACACCGCTGAAATATTTGCATTAACCTATTGGATTATTCACTGCATGCATAATAAATGGAGCACTCAGCGTGAAAAAAGCGGGAAAGTTCTTTCATTCGCAGAGATAAATTGAGATTTGAACGCCGAAAACCCCAGGGTGCAACATGATTGTTCCGAAATATAGTCGTGTTAGTAATCCCAATGAACTAATACACCTTTGAATTTTTTTTAAATTTGATTCCAAACATTCCGTAACTAATATATGAACAAACTCTTGAAATGGGTGTTTATATCCAATTGTTGTAATTATTCTCTAACTATAATATATACACATTTCTAAAATATACATAATTTCATAATTTTAGTGTTTATATGAGATAATTCTAAAAAAAAAATTTTCATTCCAGAAGAGTACTTACTTTATTTTATATCATTTGATTGGAAACAATGTGTAGATCCTATCCCATAATATCATGATTTGTGAGTTTTCCTTTCAAATATGTAGTTGGATTAAAACCCTTTGTTTTTTCTTCTAATCTGCACCTAGATGGAATATCGGAGGACTGATTAATGATTTATTAAGGTTATTAATGTTTTATTCTTTCAATTATTTTCTACAACATCGAAAATTGCTAAAATTTCTCTATCACTTTCGATGACTTGCTAAGACGAAAAATTTGCTAGAGCAATCCAATATATTTCCTTGAAAAATAAGCTCTGTAATAATAATTCATTGGTTTCATTGCGTCTGCAGCTGAAATTTTTAGACAATTGGAAGAATGTGTGATTTTTTTCAAAAGTAATCATGAATACGATATTCATCAGACGAATTGGATAGATGAACACAGAGATTTCGTCACTGAGAGAAGAGATATACCGACTTCAGACTCTTTCGGCGTCTGCAGAATCCTGTATCCGTCGGAGACAAACAAAATTTTCATATAAAGATTCTTCCAATATATTTTTCCACTGAATGCCACTCTATGGTACTGCTCGTCCTGTCACGTCACTAAAAGGTGTGGATAGACTTCAATTCTGGTCCTATTTCTAGAAAGATAGGTACGATCGATTGAAATCGATTCAGAACTTATTCCTCCGTCAACTTTGTGACAAAGCCAGGGTTTGGTCATAGCAAGAATTAAGTAATAACAACGCATATTTCGGTATGATTTCTCTTATATGGGAGAATATCTTATATTTTTTCTGCTGCTGTTTCATCGTTCAGGGCCTGTTCTAATACGATTTAGAAAAGATAATATTCTCCTGGAAAGTTCAAAACCAGGAACCCTGATGGAAGGATCAGAAATAGGACCGCTTCTATTCATATCAATAAGAAAATTTGACCAGAAAGGTTTACGCGACTTCAATTTGGGGTCCTTATTATCTGGTATATAGATGAGTATGGGAAATGAATTTGGAAAAGAATTGAATTTGTTCCAAAAATTCAAGGCCGTTGTCTCTCTGCGAATATGGGCAGGGCCAATATTTGAGAGGACTGGTAACCAAGGAGTAGTTGTAGACTTGATAGTACCAGTATATATATATATATATATTATTATGAAAAAGAGAGCTAAAATAATACAATAAATGTTGAAACAAAAAGTAACTAAGCTGAGGTAAAAAAAGAACGGGGTATCATAACATTCTTTGTATGATACTATAGAATCATAAGATACTATCAACACTTGTATCATACGATACTATGCAGCCAGGGGAAAAAACCTCAGCCGAAAAAACCTGCCTCCCCGTAAACAAAATAACATAAAATATCAGGAAAATCTTGAAAGACATCAGTGTGATCATCTTCATGATATCCGTCGATGGTCTCGGATACACAGATTCTTCCCAAAACGACTCGTAATTCTTAATCTGAAATGAAAAAAGACAAAAGCAGAAAAGGAACCAATTATTCAGAATAGATCGAAGGCATTTTGGAAATGAATTTGCTACTTTAAAAAACATCAACATTAAGATTTCTTGGCCAAATAATATTCGGAGATTCATAAATATTTATGACAGAAATGTCACAAAATTCGAAAGAAATGAAAAAAAAAACTCCATCAATTTCCCCTTTCCGAATCTGTTGAAAGTTATGTAACTGATAATTTTTCAACATAACAGGCTAAACTTGTAAAAAATCAATTAATACATAACCTTTCAACTGTCCTCTTTCACGACGATTCTGTTGCCGTGTGGGTTTCTTGCAGAAGAATCTCTTTGATACCATGTTCATCAGCTAATTTGGAGACGTAATCACACTTGTCTTTCGAAATTCCTTCGATATTCAATTTCAAAATCCACAAATTGTTGCTCTCTCTGGTCGTGAGGGTTTTTTCAAACCAGATACGACCTTCCAGGTGATGATTTTCCGGCACTTCAGATGTTTGAAGACCGCTACGGGACCCCAATGAAAGGCAATCATCTCCCATAGATAAACCAAACATATTTTAACACAAGAAAACAGAATATTTTTCAGGAACAAAAACTAAGACATATTACGAGAATTGTCATACGTGACTGTACCAGTAATAATCCTCATAGAAAAATTCAGTTTTGCATAATTTTTTTTACATAAACACTGTTCAACCAAACAGGCCAACAATATTCAGCAGCAGATAAACCAAAGCAAGCGCTGCCGTCCGAACAATTGTTGCATCAACACCCCATGAGGAACCAGTTAGTTTCTGAAGAATATTGTTGCGAGTTTTAAGCTTCAAACACAGATCATCTGAATGGGCGATGAAATTTAGAAATGAATCAAGTTTGATTTCCGGGTATCTAGGATTGAAATTATATTTTGAGGGAGAAGAACCGAAAGTTACACTCAATTTTCTATATTTCTGATGATTATTCAAATGAAAACACGAAACCTCGGTTTTATTTTCATTCGGACACAAAATCCACTTCAAAAAATAATTTTTCATTATATAAAAATCTTCGGAAAGGATACTTTCTATTATTTGAAAATTAGAATGATGAAAAGCCAGAGCAAAATCATCAGCATAAATAAATTTATCCGAAGAAGTAGTTGGATTGTCACACAAATATAAATTAAATAGAAGAGGTGCTAAAACTGAACCTTGTGGAAGACCATTATTCAAAGTTTCGAAATGACTACTATTATTATCGACAAAAACTTCTGTCGGATAACATATTTTCAAAGAGTCTAACCATTTTTCCACATTTTAAATGTTTATAGAGTTTATAAATGAATCCATCTCCCCATACTGTATCATATGCAGCTAATAAATCCACAAAAGTTGTCCCTGTTTTCAGGTTGTTATTGAACCCTGATTCAATAAATATGGTGAGGCTAAGAACCTGATGGCAACAATTCCTATTTTTCCAGAAACCGCCCTGACAGTTCTGTAGTGATTCTCCAATAGTTGATTCTATTCTGAATAGAATCAATCTCTCTAGAATTTTGAAAGGGATGCTCAATAAACTAATAATAATAAGTAAGATATGATATCCTTCAGAAATGCATAAAATAGCGTATCATTTTATGTTCATCATTCCCTCAGGCTTAGGCTGCAAACTCCCCGTCTCGGGATTGGAAATACCGCTTCATTTCCTATATTCTTAATTTACTTCTTCCCCTTAAGGTCAGTCCCGAGTTGAGTCAACTCCAAGTTCGAAATAGTTTCCGATACATCTCTCCTCAGCTTGACCATTAAAATACGTCCCCATCAAAAGCGGACTTTACATGTAAGAAGGTTCGTCTGATGTTTTGACTTGAAGTGTGTCTAACTTCTCAGTTCTTCCTTTTGATAGCGGAGAGTGATCGATAAAGGGTTTGGTCCCTTCGGAAATTGCAATTTCCAAACATTTCTACCCAAGTTATTGGGTCTCTACTCTCATCAGTGAAGGCATAATATATTGACTCGATTGCTTCTTGGAATATTCATGACATCTGAGTGAGACGGTAACTCATACTTCATTTAGTCGAATACGAAGGAATAGGTGATTGAGGTGTGGAGTCCCTTTCTAGATCAAGTATCAGCGGAAGATTTATGTAAATCCAGATTTCTAATGAATTTTGCAGAGGTTTGGAGTTCTCACGTAATCTTTTAAAGATTTCCAATGTATTTACATAAACAAGTCTGTCACGGGAAAAATCTCACAAGAAATAGCCAAGTCTGAAAAAACAATGATCAAATTTTTTCACACAAATGATTTCTTATTTTAAACAGGGACAAAATATCTTTGCATCCATGATGGAAGAATACAAGGTGTGTTCTTGAGCATCTTGTTGCACACTATGACGTCAGTGTGGTCACGGATTTAAATTCTCCAGGACTTTATCGATGAATTTTTTATTGTATTATCAATTCGAAATTTTGGTAGTTTTGATCGATTTGAATTTTTCATGTGAAATACGTATATGGGGAACAGAGGAATCAGTATTTTTGCACTTCTTTGCGAAAAATGACGAACTTATGGATGATATCTTTTCAGTCGTTGGAACGATCTTTAACTAATTTTTATTGAAGATTCTTCATATTATTTCTCCAATACAAGAAATTTGAACTAGACAATTTATCTTCATTACAAAAATTGCTCTACTCTGGGGGGAAATTGATTAAACTCAAAACAAATATGGTGTGCTTTGGCTTGAACGAACTCAAAGAAAGAGCTATTATTTGAGAGCTCGTGCAAATATTTCGTACATCTTTCTCAAATAAGATAATAGAAAAATCTTCAATGAGATCTCATTAGTTTTCATTGAAAGTAACGAATATTTTAAAAGAAGATATGACAAGTTCAAAATTAATCATTTTCACCTCGAAATGTTTATTGAACTAGTTCATGAAAGCTTCAGATGAATTCGAAAGATCATTTTCAAAGACTATTAGAAATTTATATGTAGAAAAGAGCAATGTTTGCTGAAATAAATTGGAAAATTCATTTTCAAGTGATGAGTTTATAATCCGAATTTCTTTCAGAAATTTCAAATAAGTTTTTTTTATATACACATAAAAGTATATTTCTATCATATATTCGTCCCAGTATGTGCTACTGTTAGAAATATTTCTCTCAAAAGCAAAAATTCAAATTAATGAACACAACGTTATGCTTGACCGCATCAGCTAGTTTTCTGAATTCTCAATAATCATCCGTTTAAATATCCAACAAACAGAAACACGTTATCCTAATTTAACCTTAAAAATGAGAAAAGAGGTATGAAAGATCATTTTTAAGAAAAAGAGGTAGACTATTTCAAATAATTCGTCCAGAGTGACGTCATGCGCCAACATGAACGAAAATAAGATTCGTTACGAACACACCTTGTATTCTTCCACTATGTTTGCATCTTCATATCATCTGATGCAGGTATGATCACATAAATCATAAAATTTTTAACTGAAGGAATTCAAAAAAAATTAAGACGAACTGAAAAGTACATACACATAGGCGTAAATAAAACATTTTTGTGGTTGGGGCACAACAGAATTTTTAGGTGGGATATTCATTGTGTGGGGGCACCCTCTTCATCTCCTAAAAATTCGAAAGATGTGGGTTGTTTCAAACTATAACGCCTCAATGTAATTTTTTCAACAGTTATAGGTAATTTGAAAGACAAATTTGCATCTTCAAGTATGTATTTTGATGAAGTATTCAGATAATCACTGCAACTAAAGGAGAATATAAGAAAAAATTCGGAGACCACTATTTGTTATGATCAAGCAAAGTTTTTTCACGACGTTGCTAATGAAAAACGAGAGTAATGTATGTGAAAAAAGTGTGGCTGGATTCTCATCCAGCCACACTTTTTCTCTGATCTGTATGAAAACATTGCTTTGAATATCTGCATCTCACGAAAATGTTTTTCCTCTACGCTCGATGATATTATGTTAATCTTTGCATTCAAGGAAGGCTGGTGGCCCTGAAAGATTTATGGTGTTTTTGCGACCAGTTTGTTCATGTTTGTCACGATTCCAGCACCCTACTACTGCAGTGGCTTGTCGACATCGAATTTATTGGCAGCTCATGTCTCTATGGCATAATCGCCATTCGCCATTCGCCAATGCTTATAGTCCAAGTTGACTAACGGTTTGCCTGTAAGGATAGAAATTTTTATAGCGATAGTTCCTAGCATGCTGAGGACGGAAATCATCGCCTGGCACCCCTCACCCCTGCACGTCAGTGTTAAAAAAATTAAAAAAATAAACTTGTTCCTGTAAGCTTGAAACTTTCATACGATTTTGTTCGTTCATTGTGAAGTTCAAAAAAAAATTGACAGGCGATTTCGACGAGCACAGGTACCTGCCAGGCGACTCGAAAAGGGTGTAAAATACGAACAAAAATGAACTTTCTTATGTAAGGCTGAAATTTATATATGTGTTCGTCTGAGGGAATGAAAAAATAAGTTTTATTATTAATCTTCATCATCATCTGATATGTTATCATTAATTTTTCATCATATAGTACAATCGTTTCAAGCGTAGTACACTGTGTCTTAAATTGGTTGAGACTGCATTATATCTCAGCTATTATTGAAAATAGAGTCATGCGGTTTTCGAGACCCCGTGTCACTTTTTTGTAAGACTCTTAAATCCACAAACAGAAATATTCCATCTTCTTTTGTTTCTGGAATACAGTGCGGGCCCTGTATGAGAAAAAAAAGTATGAAAATGTTTATAATAATGTTTTTACGTAGAAGTCAGTGGCGTAGCTTAAAATTTTTATCTAATAAATGTTTTTAAGATATAGCTCAAACTTGAAATATTTCAAATGGAACACCTCGTATGTTTTGACGTCAAATCTTCTCATTTTTTTCTGAATACATCGATGTATCACAACCTTACCTTTAATAAATTTGAGCGTCAATCATCCGAAAAATGTATACAGTCGTCGCTCGATAATCCAGCGCTTGCCAATCCGGTACGCTCAGTAGTCCGGCACTTTGGGACCCAGGTAACCCGCTCTATAAGAGCGCTTGTAGACGTCCGTTTTTTTCACCGGATAACGGACCGTGTTTTTTGCCGGATTCGCGGTGGTGTATGAATTATAATGAATGTGTGTACATGCACCGGACATCGGTCCGGCGAACAATTTACGCCGGATGCACCATCCCTTCCCCTCGGCGCGACGGACACCGGTCCGGTGTAAGAAATGGCGGTCATCCACGCCAGTGTATTGGTGCGTGTTGACGCTGCCGGACGTATTGCCTGTTTTCTGTTAATTGAGTGCCGTCTACCTGCGTTCTAATGCATATAGACGGCACTCCATCTATCCGGTAAAAAAAATATGTATACAAGGATAGCCGTTTATTGACGGTCCGTTATCCGGTGAAAAAAACGGACGTCTACAAGCGCTCTAATCCGGTATTTTATACAGCTGAACGCCGGATCACCGAGAGTAGTTTTTCCCGCTCGGCAGTCCGGACCTAACCTTGACAGTGTTGTCACGTATTTGTTTTCTCTTGTTTCATAGCGTCCCTTGACAAAATAGCGGTCTTATTTTGCGAAAGTTGAATAGTAGTGAAAATCATATGAAGTTAGCTTTTTTTTCCTGTACAAATTCGATAATCCGGCATTTCCGATAATCCGGTATCAAGCGCCTACTGTATTTCTGTTTGTTTTTTTTAAAGTAAGACATGAATTCTTCCACACATGCATCAAAAAAACATTTTTCAGTTGATATTTTGAAATTATGTTCAAAACAGGATAAAATAAATGGGTTTAGATCACATGGCTTTTTGAAAAAGTAATGATTAAATGCTTGTGAAAGTTGATTAAATAAGTGGGATATTTCTTTCAACTGAAATTTATTGAAGCATACAGTTTGACCTTAAAATAAACATGGTGTTCCATATGAAAAATTTCATTCCGTTCCAATTCAATCTCAAAAATAATGCTTTGAAAAAATGTTTAGCTACGCCACTGACTTCTACGTAAAAATATCATTATAAGAAGTTTAATTTTTTTTCTTTTTTATACAGAGCCATCTTCAAAAAGTGAACATTATCATTTTCGCACTGTATTCCAGAAACAAAAGAAGATGGAATATTTCTGTTTGTGGATTTAAAAGTTTTACAAAAAAGTGACACAGGGTTTCGAAAACCGCATGACTCTATTTTCAATAATAGCTGAGATATAATGCAGTCTCAACTAATTTAAGACACAGTGTACTACGCTTGAAACGACTGTACTATATGATGAAAAATTAATGATAACATATCAGATGATGATGAAGATTGATAATAAAACTTATTTTTTCATTCCCTCAGACGAACACATATATAAATTTCAGCCTTACATAAAAAAGTTCATTTTTGTTCGTATTTTACACCCTACCACCCTACCAGGGAAAACCACAGACAACACCGATTCGGAGTAAATAAATATGTGGGTAGGCATGGTGAACCATCATCTGATATGACCACGAAAACTGTAGGGTGACTGCAGATGAGTATCTGAACATTCTGCAAAATGATTTGGACAACTTATTGGACTCAATAAAAATTTCACCTGGAGATGGATATTGGATAGGGCGACACGGCCTCCATGAGCACCAGACCTGAATCCATGTAATTTTTTTCTTTGTGGTTTCATGCAAAAACTTGTTGACAACAGTTTTGTGAATAATGTGGCCGAATTGTGATCGCGTATGTCAAGTGCATGTTTAGATTCGAATGGTGGTGCCAGAGACAACAACATGATATTCTCTGGGTGGCGCATTAACTTTGGCTTTTAATGAAAGCGGTAAGTTAGGGCTTCTAGCGAAAAATCCTCTCATAAAAAATTCAACTTGCCTAAAACATGAGGTATTTCGAAAGAGGTGTGTAAATTTGCTTGAATGAATATTGTAAATCGAAGAAATAGAGGTGAGCTCATTAATATAACTCAATTGCCAAAGTCCGCTAGTTCCCTTTCCATTCATAACCTAATCCTTCCAGAACATAAATTCTCGGATTTGAACGTGATGATTTTCAACGTGACAACGTAGCAAAAATTGAATTTTGTGCATATTTTCAACAGAGTCACATTCAATCAAGGTATCCAATTTACTGAATTTCCCAGAATTTTTTTTCTTTCAATATGGAATTACTCGTAAACGGCGGGTTTCACAAGAAAATATCAAGAATACTTTTGTATTCCAAAATGAATAGATATTCATCTAATCATATAAAATTTACTGTTGATAATTAGACTCTTCGAATTTCTGGTAAATTTACGGAATGTTATGGTTATGATTCAGAAACTTCCTGAAATGTCAACAAGAATAAATTCCAACAAATTAGTAACTTTTTAAAAACTTAAGGACTTATCTGTTTCAAAATTTCTATTTTATGTCGAATAATATACGGATTCCTCTCAGAATAAGAATTTCTGTGGCGACGTGATTCAGAACTATTTCTGTTGGCATGGTCATACAGGAAAACCATATCACTCATTTCAATATTAGAATAAAGCATTTCAAAGTGAAGAATTATAACTTTTTTTATAACTCGAGTCGGGTGCTGAATACTCAATAAAAGTATGTGAAAGTCATCTGAAATAAACAAGTCATCTGAAAAATTAGAATAACTTAAAAATCCTATTCGGTTGCGCTGGTAGTTTCTTCGAAACCGGAATTTTTTACCCATTACGAAGTCTTTAATTACCCCCAAATATTATAACTTTGTTTTTCAATACTTTGTATACCCTGTGTACAGGGTGGGCAAAATTGGTGATACTTGAACTACAACTTTTTAACCGTGAAAGATAGAGGAAAATGAATGACACGTTACGGTGGTCAATTTTAGAGAAACTAATATTGCCATCAACTGCATTCCTCTTCTTTTATTTTCGTGTAATAGGCCAAAATTGAAACTTTGGCAATTATCTCCGTTTCTGTATGTGCTAGGATGTTGAAATGAAAACATTATACAGGCACTTCTTTTATAGCAATCCAGTAGCGTTCTTTGTTTTTTCCTAAGAGGTTTCCTTGCTGAGCTATAACATAAAGTTTTGCTTTTTCTTATAAAAACAAAAATTTAAAATGGCTTAGAAAGAATCGCCATTTTTTCCCGTCTCAGAAATATATCATACATCATACATCGCCCTCAGATCTATTCAAATATCTCTAAAAATTTAGTTTCTCTATTTCAGTATCGTAATGAGTTCATTACAGTACTAAAAGTAGTGAAACTCATTACAGCATTGTTTTCAGTTCTATTTTTCGTTTTATGGTTGTCAGTACTGACCTCCGATCGAATCAAATTTCGAATCAAATCAATTCAAATTCCATGATCTGTCAAATTTCGTATGTCACACCAACTGCCAAGATACAATACAAAAGTCGCTAATCAGAATTTTCATTTGAATTTCGAGAGTATTTCACAAAAATTGACTGAAATAGAGAAAATACCGTCTAATACTCGTTGCAGAAGGCAATTCCAACACTCATGCTATCGAAAACTCGCTCCTTCGTCGCTCGTTTTCGAACTTCGCATTCGTGTTGAAATAGGAGCTCATTCTGCAACTTGTTTTAGAATATACTATTGTATGTGAAATTTGAATTATTGAGTATTAAGTAGGCTGTATCGCAGAATAATATGTCTCTACGCATGCGGTGTCATTGTTATTTTGCGATTGAATACTTCTGATTCAATTCTCCGTGGTTTGATCTCTGTTCAGACCAACTATCAATTCGAAATTACCGCTAACAGAAAACATTTCAACATATATTATATTTTTTCTCGTAGTTTACGAACATTTCCATATTGCCGGCAATAATGACTTCGAATTCTAATAATTGACAGTTGCTCTGAACAAAGATCAAACCACGGAGAATTGAATCAAGTATTCAATGGTAAAATAATGAGAGAAAAACATATTATTCTGTGATTCAGCCTACTTAATACTCAATAATTCAAATTTCACATACAAACTATATTTTTCATGATATCTGAATGAATCTGAGGGCGATGTATGATGTATGATATATTTCTGAAACGGGAAAAAAATGGCGATTCTTTTTAAGCTATTTCAATCTATTGTTTCAATAAGAACAGACACAACTTTGGTTTCCATATGCAAACAAGCGCATTTAAAAATATTGAAAAATAACAAGGAGTTTTCATTATCAAATACGCATAGTTCAATTGCCGCATCCGGCAATCGCAGAACACGAATATACAAGGAATGAAAACTCCCTACTAATCCAAGGCAACAGATTGGCCGCCATATATGGTAGGAATTGTGATCAAACGGCGGGAATTTCAAATAATATTTAAGCGGGAATTTTGAATTTACTTCCTACTACTAGCGAACCACACTATATTTTCTATATTCATTTCCGATGTGAATTTATGGCTTCTATTATGAATCCTGATTGTGTAATCAGAATTTATGATTGATTGCCACAAATTACATCGAAATATAATACATTGGAGAAAAGGAAAGTAAGAAAAATGATGAACCTCAACAATTTATTTATTGTTCATGAATTCCCAACAAATAAAGACATATTTCTTACAACGATAAATTCATTCCATTGCAAAATATATAATCAGAAAGAATTTGAATTATCACGGTCATCACAGAAACGAAGAAAAAGGGTAATGGCTCCGAAAATTTGGGATACTATGACTTGTTTTATAGTGGCGTCAAAAAAGATCAAAGGGCGCAACAGGGAGTAGGTATATTAATCCGAAAAAACCTAAGAAGATGCATTACCTCTTGGGAACCAATCGACCAACGGTTAATAAAAATGAACTTGACCATAAAGGGACATAGACTTACAATTCTGGGAGCATATGGAGTCAACGACGATGCATTAGTTAACAACAAATCTGAATTCTTCGAAAAACTTAACGATGAAATACTAAAGATAGGGACAGCTCGAGAAATTTTGTTGCTAGGAGACTTTAACAGTAGAGTGGGACGAGAACAGAATAGTAAAGTAGTAGGAAAACACGGGGAACATACTCGAAACGATAATGGATCCAGACTAATAACAGTGTGCCAACAAAATAACCTAAAAATATTGAATGGGTTCCACACCGGGACATCCATAAGTACACGTGGACGCAGCAGACTCGGAACCAAAGGTCCATAATAGACTATAGCATAATGAGAGAGAGAACGAGAATAATAACACAAGATGTGCGAGTAATTAGAGGACCATCATGTGGAAGTGACCATGTTGAAGATGAAGACCATATTTCCAACTGGACATGAAGAAAAACAAGAATGCACAAATTCAAATCAAGAAATAAAACAAATTCGATACAACTTGGAACTCCTACATCACGAAAGTATACGCTAATCATTCCAAAAACGTCTAGACGAGAAACTTCATATAAATAATTTCAATAATACCGAAGAACACAATAACTACATCAAAGGCGCTATCCATGCGGCAGCAAGGGAAGCGCTCGGAGAGTTGGAGGGGAGCAGAGAGAGATCGAAACCATATTGGTGGGATAAGCAATTTGAGAACGCTATCATAGAAAAAAGGAAGAAGTATCACACATTTTTGGCAACAAATAGAGAAGACGACAAATTAATCTACAAGAGAACACAAGCCTCGGTAAGAAAATTAATAACTCAAAAAAAGAATGAAATTTGGGAAAAAAACTGCCAAGTTATCAATACCTATATTGGAGGAAGGAAAAGTACAGAAAGCTGGAGAATGATCAGGAAGATGAGAACAGAAAAGAATAAGGATTTGATATCACCTATTACAACAGGCATTTGGGAAAGATACTTCCAAGATCTATTAACCGAGCAAAGATCCGGTTTTACTGAGGAAGAAAGAACGACAGCCATAAATGTGACATCATCACCTTTGAAAGTCACACTTGCAAAAATCAAAGAAATAATCGGATCCCTTAGAAATGGAAGATCCCCGGTCCAGGTGATATTTATGCCGAACTGATAAAGGCCGGAACAAACAAACTTTATGAACATCTTAGAAAACTATTCACAAATTGCATAAATGGTGCGGAGGTACCAAGGGAATGGAAAACCTCCATAATGTCCACTATCCACAAAAGAGGAAGTAGAGACAAATGCGAGAACTATAGAAGAATTGCAGTAACTAGCACAATGAGTCGAATGTATGGTAGGCTACTCAGAAATAAAATAGAACAAGAATTCAAAGACCATGAAGCAGAAGAACAAGCTGGTTTCAGAGTAGGAAGATCCACAGTAGACCATTTATATTGCATTACTCAAATTATCGAGAAGAAAGCCGCATTTAACCAAGAAGTGCACCTACTGTACGTTGACCTACAGAAAGCATTCGATAGCGTCCCCCACAACAAGCTATGGTCGACATTACATGAAACAACTATCCGAAGCGGCCTTATACAGGCGGTACAAAATCTATATAAAAATACACTGACCAAAATTAAAGTGGGAAATAAAATTTCGGAGGGATTTGATACGACGAAGGGACTGAAACAAGGATGCTGCCTCTCTCCAACTCTGTTTAAGATTTACCTGGAACGAGCGCTTAAAGTATGGAAGAGGAAATGTAATGGTATGGGAATCCCTCTAAACGATGACACAACTCTATATACCTTGTGCTATGCTGACGATCAAGTCATAGTAGCACAAGACCAAGAAGACCTAACTTATATGACGAGAAAATTAATAGAGGAATACAAGAACTGAGGCCTCGAAGTGAACATCGAAAAAACGGAATCTATGTGCATTGGAGGTATACCACAGAAAATTAATTTAGAAGATGGAAGGCAAATCAACCACTGTCAGGAATATAAATACCTTGGTATGAAACTGACCCATGATGGAACTCTCGACACAGCTATAAAGGATAGAAACATACAAGGAAGAAGAGCGATATCCATGATGAACGGCATCTTGTGGGATCAATCGATATCGAAAACAAACAAACAGCGCATATATAACACTATACTCAAGAGTATATTAACATATGGCAGTGAGGTCTGGCAGATAAAACAGAGATCTGAAAATATGCTGCTTGCGACAGAAATGGATTTCTGGAGAAGGTCTGCGGGCATATCCAGGTGGGATCATATTCGTAATGAGAGTATTCGGGAAATAATGGGAGCTGAACATACAATAATCGACGACATAAAAACTAAACAACTTATATGGTATGGCCACGTACAGAGAATGCCTAATGATAGACTACCCAAACAGGTTCTGACATGGACACCACAGGGCAGAAGGAGAAGAGGACGACCGAGAAAAAGCTGGAGAGAGGGGATAGATAAGGAAATAGAGGAGAGAGAGATTCCGGAAGATCTTTGGATGAACAGAAAAGACTGGCGGTTAGGAATCGGAAAGCGACACAGAACGCTATAAACCGATATATATATATATATATATATATATATATATATATATATATATACTTAAGTTCACAGTCGTACTATTAATATGTGAAAGGTTAAGGGAATTCGACTGATGCTTTGGATTTTCAGTTCACTCTTTATTCCATACCGAGCTTTCGGAACTTTTTTGTTCCTTCTTCAGGGTCACTACAATTTGGACAATTAAAAACAAAACTTCAAAACGTCTAAAAAACAATTACTCACAGAAACTGAGGTTATAATCCCAGTAAGATGTTGTTCTAATAATTAAATAAATTCTAGTTGTTATGGACATAAATCGAAATCGCAATGGGTATCTGTCGTCTTAAACTTAATATTAACCTAACTTACAAAAATCATAGAATAGGTACACATGTCACAGAGTCTACATTCTTCTCTTTCACTCGTCCAATGGACCATCGTAGAATTCTTCTTTTTCACGATTGGGATAAGTCAATAAATATGTATATACATTGCTTAGCTTCTGTATGTCAGTTTTTTTATTTATTGGATTCGTTTGATTTCTTATATTTATCATCTCCATTATGAGCCTTTTACTGTATTTTCCTTGTGTGCATAGTATTTCTGCACTGTCAAAATCAATTTTATGATTTTTTTGAATAGAGTGTGAGGCTAATGCACACCGAGGGTTCATAGTTTGGATATCACTCCTATGTAATGATAGCCGGCTCTTTAGCCACTGAGATGTTTGTCCCACATAGGTGCCATCACATTCAGAACAATTGATTTTGTAGACTACATTGGATTTTAGTGGGGTTGGTGTGGAATCCTTCAATTTGCTGAATAATCTTTTAACTGTTTTTGTGTTATAGGTGGCTATCTTGACTTTTTCATCTTTGAAGCAATTTTTTATTTTGTTTGTAAGATTTCCAAGGTTGGGAAGGCTGCCATATTTCATTGTAGGGCTGTTTTCATCCATATTCTCAATTTGTTCGGGTCTTGGCTGAGGTTGTTCGATGGCGATTGTATTTGTTTCATACAGCAACTTGTTGAGCATTTGTTTAGGGTAGGAGTTGTCCTGAAAAATCTTATGCAGTTTTTTTATGTTCGCATCCACCAAATCTGGGTGGCAGATTTTTTCAATTCGGTTTTTCATTTCTTTTATACAATTTATCTTCATTCCTATTGGGTGTTCAGATTTGAAATGGATAAATCTATTTGAATGTGTCTCTTTTCTATACCAGTCCAGCTTAATCGTTTCATTCATTCTGCAAACCCTTGTATCTAGGAAGGGAACAGAGTTGTTTTCATCTTCCCTTTCAATTGTAAACTGGATATGTGTATTAAAGCTGTTGAATACATCAAGTATCTCATCAAATCCTGTATCTGGTATTACAACTATCAAATCGTCAACAAATTTCTTTAAAATCAACACCCAAAATTCACATTATAGTACTTGTTATAGAACTTGAACAGCTGATATTAACATTCCATATCATCGATTGTCTCTATCTGAAAAAAATCCATCTCTTATGTGTGTAAAGCTTTTCAAATATTTATTTCATAATCTCAAAATAATCAATAGTTACAGAAAGTTCAAAATTAGAACCAAGAAACTTCTGGTAGATCTAGAGCCATATTGTTTGGAAGATTATTTAAGTCTTGTTGAATTTATTATTCGTGCTGTTTCATTTTTGTGTTTTCCTATAAGAAAATATCATCTGAAATAAAGACATATATCTATTTATCTATCGATAAATATGTTTTTCAAAACTGAGGAGATGGGCATCATTTCTTGAGAAAAATTGTTCACTAAAAATTCAGATAATCCGAGATATAAAGGGTTATAAATGGCTGCAACTGCTTCCCTCATAAAATCTTGATGAAAGACTTGAAACCTACTAAAAAAGAGTATTATGAACTCAGTGTACAAATGAAAAGGAAAATCTTCGTTGTTTTGTTAACCATCTCCTTTGTCAGCAAAAAGGTTTATACGCCCATAATTCCTTCACGAAATGAAAAAATATGGCCAGAAAACCGAGCAGGTAACAGACTTTTTCAAGTTAGTCAGATATCCTATTTCACAGATGATTCCTAAGCGGGCATTGTTTCGATCACTTTTGACAGTTCTTGAAACAGTTGATATGATTTGATAGATCACATATAAAATTGCCATATACCAATTGTTAGCTGCTTGCTGAATACGTTAATTTTTTTTTCAATAGCAATCAGAAGATGTACCACAGACTCTAAAGAACGCTGGTAACAATTGCAGAAGTAAGCCGTGACTGCATGCATGTACTAGAAATTGAGGGAGATAATTTGAGCATTATCTTGAATTTTGTTAATTTTTTTATTCATTTTCATGTTTATTATACGGATATGTTCATGCTAAGAGTCATTAGGTTAAAAATAATTCGTAATCGTACTGTCAGCGGTACATCTTCAAGAAAAATTAAGTTATTTGCATTAGCAAGCAAGTAAAGTTTGGTAATTCAATCTGTTATTCGTCAAGTGATGTCAACTATTCCGAGGATTGATCGAACCATGGCTCGATTATGAATCACGAGTGATTAGATCAAAAAGTTCGACCCATAAAGAAACGTCTATGTCTATGGTGGCACATCATTCGAATGAGATATCCAACAGTATTCACATATCAATAATATTTTTATTTATTTTATTTTTTTTATTTATTTCCTCAATTGATTGCTTCACACAGACTAAGCTTTTGAAATGGGTACTCGATTATAAACTTGCTAATTTCTTCATGAATACATTTCACGAATGTGAATAAATGTAGATAGTTAATGAAATTTTATGTATTCACACCATACAAACGGATTGTGAAACGTATTAAAAAATTCAAAATTGAAATTATTATTTTTGACTATAATATTATATGTATGTCCAAACCCTATAACTTTTAGAAATTCGTACATATTTCATTATAACTAGAAGTATGCAGCTATCTCTATACCTTCTTCTTCTTTTCTTCTCAAACTGTCGAATAATAATTAAACCTGAGAAAATCATGATTATTATTGAAAATTTTATGAATACTGATACAGACAAATACTTCGAAAGATCTGGTATCATTGAAATCGACCTAATCGAGGGATCCGTCTTTTTGACGTCCTTGCTATTGAGATTGATTTTGATGAGCCGATTTTTGTATGTCCATATCCCAGTCAACCAGTAAAGTAACAGTGAGTCGCAGGGAATACCAAAAAATATCACATCGAAGAACAACTTTGAGACTTATCAAAGATGTACTAAGGATTAAACATTGAACGAATTCCAAAGAACTTAATAATCGCAATGACTTCTTTAAAAGAAAACCTCACAGTATCTTTCGAGATTGCTTCACAGCAACACGTATCATTGCAGCCGAGATACGGAACTTTCATGTTAATAGGTAGTTCGATTTTCGTCTTAGGTTCTAGAAAATTGCAATACCTATTTATTCGTATATTCGTGCAAAATATTTTAATTTTTTTTAGAAAATCATAGGTTGTATCAAGGGCATAATAATAATAATAATAATTCATTGCTAACATTGGTTATAACACGAGCGTTCTAGAAAATTCGGCGTCAAGTAGGCTATGGATTTTCGAAGGTTTAATTTTCGGCTTCAGTCTCGGATTATTGACAAAGCCAAACGGTAGTTTACGGAATACTCAAATATGAACTTGCTAATTTCTTCCTGAGTACAATTCATGAACTTGATAAAATATAGTCAAAGTGACCTCTACCACACCCCAAATAATATTTCAACAAAAAAAGGGGAAATGGTGTACAGACAACGAATGAAACAAATTGACTTATCTAAGAGGTCCGTCTACCTTCTCCTGTATACATATAATTAGTACAAACTCAGCTATTTTGATGGCCAGTCCATCAGGTTTAAATTTTCATGAGCAGATTTTTCGACGTCCATATACATATACCTAGATGGATATTATGATGAAACTATTGTTATAGTGATAGCTCATTGTCATTCGAACCGAGAAGGCTAACATTTTTAGGAGCTTTGGATTCAACTTTTCTCGGTAAATAAATTGATTTTTTTTTGGATATGAGAAGGAGTGGCATATATTAATAATTATTTTCAATGAAATAAAAATTATGAATATATTTGATTGTCCAGCAAGAAATCGAGTATTATTCCTTGTTAGGTAGGACAATGTATCATACCGAATAAAATTCAAACCTCCATTTTGACTATTTTCGATTGATTTCAAAGCAATCAAATTTGGCCTAGGTCGTGTTGAAATTGTACTGGCCATAATCATTCCTTAATATCGAATCTACAATATTTACGCATCGTTTTTTTCGTCTAATTTATCCATTTCATTCCCGAATATGCCTCATAACAAAATTACAAAGTTCACAAGATCACTGCCGTTGAATTCAAATTTGAATCAAAACAAACACAAGCCGCTTGTGAATTCAATCCTTTCGTCCCTCCTGAGATCAAAAGTCGACCCGATTGACCATAGCAGGGGAGTCAAGCCTCCAATGTCATTCTAAAGGTTGAGATATTCTCTACTAGAGACTAGGATCTGGGATATTCTGAACTACAGATTACCCAGCCTTTCGAATCTTCTCTCGTGCACGTACAGTGAAATAGTATAGCGCCAAGGTAGTCAGGTGTTGTTCGAGATTTTCACGTTTCCGACTAGGTTTAACGTCTGATAATGGACATATAAAAGTTCATCCAAGAAAAATGGCCCTCGCAAAATCTGAAAAAAAAGTGACGATCTGTTTATTTTCGGTCCACTTGATATTCATTTGTCAAATTATTGGCATATAAAAAATTGTCGATATTGAAATTCGTGATTTTTTGAAATTTTTATCGAATTCAAAAATTTATTCCGAAATATTAAACATAGTACCTATTAGCCTTTCCCTTTCGAGATTCTACTTCAAGAAGCCATTATTAAGCTGTTTTTTGGCACTTTTCTGGGAGATCTATTGCTTAAACACAATGAGAGAAAATCTAATCGGAAGTATTTTCAAGAAATTTCTAAGCAAAATCAAACTCTCAGTGGAATGTCAATTGGAAATTTAATCAAAATGACTCTCTCAAACTTCATCTAAAGTCTGACGATCTCCTCCGGAATCACACTGTGTATTCATTGGATTGTCATTGGCTCCTTCATCGTCTCTGAATTTCTTTTCAAAGAATTAATTGAATAAAATAATAATATGTACCTTCTTCTTCTTGAAAATGTAGGTATATGAGAATAATGCATTCTTTTATAATTTATGACAGATGATATATTAATCAAGGCTGAGATTTTAATTGTGAGACAAATACCAGTGTTTTCAAACATTGGTTCCATCCAACACAGTTCTACGCCCCTTTCTCTCGCTTATGTATAATTGAAGTTTGAAGTTGAAAACATCGAAGTGAAAAATTTGAGATTAATAATCCTCGTGTTACAGTGGTAGTGTACAAAAGCGATCCGAAACGTTTCGACCGTATTACATAAAATATTTGGTAGATGGAAAAGTTCGTGAGCCATATTCCCTAACAAAAATCATGAGTTATCAAAATCTTCATGAAATTTTTCCCAGTTTTAACACTGCACGATAAAAAAGTATTTTTTATGGGAAATCAAGAATGAATATGTTGATTATGTCAAAAAATACGTGGAATTGAGATGATCAATAGTAGTGTTCTTTGTTTTTATCGACGTCTGAAGCGCTTCATCCGTATTTCAGCGATGAATGTTTCCCCACATAGGATGCCCCATTTTCGATCATTATCCAAAATATTCCCTAAAAAAAATTTGTATGGCAAACCGGAAAGTTCAATGAAAAAAAAGGTTTATAATATTCCATAACTGTAGGCTTTATGAAGATCAACGCCAAGCAAGCCAGTAAATACATCCTAATATGCTTTCCTTCTTGACGTTCATCAGACGAAGATATCTGTATTCACAAATGGGGAAAGCGAAAACCGAGGTCATGCAAATGAAACAGAGTTTTTTCATATAAACAAGTATAAGAGACGTCTAGTAATCGCACCGTATAAAAATGATTATGAGACTATGTTGCCAAATCTCATGTCGTCTTATGCTCTTAATGTGAAAGAGAAAGAACGTATATATCATATACGCAACTAGTGGTAGTCAGCGCCTCTATCGTGCCTTGGTTGAACTGAAATATACGGTTTTGTACAAGATGAGAGTATCTGACGTCATCGGCGAAATTTGGCATAACGACTCAGGACGTTCCATGACGTCGAAAAACACTGAAAATTTCTCAAGACAATCCGACGTCCGTATATCGGACGTCAGATTGCAAGCGGACGTCGAAATGATGGTAAATTGGCAATGTATGGCTCTCCAAAGGCGGTTTGCTGTATATATATATATATATATATATATATATATATATAAGAATTTGAATTGTGTTGTTGGGTTTTGAACGTCAACGAGTAAATCACAGTATTCATAAGTCAGCATCAGCCAGACATCTTTCCTTTAGGCCCTCTCATCCTTGTTGGGTGTTCTTGGAAAGAAAAATAGTATTAAAACTTGAGGTATTGTTTTCATGAAGGAAGCTCTTGAGTTACAATATTAAAATGGTTAAAAATGATGACTGCATAAATGATAAAATTAATATAATATAATAGTTCCATTGCAAGCTGCCGTTATTTGTTTGTAAAGACAAATAACCATTGGAAAGAAGAACTTTTTTACTTACAACACACAGAAACACTGAAATAAAAAGAACTCTCACAACTAAAAATCTGCAAGGATAGGTTTTTGATACTTTAACAGTAGATACCGCCGAAGTTTTTTGCATTGTAAACGTATTCAGAATATGTAGGTACAATGTGTATGATTATCAACTTATAAATCATATGTGGCAGAACTTACCCAATCAAATTAATTATAAGAATAACTGGAATATTCTACAATCGGTCGTTAATAATTATGGATATTTCCTTTACTGTAAAAACTGCTCCGCAGTAGTCCTTTGAGTTTGTACAGTTTTATGAGGGATGAATTAACCTGTCAGAAATGTAAAATATTATTTTGATTTGCGAAAATGATAATAATAAAATACTTTAAATTTCATACGTAAAACAAAGAAAAAAACTCACCTGTATATTTGGATTGATGATTGTTTTAATTTAAATGAACTTCAAGTTGACGTGTGATTTTCAAAATGTCATCCTACCATTCCTACCAAATTCTAGTCAGTCTACCAGAAATTCTGGAGGAATCGCGAAATGTCATTCAAACGGAAACAAGAGGCAGCCATATATGGTAGGATTCTTAAGGAACATAGAACCGTCAGTTTCACCCCCCTGCCGGCAATAAGATGCTTCTTTTCTTCATCCTCACCGATCAGCATGAATCCGTAAACGAACTCCAAACACAAAACCCTAAACTAAAATACGTAAACTAAAGAACATAAACTTAAATACTAAAAAACACCTAAAATTCTCATATCCCCTTCTGTTATTTCTGTCGAAGGATACCAATACTGAGCCGGAACATCATCAGGTATTTACACGGAAACTTAAAAGTTTATGGAACCGTAATAAAATCCAGAAATCTCGCCAATCTCGGTCGAATTATGAAGTACTCCGGATGATTTACGATTTCGAGATTTATTAGTCGATATATTTCCATCTTGTATATTATTTCAGGCGGAAGCGATGATTGGTACGTGTGTAGGTCTCTGAGCCTATCTCAGCTTTCCAGAATGCGTTTCATCTTTTCAGTGTACGTTATGTTCGTGAGTGACGAGTATCTTTCGCTGTTCAGCTTATGGTTGCTCCGAGGAAACCGTGAAGGAGTGAAATTGCAAGATGGATGAGTGAGACATGTTTTCAAA
Organism: Hippodamia convergens; assembly: GCA_038502775.1. Taxonomy (NCBI): domain Eukaryota; kingdom Metazoa; phylum Arthropoda; class Insecta; order Coleoptera; family Coccinellidae; genus Hippodamia; species Hippodamia convergens. The sequence continues at coordinate 5,351,457 of CM076614.1, read as the reverse complement.
TTATTCCTTCCGAAGTAAGTCAGGAACACGTCGTTCCTTCGATACATATCTCGAGTGTCTGGAACGAGAGGATCGCAGTGAAAATTATCGAATAGCACTTATGAAAATGAAACACGAAATTTCAAATATCGAAATTTCTCGATGGAATGTATTTTTGTAATTTTCGGTAAAATTTTTGGAAAATATACATATACTAAATAAATGTACCTATCACCGGTCAACTGTAGATCTGTCATGAAAAGATTATTTCTGCCGAGTCTTTTTTCAGAGATACAGGATGTCAAAAATTCATATTTTTTTTGTTAATATCTCAGGAACTTTTTGAATTACGAAATTGAATTTTTGTACACATTTTGATTAGACGTGCCGCCGTTGGTAGAGATAGGTATTGAATTTTCACAAAGATATTAACCCCTCAACTTTTACACCACTAGAAAAATTTTGCATTCGCACGACAAATTCTGACATGATAATGTGTTTCACATAAAAAAGATTCTCTTGGTTTACTAATGTATTGTAAATTTATTCTTGTTGGAAGAATGGGTAGGGAAAATTAACAAGCTTATCAATTTCAACAAAATTTGATCACTGAGCAATTTAAACTCAAATCCCTATTCACCAAATTTTATTGAAATTGATAATTTCCCAATTATCCGTACCTATTCATTTTTTCAAATTAGAGGAAAATTACAATGCGTCAGCAAATTGCAGTTTTCTCGAAAACGGCTAACTCTGGACCAATGAACCAAGGCTATTTTTTCATGGAAAACAAATTGGCGCATCAGAATTTGCTGTGCAAATACAAATTCGTCTAAAAAGTTGCTGTAAAAGTTGGGGGGTGAAACCTTTGTGCAAATTCACTATCTCCGGCACTGGCACGTCTAATGAAACCGAGTATATTGCAAGGAAGTAGAAATTATTAGTGACAATGTGTGTTCGAAAACTCAATTCTGTAATTCAAAAGGTTCCTGAGGTATAAGCAAAAACCTGAAAAAATATAAATTTTTGACACCCTGTATTTCGGGAACGAAGACCAGGGGGGGGTGAAATGGAAGAGTAAATAAAACGATATTTTTTCGTGAGAGATCTACAGTTAACTGTTGATACACTTATTTAGGAACATCCTGTATAACGAGTACCTATATATGGTAACGTATGTTGAAATAATTATTTCTCTATTTCAGTATCGTAACGAGTTCATTACAGTACTAAAAGTAGTGCTGTAATGAAACTCATTACAGCATTGTTTTCAGTTATATTTTTCGTTTCGTGGTTGTCAGTACTGACCTCCGATCCTCTTAATTTTAAAATCAAATCAATTCAAATTCCGTAATCTGTCAAGTTTCGTAAGTCACACCAACTGCCAAGATACAATACAAAAGTCACTTATTTGAATTTCGAGAATATTTCACAAAACATGACTGAAATAGAGAAAATATCGTCTAACACTCGTTGCAGAAAGCAATTCCAATACTCATGCTTTCGTGTTGGAATAGGAGCTCATTCTGCAACTTGTTTTAGAATATACTATTGTTTGATTAAGGGTCAAATCTGTTCATTCCGCCAAATCTCGTAGAACTGGTGACCCCTGAGGTCACCGATAGAATTGGTAGAATACTAAAGAGTTACAATATAGAGACCGTCTGTATAAGCCAACTCAAAAACTTGGTCAGATGATCAGAACTACCAAAGACAAAGTCTTGCGACTGCGGCAAAGTCTACATTGGTACAACGAAACAGAGTATCAATACAAGAATTGTTTTCTCAAAGGCAGTTGGCCCTTCAAGGTAGTGGACACTTTCTTTTTCATAACAACTCATCTACGTTATAAGCGTTACCGTGTATGTGATGTTTCAGAAGTGATTTTTATTTTTGATTCTCCTAAACACATTGTTATTTCCAAGAGGAGCACAAGATTAAACAAATTTTTCATATTTCTATTCATTCTTCTGAAATATACCAGGGGCCCTTATTATATTTTGGAAATTCTAATTTATACGGGTACCGTGAAACCCTGAGGAGGCACGCGGCCCCCCTGACCCCCTTTTTCCCGTCTTTGAACACATTTTTTTCAAAAATTTTCAATGTGGTTCGGGAAACTCATAAATGGTTAGTGAAAAATAAAGATTTATGTCGCCTTCGCTTATATGTCAAACCGAGCGTCAACTAATTCCTTGAGAACGCAGGCGTAGTTCATTCATTATTTGCATACCCCATCCATTCTTGGCTCGATTCTTGGCCTCTTATTGACGATACTCAATCTCTTTCACGATGTAGCAACATTTCCAACCCACAAATTGCACCTAATGAACTCTCATCAACATGCACACATGAAATTTAACCACCACACCTTTAAGGGTTATATTTCCCGTAGTCTTGATTACACAAAGCACAAAGCTGCTATTTGCGTTCGACTTGATAGGCAGTGTTTTTGTCATATTATCAGCATTTATCCTAAATGATAATTAGTTGGCTAATGATGAAATTCGGCAACTGCTGGCGTTTCAGAATAGGAGGTATACACCATCGTAGAATGTATGTGTGCGATTAAATTTAGCATACCTTGAACATAAACTCATGTCTATAGATATCTATTCAGCCGAGAAGTTCGGAAACTGATCGATATTATTTCTATGTTGATTCACGATTTCCTCAATATCAAGGTTATCAAATTACCGACAAGACCGTACACTTGCATGTGTTTTTGAAAATACCGATTTGTTTCATGTCTACTTTATTTTTGAACGGAAAGATGCGTAGAAGGACACACATGGAGTTTGATTTCAAGATTTGATCATAATTCTAAGTCATCGTAATGCGAGAGAATCAGTAGCAATATAAATAATTCCCATTTTCTTCATTGGTTGAAAATTGTATCAGAATCAACCAAACGAATTTTTGTTGCTGAATTTTTCCTAAGCAGGTGCCTACACAGATTCATGAAAGGCATGATATAACCGAAAAAATTCGAAGAACAACAAATGCAAAATATACTATGACGAAAAAAAAGACTTCGTTCAAATCGCATTGAAACATAACATGAAAAATTCATATTGGAAATGAAAATAAAGGACAATGACAAAATAACAAGACAGGTGGTTGGCAAAAGAATAAATCAACACGAGGGAAACAGAACCAAATAAGAAAATAGTGTAAATGGAATCCATCATACTGGCATTCCACCAAACCGGATATTAATATGTAGATATAAGAAGGAGCTTCTGGAGAAGGAGAAAACTGAAAGAGAAACACTCTGGCAGAATCTCTCAGGGTTGGATTACTCCAAAAAGTTCCTTCGGAATTTTGAAACTGCAAGATCCAAAAAATATTTGGATCTCAGTAAGAACCAACTAAACCTCCTCACTGGCTTTCTTACAGGGCACTGTCGCCTGAGAAAACACTTGCTGAGAATGGGTGTATCGGACACTGACGAGTGTAGATTCTGTGGGGAGGAAGAAGAAACTCCTATTCACCTAGTCACAGAATGCTTTGGCATAGTAACCCAAAGGAAACAGTACTTTGGTCAAAAAACCTGTAGAAGTGAGTTATTAGCTTCACTGAAGCCTTCCGAGATATTGGATTTCATAAGATCTCTGGGACTGGAAGGCGAGCTGTAAAGCTTTGTCAGGGGTAACAATAGACCATCAGGTCGCAGTGGACTGTAACCCCTTATTAAACCGGATATTGGCATAATGCGTGTTACCAGATTCTTTCGGTATTCATGGATATCTGTGTACTGCCATTGAAAAATAAAGTTAGGATATCCAAATGGTGGTGTGCTGCTCTGTTTTAGAACTATTCGCATTTTTTCTGATCTAGTGAATTTTAAGTATAATTTGAACAACTTCATTATATTCTGAGGTAAATAATCAGTGTTATTATACTATCCTCTGTTCTAATAAAATGACTTTGAAAAATAACTTCACCCAATATCTTTTGTTATAAATTCAGATATTCATAGTTTTGGGCAAATAATATCATGTCCATATTAAATAATGATATTTTCGAAATTGTATCATTGTGTAGCTATAGGCTAGTGTCATTTTGAGATGTACGTATGATAGTCGTCGATGACTGAAGTTTGGCAACAGGGCTAGATTTGAGGCAAATTATGTCAAAACCCCTTCACATTATTTTCTTCTTCTATGATTTTCTCTTTTGGATTAATTAAAGTTATAACTATCATTATTAGAATATTTTTATTTTATGTTGATTTCCTGTTTTGTGATCATGCAATTCAGTCAGAATGTAATTTATGCCATTTTCATGTTATCGATTAATATGTCTGTATGTTACAATTTATGAATGTTTTCTATTATGACGGAAAAATGGAGTTAGATTCCGTTTATATTTTTCCCAATTAATATTTTGTATAGCAGGATCAAAATGCATAATTTGAAAGGGTGTTTTTATGAAAACGGTTTTGATCATCATCTGAATAAATTGTTTATTCATCAGAAGTATTTAATTTATTACATCATCCGATTTCAATGAATTCATCAGAAGATATAGCAGATTGAGCAAAAAGACGCATGAAAATAATGACACGGTTAGGAAGCCACGAGTGCGTGAGCTAGTTTTAGTTAGCCCAAACAGGGGTATAAGTACGCGTAAGGCAAACAAATCTCTTTTGCAGATATTGTTGAATTTATGCGAATGTTTTCAGCAACACTGAAAACATTAACAACTTCGCGATATCAAATATGCAACTGTTGTATTATAACTACTTTTTCATATTTCATATTTTCATCATATCTATCATATAGGTACTACTTATAAAATAAATGCTAGACTTTGTGAGGATCTATGTATGTGAGGATGTTTGTTCCTTTTTCACGTGAAAACTTCTGAACGGATTCAGATGAAACATCACAGTTATACAGGGTGTCCCACCGGGAGTGCCCATTAGAAGTTTATGGAGAAATAATTATTCGATCGATTTCAAATTTTGCGTGGATATATAAGCCAAGTAGACCTTCATTTGTGATATATTTTCAAATATCAATGACTTCCGCTTTCACCGGAAATAGTATCAACTTTCTTATTTCAAATGGAACACCCTGTATATTATGACTTCTTCGGATAGATCTTCGAATGCCACATTCATTTTATGTATCACTTCCTATAGCCATCTAGAGTCGTTTTCGAGTTATTCACTGTTTTGTGAAAAAAAAAATACAAATTGAGCCTTGTAGAACACTGAAAATTCAATGAAAGCGCAACGCACAATCTCAGATCTGTTTTTTGAAATGGTTTACCGAAAAGATATTCGACGTCACTCTGTAGAAAATATAACGTTTCGATATAATGGGAGGTAAAATGAGAGTGTCAAAGTTGGAATTCAAAAAAAGCCAAAAACTCGATTTTTTCAAATGGAAACTGTATTTTTTTCACTCACATATGAATTTTTGGGGTAAAAATAAGTGGAGTCTATTCAGGGTTCCCTATATCTAAAATGTACCATTTTCGAGATATTCAGAAATAACGGCTACGAGCTTAATATTATTATAATATGATCTATGTTCGCCCTTTCATGAAAATGTTTGACTTTAATCAGAATATTTTTCCATGCTTCTGTTGTTGATATTCCTCAAAACTTATTTCATTGTTCAAAGAAAACGACCACTAGTTTTTTTACTGCTCATAATGAAAATAGGTAACGAGTTATTCTTCGAAAAATATGTCATACATATCGAAAGCTTAAATTGTAATGCAAAACTCATAAAACAAGCCATGAAACTTCCCAAACTTTTATTCAGATATATCAGAATAGAATATTGAATCATAACACATTTTGCAAATTTCGTCCACCTACTTCCGAACATTTTTCGCACCTTCTCATTATTTCTTGGTGGGTGGATTTCCTTATTTATTCTGGAACAGAATTCTGCCAATACATTGCACGATAAATTCTTCCGTTGGAACAAACCTGGATTATTTTGTATAAAGTCATACAGATTCTTATGAAAAGGTGAACATAGATCATAATTGATACCTCACCTATTATAATATGCTCGTTGCTAACAGTTATTTCTGAATATCTCGAAAAAGGTACATTTTAGATATAGGGAACCCTCAAGAGACTCTTATTTCTTCCTCACAAATTGAAATGGAGATAAAAAAATACGCCTTCCATTTGGAAAAATCTAATTTCTGCCTTTTTTGGAATTCAAACTTTGACACTCTAACAGTTTTTCCTGAATATCTCGAAAATGGTACATTTTGGATATAGGGAACCCTGAATAAACTCTACCTATTTGTACCTCACAAATTGATATGTGAGTAAAAAAAGTATGGTTTCCATTTGAAAAAATCGAGTTTTTGGCTTGTTTTGAATTACAACTTTGACACTCTGATTTTACTTCCCAGTATATCAAAACGTTATTTTCGCTACAGAGCTATGTTGAATATCTTATCAGTAACCCATCTGGAAAAATAGATCTCAGATTGTGTGTTGCGCTTTCATTGAATTCTCAGTGTTCTACAAGCCCCAATTTGTAAATTTCTTCGAAAAACAGTGAATAACTCGAAAACGGCTCTAGATGGCTATAGGGAGTGATACATAAAATTAATGTGGCATTCGAAGATCTATCCGAAAATGTCATAATAGGGTGTTTCATTTGAAATAAGAAAGTTGATACCACTTCCGGTGAAAGCGGAAGTCATTGAAACTCAAAAATATATCATAGATGAAGGTCTTCTCGGCTTATATCTTCACACAAAATTTGGAAATGATCGAAATATTATTTTTCCATAAACTTCTAATGGGCACTCCCGGTGGGACACCCTGTATAGTTTATCTATCAGAATCACACAAGCCACAAGATTTGTGAAGTTACGCCATCGGATTATTTGTCTCAAAAAGTTCCAAATAAGAAAACCGCGACAGCTTATAACTTTCTTCTGTATAGAAGCCAATATATCCCAAAAAGGAAGCCATAAATACAGTTAAATTATATCTTTTTTCCAATGCACATGTTATAGTAACTATAAAGATTTTTAACAAAATTAATTCTTTTCTCGTTTTCAGTATTTGAATCAATAATAAATGTCACAGTTCTCTATCCAGAGTTAGTGTAGGACTTGTTTATACGTCTTATTACGTATTCAAAGTTGATTTCAAGTTTTCATCGATTCAAAAGCGCATAGATTCATTTAAAGGAAATATTCCCGAATCTCACCCAGAAAACTCCTACAGATGAGTGAAGTTGATAATGTTTATTTGCACAATTTATTCCACCCATTCCTTCAGGAGTTTTATGCAGATTACGTGGATTTGTCCAGGACGAAGTGAACTCGAGAAAACATTGCACACCAGGAGACAAGATTTCAATTATATCGGATACACTCTACTCATTCCATTTCAAACCGTATTCGAATAAACTTTTTCCATTAGGATTGTTTTGTTCCTCCGGAATTTAATTCGAAAACCTTCAATTTAATCCAGAGTAACGTGATCCTACGTTGATATAAGATTCCACCCCTTGATAATTTTGTGCAAGCTTCGATTCTTTCCACTGCATTCGAATAGGAATTCAGAAAACGATTTCCAAGAGTTTACCATCGTCTTAATTTTCCAGATTCAATCTTCGAAATTAAGTTAGTTTTTAACAAGTTATAGCAAGATAATTCTTTGTTATTTTAATTATTTTCGTCCCCGAAAATTGTTTGCACGAGTATGTAATATATTAAATGACAAATTTGAATTTTCTTGAAAAAATGAATGATATGAAAACTTTGTTTACTTTGTACTAAATGTTAATTCATAATTATTGATGCAAGTTATGCATTTCATTATGTATTATGAAGAGCTCATCACATATAACAGAAGTAATTCCTCATTTGTTTCAGAGAGTCCAGGTGAAGATGAAGAAGAAAAGGAAAAGATTCCTTCCGATGGAAAGTTCAGTGACGTTTGTATTGACATACCAAGAATAGACCCGACAACAACATGTCTGCTAGAGAAGCCACATATCGACAAAAAAGTGAAGGTGAGAATCATTTATTATAATTGGCAACTCTACCAAAATAGGAAATATTTTCGATATTGTTGAATACAGACATTTTATGATTATTTTCAGTGCTGCCGATTTTGATTAGTACCATTTTTCAATAATAATGAAAATCATTATTTGCTCCGAATTGAAACTATAAGATTCAAAATTGAAAGAAATGTTTCATGTAACGGGAAAAAAAACCGGGAATCTCATCGATTCAATTGACCATTCCAGAAGGAAGGAACTCGATAATATCAAGTGCTGGAAATAAACAAAAAAAGTGTTCCCAAAATTCATGGCTCATTTTAAAAGTTGTCCTAAAGACACTGCAAGTTTTTGAAAATGATTTTAAAAAAGAGTCATTAGAGTGATAAATACCTATACAGAGTGTACCAATTTCGACGGCCTATTAGGCGTTTCTAGAGAATAGGATCAATTTGAAATCTGAAAATTAGAATTATGTCATTGTCTAACATTATCTAGCGATCTAAAATATTGTTGAGGCCTGACCACTTCTCCAGAGAGTGAAAAAAAAATTAAAAAATTTTTTTTTCTGTTTTCTTTGTCTTCGAATTTGATAGAGTATGAAATTCTGAATATATTCGTGCTCAAATCGTTGCATTCGTCAAAATACTTTTCAAAATATCGAGAAAAAACTGAAGAAAAAGGAGAGATAAGAGTATTCGGTATTATGTTCCTTATTCCTAACCTAGATATCGTGAGCACAAACCGTTTTCACATTTTTTAAGGCGGAGACTGTGGAATATTCTACATTTTCAGAATTTTGAAAAACCTGTCACAGAGTATTCAAATAACTCACTTGTGACTACCTCTTTTCTTGATTCATTTATCATTATTGATATGGAACAGATTTCATGAATTTGACGCTACGTACGACATAAAATCAGAAAATCATAAATAACTCAAGAATTATTAATGTTAGGAGCATCAACATGTTAGGACATTATCATCATTTTCCTTCGCAGAATCCAACGCAATCATAAAAAAATAGGGTTCTTATTTGAAAAAGGAAAATTTTTATTCAAAATTTCAAAAGTGAATAATATTTCCACAGTTTGTGCTTAACATATTTAGGTTAGGAATAAATAACAAACATGATACCGAATAATCTTATCCCCCTTTTTTCTTCAGTTTTTTCTCGATATTTTAGAAAGTATCTTGAGTATGAATGTATTCAGAAATGCATACTCTATCAAATTCAGAAAAAATACAGAGAAAAAAAAATTTGAAAATTGTTTTTTCACTCCCTGTATAACTGAAAGTGCTCAGGCTTCATGAATATTTTAGATCGGTGGATAATATCAAAGAATAACATAATACCAATTTTCAGATTTCAAAAAGGTCCAGTTCTCCAGAAACACCTAATAGGCGGTCGAACTTGGTACACCCTGTATATGAGAGTTTTTCAGCTGAAAATTTGTAGTTTCTAATTCTTCAAGTGTTTCTGACCGTTCATACAATTATCTCGAACTCTTTCAAAGATTTAAAATCAAGTTTCAACAACTAAATCCATGAAATTTTCAGAACAAATTGGCCTACGCCAAATGTACCACAGATAATGATGAAATCAAATCAGCCTTTCACAGAGAAGATGAGTATGACATAAAACTTTCGATCGACTGTAGAGTCAAAAAATTCATCAAGCTCATTCGTTTATAACTGTCGGATTTTTGAAAAAATTTAATTCTTCGAGCACTAAAGAAGACTCACTCTATGTACATCATAAGAGAATTCAACCCAGGGAACGCTAACTCAACGTAAACTACCTGGAGGCTATTATTCTAACCTCCCCTGTTTGCCAAAAATTGCGAAAGGCTGCGTAATTGATGTCGGTTGTTATTTTCTCACCCGTGAATATATATGTGTTCCTCACATTCGTGCAGTGCGAAGACTAGGAAAAAAACAAAGCGAAAATTAAAAATTTTCGGGCCATTTGCGGTGAAGGAGAATACCCTTAGTGATATAAATTTACGTTGTATGTAATTCGGAGATGAAGATGGTCTATTTAGGATTCAACGTGAGTTTCCTGAGAAGAATGACTTGATATGACTCGAAATTCGAAATGGCTGGAATAATAAATGATAATAAAATTCACGATTTAATGAACCAATAAAATCTGTGAAATTCGCTAGTTCCGCGTAATTATGATGACTCAATCCATAAAGGACTGATAAGACGTAATAGCCCTTGCTATTTATGTAATTAGGAATTGCCTCATTTTGTGTTCCGTAAAACAATGAAAATGACCAAAATTGCATTTCCTATAATTTTCTTATAATTTTGTCATAATTAATCTTTAATTTCTTATAATTTTTTTTCTAACTTTGAATAAAGTAATTGTCAACATGGAATATTATTGATAAAAAGTGAAAACATGAATAAACGTTCTAGACGTCTTGGTTACTGGAAAGCCTAATGGGAAGCTAGGACACAGGGTTTATAGAAAACCAACCAACATTGACAGGAATCTACACAAGCAGTCCAATCATCACCCTCAACAGAAACGAGGAGTTATAAAATTACTCGTAGACAGAGCCCGACGATTATGCGAGCCGGATTTCTGGAAGGTGAACTTGAACATCTACAGCATACATTCGTAGCTAACGGATATAATGCTCAGGAAATTCAGACGGCAATAAGATCAAAACTTTCCACACGTGATGATAACACAACTCACCCCCAATGTAAAAGCTTTCTTACCATATATTCCCAAGATCACCGATAGAATTAGTAGAATATTAAAGAGGCAAAATAGAGAGACTGTCTATAAACCTACTCAAAAACTTGGCCAAATGATCAGAACTACCAAAGACAAAGTCGAGCCCTCTCTCAACCCGGTATTTACAGGATAACTTGTGACTTCGGCAAAGTCGACATTGGTACAACGAAGCGAAGTATCAATACGAGCATTAAGGAGCATGAACGATGCTGTCGACTCAATCAGACAGTAAATTCCGCACTAGCAGAACATGCTCTTATTACAGATGGACAGAATATTGTTTTCTCAAAGGCAGGGGCTATTTCGAACATCAGCAGTTTCTATCCTAGAATGAACATGGGAGCCATTGAGATATATAAACATAAGAACAACATGAACAGAAAGGAAAAAACTCTTTTGGTACATAGCGCATGGTTGCCGGTGTTCGAAAAGACCAAAATCAAGGCAATACGAAGTGGGAGCGATGGACCAATCAACATCGCGCGCGTAAACCCACTATCTTCTCCTGCCAATGATCAGTGTATGAGTTTTGCCAACGGATCGAATCCAGCATCACTTCCGGAAATTCAGCGGTCGAGTTACAACCTCAGACTATCGCAGTTGAAGGCGAAACGTTTGGTGCAATAATTCCTAATAGACCACGGCCAATAAGCCCTGAAGACTCTCTTAATGTCGTTAATTCAGCTGCCATCATTATTGATTCAGACTTGATTGAAACTTATATTTATGGTTACTCTGAAATAACTTGTTTTAAATTACGAAGCTTGTTTTATTTGCTTAGATCTTATATTGAAAAAACTTTTATACTAGATTACAATGAAATTCTACGGGAACAAGTATGAGAAGCTTCGACTGAGGAACGGTTACTCATTCAAAAAAAGTCATTCGATTAATTCTGAAGGTTGTCCCGAGTCGAACCATTTTTTCTGACACTAATAGGATAAAAATGAATTTCTCTCTCAAAAAACAGTTTTTTGATTGCTTTTGGCGCTATTTTCATCTTGTACTTTTCAAGTTGACTGAAAAAAAAAGATGTCCCAAACAAACTGCGTTCATACAAATGTAACATATTTACTACTATTCTCATCGCTCCTTCGTCGCTAATTTTCGAATTTCAGTTTCGTGTGGGAATAGGAGCCCATTCTGCAACTTGTTTTAAAATATACTATTGTGAATGCGCATGAGTGAATGTCAAAATAATTTGCGTTTCGATAACTCTCTGATATATTTCAGCAAGGAAACCTCTTGAAGAGACATCAGAGTACAACACTGGGTTGCTGTCAGAAAAGTGTCTGAATAATGTTTTTATTTCAACATTGTAGTATGAACAGAAAGGTTCATTATGTAATATGTTGAAATCGACCAAATTCCAATTTTGTCCTATAAACCGAAAAAAAGAAGATAGAACTCAGTCGATGCCATTTTGAGTTTTCAGAGCAAAGATATCCAAAAAGTGCCATTCATTTTCTTCTATCTCTGACGCTCAAAAAGTTGCAGTTCAGGGGTCACCCGTTCTCTCCACCCCGTACGCAAGCCTTTGTGCCCTGATTCAAGTCATTATATCGACGAAGTTGAGAAAGTTCGATGATCTGTGCCTCGCTATGAGTGATGTTGCGTCAAAATGGATCCAGAAAACATAACAATCCATCATCTAGCGATCTGATAGCGAAGCCTGCCATATTCATTAGGAGTCGAGTTTGAGGAAAATATTGGAGATTAGTTGCGTTGCCTTGAGCTACACTGTCGCCAGATTTGAATTAACTACACCATTTCCAAATGTAATTCAGAAACCGTCAATTGTATTTCAGATATCACTTCAATTTCAGAAAGCGTCAATTGAATTTCAGATTAATGAATTGAATATCAGAAAAAATCAGATGTTTTTCAGATTACTCAATTGAATTTCAGAATATGTCATATGAAATTCAGATTAGTCAATTGAAAATCAGAAATATTCATTTGTAATTCAGATTCTGTGACATAAATCATAAATATGTCAAGTGTTTTTGAGAAAACTCGAATTAAGTACATATTCAAATCGCAATTAACAAAAATGAATTTCAAAGATAATTACTCAGTTTGTCGTGTTTCAATGTTGAGGAATGCAGTCATAAGATTGCATCCATGCCAACATTTGATTCACTTGATATGTTCCATTCCGAATTCCGATGAATTTGGCTAACTCTGCAAATGCAATCTGCCCACATTGCCATACTACAGTAACAACTTTCGATAACATCGAAAATAAAAATATAATAAAAATACACAAGAAGACCGAGAAAGGATTGTGCAATGTGCTAATAAAGGTTGTGACTGGGTTACTTTAGCGGCAACATTGGAAATAAATTACAAGACGGCATATCATTGGATTCGGTCCGGATTCCGGATCCGTGAACATGAAAATGAAAGGTGGAATCAAACCCAAAACCCTCACCGAAGAAGAAATTAACTTCATCATCCAATTGGTTGAGGAGATCCTTCAATAACACTCAAAGATATAAGATCCAAGGTTATGCAGCATTCTCAGAAAGATGTTTGTCTGTCAACCATTGGCAACTATTTAGAGGAAAGACTATTCACCCTGAAACAAGTTCATCATATAGTGACGAATATGAATTTGGTAGAGAATAAGATGAAACGTGCTGAATATGTGCAGTCCTGGAATGCATACATTCAGCGGGGGAAACAGGTTATCTGGATGGACGAAACAAATTTCAACCTGTTTTGTCGAAGAACAAGAGGACGATCCCGAGCTAGTACAAGGGCTATCCAATATCTTTCAGCGTCGAGATGCCCAAATGTACTCATTGGTCCAAAATTAAATCTTACGTGAAAACAAACCTCGGATATCCAAGCATTGTTAATAACCCAGGGGTATTGACCAAAGATTGTTACACCTGGAGAATATCATTGACCGAGCTAAGGAGACAATTGTTAGGGGTGATTGTGCTCGAGCAGCACAACATAGCACTACCTTCCACCTTCCATGCAGCTGCAATGGCAATGGAAGACATGTTTGTAGGCAATTAAATTTTATCAGCTTTGTGTTTAAGATTGAGTTGAGTTGAATTTTGAATTTTTTCAGTTTCGTGTTGAACGTTAATTACTTCAGAAAATAAAAGTTAATTTTTTATCATTCTTTCATTTCTGAATTACCTACAATTGATATTATCTGAACTGCAATGTGGTATCAATGTGTGTATGAAATGAATTTTAAATTGCTATTTCCGAAATATAATTGAGTGTGTAATCTGAATTACATTTGATGTTTTCGGAAATACAATTAATTATTTCTGAAATTCAATTGACAAATCTGAATTTCATTTGCCATAATCTGAAATTCGATTGATTTATCTGAATTACATTTGATGTTTTCTGAAATACAATTGAGTAGTCTAAAGTACAAGTGATATTTTCTGAATGTCAATTGCCGATTTCTGAATTACAATTGGAAATGGTGTAGAGAAAATATGATGAAAACATTTATTATTATATCATTTTCATTGGACATACCAATAGATCCCCAGAAAAATATTAGGACTGCCGCGCTAAAGCTATTGCATAGCATCTATTGAAAAATAAAAAGAATATATTGTTGATTCAAAATATTAATTTATCTTATCATGTAGGTTATTCAGTAATGTTCATCATTGAAAGTATAGGTTTATGATAACTGAAATAAGAAACATAAGTTTGAGACTTAATGTCTTCTAAATATCTTGGAAACACCGCGTCAATAGTGGTCCCATATTTTCTTGTGGATTCTTGTGAATCATTATTTATTTGCAAATTCAATTTTTCCGAAAAAAAAGTTGTCAATCGCTCTGATTTTTCATCAGCGAAGTTAATGTTGAAATCGCCAGATAAGTAGAAATTTATTACCATTTGTATCAAGTATTTTCGACCCTCCTTCAGTGTACTCCAGTAAAGTGCGATGAATAAAATGCTCTACCTCGTCCAATTTTGGATTCGGAGAAATGTAAATTGCTACCATGACTATGTGTTGGCCTTTTCAACTAAGTTTGAATAAGCATGCACAGATATCTCCAACGAATGAGCGTCTAACATTAACATCGCTTACGTCTTCAATATTTATTTCAATATTCGGAGTCATAATATTAGTAACATTATTACTATTGGTAAATAGCTACCCCACTTTCTGGAACAGTATCTCGTTCGAATTGGAGAAATAACACATTGGTTCGTCTCGTAACTGAATCTTATAAAGCGTATTTGTGACTATGTAGACTTTGGCTATTGGAAGTCATTATTGAAATGCCATTTTTATTACAAATGAAATCTAAAACACTTTGAGCTATCGTCTAAACACTATTTAAAGACAGTCTTTTTTATTCTTGTAACAAAGATGCAGTCGATGCAGCTTGCCTTCGATTATGATCAAACTTAAATGGAGAATTATCATTTTTTGTCGTAATGTACAATTTTTCAATATTAGTCACCCGAGAGAGTGCAACACCCAACTAGCAAAGATATTTTATAATTCCTTAGTGTTGGTGCTTTTTTATTTTATAATTGCTTTATTACTGCTCGTTGAACACAATTTTGTTTTGTTAAAATTGCCAGCGACACAATTGGGCTTTCAAGAATTATTCTGCTTTATAAAGGAGTTGTAAAAACGTTCTTAGTGCAAAAATACAAAACAGTTTCACGACAAATTATAATATTGTTTTATAAACGTTTACACAACAATTTTATACAACATTTCAGCTTACCGAATAAATTTGTTTCATAATAGACTTATACTGGTGTTATCCGATACTAGTTTGTTCCTTTGCGAACATCTATAAAAGTGTTTTAATAGCGCTATGCGAAACATTTACAAAATTGATTTATTAATGTTTTCTTTCTGATATTATTGCTGTCCAAAGCATATTGCACTCAGACGAAACCTTAAAAAACTATTATATAATTATCATGAACACGGTTATAATAAAAACTATAAATAATAATTATAAAACAAAAAATGTTCATAAGGATAAAAAAGCATTTGTCAATACATTTATAAAACAGATAGTCATTTTACAACCATTTTTTGATCTTATCAGTGTCGCGTGACCATGTTAATATGAATTCGCAAGGTAGATGGAAGAGAGTAAAAAAAAGTGGAGCATTTCACAGAAAAGTTAAGAAGTGCTACCGAAACATCTTGTGCTAAGAAACGGCAATCTGCCATTACGCCAAATTGCAAAAAGAAAGAGCGAATAATAATACAAAGTGAAATAAGTTTATTAAACAAAAATTCTATTGGTTTCCGTTCTTACTTATCTCCGCTTGTGAAAAATAAAAAGTATGATAACTGTAATAAATGATTTTATACCAAAGAGAATCAGGTTATTGCTATGAAATATGTAAAATTACAAAACGAAACAACGCCTTATATGTTTAGCAGTGAAATAATAAATTTTAATAATGTTTTTGAGACGCCCATGAAATCCCCCTTCCTCAACTATATTGAAAATCCTCCTACCATATTATATTAAATACTGTCTTATTTTTATTCATTTTGAGAAACGAATGTTTAACTTAGTCCAAAACAAAGAGACAAGACAGCTACCAATAAAATTTTACTTTTCAAACAGAAGAACAACATTAACAATGAAACCTGCAAATGAGGTTAGCTTTTAAAACATAAGCGGAGATTTTGCGCCAGACACAAATCATTTCTGCTGTTGCTGCATGTGTGACATATTTGAGAGCAAATTATTTCATAACTGATCCACCCGAAGCATTTAAACAACGCTGATACGACCCGTTTTGTAAATGTTCTATAAATGTACTATAAGGGATTCATTATCTTTATTCTTAAGTTGACGTATGTAAACATTTATGTATTAACATGAATAAACTATTACTATTACTACTATTACTATTACTATTACTATTACATGAACATAATGCACAAGAATACCAATATTAATAATCCTATGCAAGTATAAATATATACATGCAAGTTAAAACATTTTATAAAAATTTCTCTTGAATCAAAAATATTGTATAAGAACTTTCAAAGGGATTAAAGTATTTTATACCATGGAAGCCATATTTTGTGTTGATCTAACTTCACTTTACGGCGGCCATTTTTGAGTGTATTACGTATAATCATTTTTTTGAAGATAAAATGTCCCAACTAACTACTTTAGTATTTAAATTGTGGTAAAAGATGCACTTTTTGAAATGTTTTTTGACAATATAAGCCAAAATGAGGAAAAAATAAACAATTGAATTTTTTACCATTCCTCCTAAAACCCAAAAATAACTAGTATTTTTGAGGCGCTTGAAAATTTTGTTATATATATCTCATATATTATGCAGAAAATTTTCTTTCGCAGTAAAATCAACCATCAGATGGCAAATCGAATTTCTGTCTGTCCGGTATTGGATATGTACATATCAAAACTAAATGTAATATGGCTGACGTATTGACTGGAACAAATATTTCATTTGTTAGAATATTTGCAATGCTTTCTTGGGGACCATTAAAAAATAAATTCTTCTCAGCGGGTATACTTTAACAACAAAATGCTTGTACTTCAAGTGTTAGTCAGAACAAAATAGCTACATTTGAGATGATAAAACAAGTTTTTTAAAACTGTTTTATTCTAGCTCGATAAATGTTATATAATTGTCGTGATAATTGAAAATATGTCGCCTTATAACGGTTCTCAATAAAACTGTTTTATAATTGTTGCAAACTATGTTTTATAATTATTTTGTAAATGTTTAGACAATTATCCGATAATAGCTCTGGAAGCCATAATAAAACAAATTAAAGGACAAAACTGCTGCACAAGAGTGCGCCCTTTTTGGGTTTATAGGCGTTGTATAAACGTTGTAAGAACGTTTATATCGATATTCATATTTTATAAAAATAGTTCTGTAAACGTTTTCAGGCCATTTATAAAACATAAATTGTTAGTTGGGCATAGACGAGTTCCTGAGCATGTGATTTACTATACTCATATACTATTTAGTCAAAAGTTCCACCTTGCGACTTATGTATAATTAGAGCAAAAGCTGAAGTGAACTTAATGGAAAATATTTGCGTTTGGCTATACATTTTCTATCCGATGTTAATGAAACATTTGCCGTTCGTAATTCAATGGGAACAGCGAGATTGCCGACTCCATTTTGCACTGCTAGCTGCTAGAGTGGCTGCACGCATCCGTCTAGTCGCAAGCACCCAAACACCGCACCGACGATACACGGCTGTGTTAGGTTTTTTCGTTACGAAATTTCTACATTCGGTCACCACGCTCAGAGCCTGAGATAAAAGCTATGTAATAGCTTAAAAATCAATATGGAATCTTGTGAAGGTTGATTTGCAAAATTCCCATTTGAATCGTGCAAGTATCACGGAAATTCACGTCCGGATGATGTATACAATTTATGTTTGTACCAATCTTGGACCATTTCGAGTATAATAAACGTTATCGAACATATCACTGATTACAAGGTTCGAAACCCTATTTCTTATCTTCCCCACTGAGTTAGCTCTTTCACTATCTTGAAACAATCTTTTTTCCCGACAAAGCCATTCTTCAAACTGCCTAGTAACATGGAACAATAGGTCGCAATTACCATTAGCCGTTTTCTCGAATGAGCCGAATGAAAAATGAATCTTATCTGAGAGTCCCATATATCAGTACAATCATCCATTTCGTGGGGAAAGAAATCAGTAATGTCAGGTCGAAATTATTTAACCCTCGTTCGTCATATCGGAGGAACGGAAAGCTATTAGAGGAACTGATGAATTATTCAAAGGACCTGGCGTTATAAGATCAAAGCTACAATATTTCAGATGAGTGAATTTATTTCTACCCGATGCAACTCACGCCAACGACGTTGAGGCATTTTGCTGGACTGACAACACAGCGAAAATATAGCGACTTTGACTGTAGAAAAGGATAATACGGATAGGAAAAGATAATATCGAAATATAAGATTTCGAAATATAGTGGCTAGGGCCACTTCCTTCCAGAATGAAGTTAAAGCGAATATTTCCCTCCTGTCAAAAACTTCATGTAAATAGAATGCAATTATCGAAAATTACAGCGATAATTGCATTGTAGAGAGCGAAAGATCCCTGCGATAATTGCACTGCTCGTATCCATAGCAATTTCGGGAAATATGCACCCGAATCACATCAACATGATCTGATAATTCTGCATTCCAGCGTGTTGTCTTTGAAAAACTGCATTCGGTTATTTTCATTTTTGCAGAAAGAGTTTTTAGACAACACGCTGTCATGCAAAATTATCGGTAATTTTGATGCACTTGTGCAATTCCTTCCGAAAATTATAGAGTAGGCATATGAGAAACGGCCTCGTACTAAAAAATCGACTACTATTTTCGGTTGTGTTCGACATTTGAATGATCAACTTATAAGAAACGAAATTTTAATACAATCATACGTGTTGATTTGAACTTCCACTTTGTCGAGCTGATATTATTTTTCACTTGGACAAAAGCTAATTTCATTTCTCAAGCCTCATAACGAAAAAATCTGTGAGTCGGTGAGTTGATCATTTCGACGATTTCTATTGTGGATTTATCTTTTTTAATCTTTATATGTATATAAAAATGAATTGTTGTGCGTTAGGTACGCTAAAACTTGAAAACGGGAAAATGGCTAGACCAATTTGGTTAATTATGGTCTTGACTTATTCGTGGAATTCCAGCGAAGGTTTGAACGGTGAGAAAATATGAAAATGCAAGGTATTTAGTATAGTTTTTCCTTAGAAATGGAGGTGATCGATTATCATTGATTTTTGATGATCATTGACGTTTGACAATTAAACATCGAAGTTTAAAAATTGATTTTGCATTATTTATAACATCGTTGCATCTATTTTTCGATTTTGATAATTTTTTCAAGTGAGAGCTAAGTTTGCACAAAACACCAATGTTATCAATTAATAATACATAAATAATTCATTAATATTTCGATAAACATCGGGTATCATGCTCGGTAATCTATGTCAATATCGGCTTTGGTGATCATTTGTGAAAGTGACATTTGAAGCGTCGAAATGCAAAACTAGACATTTGATGTATGAGCCGTTCCGAGCAAAACGAGTAAAACCTGCCAAAATCATAGTTTTGAATTGAAAAACACTTGATCATTTGAATTACGAATAGAGGCTTTCAAAAGTCTACTCATAAAACTGGGGGTACAAGAATAGATTGCAAGCAACTTTCTCTATTGTAATCCTTCCTTAATTCAATTTTTCGGAAAATGTCAAATGTCAGGTTTTGCATTTAGACGCTTCATTTCAAGTTACGTCCTCATTTTGCAATTTACCTTTTGTGATAGATAAAACTCACCTCAAAGTGTGCGAAATTTTTTTGTCAACATGGTAAATTTCAATTTGCGATGCCGAGAATAAGAAGGCCTGACATAAGAAACCGCGTCACGGGAGGGCCCATGCATTCAGGGGGTCGACTGATTATTTGATTATAGGAACATCATTTCAGTTATTTAGGCAGAGACAACATTTAGGTGTAGGACGTATACATACGAAAAGTTAAGGAAATACCATTGGATCTGGTAGGCTGTGTGGCAATCAGGATCTAGGCTTCTTCAAAAGTTTTCGTGTTTGAAGATAACATTGGACTTATAATAATAACAATAATTTTAATAGCCGATTTGGACAGACAAAGTTGGGCGGGCCAGCTAGTAACTGATGAAGATTGATTGGAACCATCGGTATAACATGCCCCCGACCAAACTCTACCCAATAGCGTAGCGCAAAATTCGAACACCCCCCCCCCCGCAAGATTTTAGTCGCCCTCCCTCACATCTATGTTATTTATGATAAGTTTCCCCGACATTTTTCGAATGAAAATATTGAAGAAAATACGATAAAAAATGCGAACGTGTAGATTCTGATATAAAAATAACTAGAAAGAAATCATCGAAACGTAGATGAATTCAAAATAGTAATCATCGAAATGAATACCAGTTTCAATTCCCACCTAGGCTCAGAGACTTTTTATCATGAGGTTGGAGAAATGAGGTTGGATTTTGTCACTGAGATGAGAAATATACCAGTTTCGGATTTGTTTGGCCTCATCAGTAACCCATACACCTCAGGGACGAAATCTTCATAAAAAATTTCGATATTTGAAGCAATTAGTTGTGAAGTACTGGAGATGTGAAACTTCATTTTGACGCAATTGGATGTCACTATTTTGTAATATTTCTGATATTTTACTCAGTACTTCACAACTAATTGCTTCAAATATCGAAGTTTCTTATGAAGATTTTGTCCCTGAGGTGTATGGGACACTAATGAGGCCAAATAAGGCCGAAATTGGTATATCTCCCAACTCAGTGACAAAATCTAATGTCATTTCTGCAACCTCATGATAAAAAGTCTCTGAGCCTGGGAATTGAAAATGATATTCATCTCGATGATTGCAATTCTTAATTCATTAATGTTTCAAAAATTTTCTCGGTGTGGCCTCCATGAATGCAAAGAATTTTTCTTTTTCTTAGAAAGAAATCAATGTGATCAAAAACTTGAAAAATTATAAAAAACAATGCATTAATCTTTTCCAATTTTCTTATGCAAAAATTGGTATCTACTTCTTGTTCAAAGCTGGAGTAGGCTCAAAAGTCTGATCGACGTGGTTGCGACATTGAATTCCTGAGATAATTCTTGATTACCCTAAGCCCAATGAAAAGATCATTTGGCAATGTTCAAAGAGCGTCCCGAAAAGCTTGACGGTACAGTGAAAAACGGTTGAAAACCTATAGCACAGGGAGTAATTGACTGATAATTCGAATTTCGAATGGTATTATTGGAAATCTTATATGTTTTTGTTACCATTTAGAAATATTTCTCTATTTATCTATATCATCAGAAAAATATAGTTATGAGGGCCCCATTTAAAGCTTTTAGTTCGACTCGGGGGCCCCCTTAGTGCCGGGGCCTCCCGCGCTGAGGGCTCTGTGGGGCCCTCTGCTACGCCACTGACTCTAAGATACTAATGAGAAATGTATATGGTGTACTTTCTGTGATTTGAAATAATTTCATACTTCGTCGGATGTCTCAACGGCAGAAGCTTACTGTTAATTTTTCCAGAGGCACAGTATCCATGGCATGATGGAGGAAGAGAACGTCATAAGACCACACCAAGAAATAGCACAATTGTCACTCGAGGAGAAGAAATTCCTTCTGGCGGTAGAAAGAGGGGATGTTGCTTCAACCAGAAGGTCAGTTCAAATATTATGACACGTAGCATAAAATTGTTTCATACCGAAATGAATCGCTAAAATTAAAAATCCATTTTACTATGTATCTTTTTATCAGAATCAGGTACGTCCTCTCTTCACCTCAATGCCCGTTGGCGCTTATACTATACAGGGTGTCCCGTAAAGACCACGTCAAACGAAAACGGAATGTAGTTCAGAATGTGCTCTATCTGATGTGAAAAAATTATTCATATGAAAGTCTCACAGTTTTCGAGATATTTGATGTTTTATGAAAATGTTGAATTTTTACACTCACAATGCTTTCTCTCTTGCGGAAGCTACAATTGAATACTTTTTGAATCAGTTTTTTCCGTAAATATTGTCGAATGATTACTTCAATTCATGACGTTTGACGTGGTCTTTACGGGACACCCTGTATAATCACAAATACTTAGAAATACTGTTATGCTCTCTGAATTAATTCGGCCAGGTCAGCATTCCATGTACAGAAAGGGCGCAGCATAGCTCACGACCGAGGTTATATAAGAACGTACAATCTGCGTCCCCGTCATAATCAGTGAGCTTCTGAAAGTACTCCTGAAGATGCCACACACTGGAACTGGCGAAACGTCTGGAATTATTCCACGACGTCGGCCGAAATACTCGAAAAGATAAGGGACGACCAATATCCAAGTTCAAAAATGCTGACTAAAAAGTTCTTTTCAAAAAAAAAGCATATTATATTATAAATGCGTTGCTTTTTCCCAAGTAATGATTTTGATGGGTTATAGAGGGCAATTTTTTGACCTTGCTTTATTTTGATCAGTTGTTGATTCCACTTCGATTTATTTTGTGACAGTTTTTGTGACACAACCTACGTTTTTATAATATGAGTTCGGATAAATTAACTAAATATTTACTCACTTTGAAATTCGAAATTTTTCGAGTTATGAACGAAGTTTAAATAATTTTGATACTGTCAGTGCAAGGTTCTTCTGGACTGAAAATAGCTCTGACTTGTAGAAATTTGAAAATGAAGCAAAATTTTGGTGTGAAATACAATATAGGAAAAAAAGAAACAAAACTGTATTTTCATGGAAAAACTTCTAAAAAAATTGAAGTTACGCCCTGCTCTGCGTTGTCCTCCCCTCATGCTAACTCTTTTATTGTCTGAAGAAGGTTCTTGTGACCGGAAAAAATAATTAATAAGTTAGTTGCTCGGGCATAGGAAAAAATATATACCCGGCGCATTCGCCATTCAGCAGCTCAAGAGCTTTTTTTTATTCTCGTGGAAGTTTCGGCAAGGTTGCCAAAGAAACAATTCAAGTTCAATGAAAAAAAAGAAAATCATATCCAACCAAAAAAAATCGTGAATTGTACCTGTTACTCGGTGATTTTGAAAAATGACTTGTCATTTCAGTTTGAATAACAAAGAATTGCACGAGAACCTAGTTTTTCAGCACAAAATCATTAAAGTTGAGAATAAAACAAATGAATTGAATAAATTATGAATAAATATAAAGAATAAA
Source organism: Hippodamia convergens (assembly GCA_038502775.1). NCBI lineage: Eukaryota > Metazoa > Arthropoda > Insecta > Coleoptera > Coccinellidae > Hippodamia > Hippodamia convergens. Next base: position 5,327,973 of record CM076614.1, on the reverse strand, counting down.
AAAAAAATATGAAAGGAGACCAAATAACACATCGATTGAAAAATTATGTTCACAACGTGTAGGGACATTTTCGGAGAAAGGCTCCTCTCAAACAAGAACTGAACTGGGTGTCAACTAAGAGAAGAAAGATGAAACTACTTCGAAAAGAAGAAACCATTAGGTTTAATTTTCATCTTCGGAATGAAAGTTGAATATGAAATTATTTTTAAATAAAGAACGTGAATAACAATAGTCATTATTCTGTGAATATTAAAATCATTTTTTGGCAGCATAGTATTAATGTAGAAATTTTACTCTGCCAATGGAAATTACTAGGCACCAGGTAATTTAATGAAATGTTTAATTAAAAGCTCAACAGAAATAAAAAAGTTTTAAAATGCTTGGCTGTGACGAAAGAATTCACGAGTATTTCAGCTTTGAAAACTTTATATTTCTCCCTTGTACGAAGTAATTTGGAGTATACTACCCCTACCTGGTCACCCCATCATCACAAGTACATAGATAGAATCGAAAGGGTGCAGAAAAAATTCTTCAAAAGTCTTAGTTATATATCCGGTAACCATCAGCCTGCAATTCAATACAAAGAAAATTAGAAGAAGTATAATATACTGAGTCTGCAGCAAAGAAGAGTGCTCTTCGATTGCACTTTTCTGTATCGGATTCTGAATAATTATTTTGACTATCCCTTGATAAATTTCATCACCTTTAATATTCCCCAGTATTCGGATCGTCGAAGAGTACTCTTTCATATAACAAAGTCTTCGACGAACGGGCGATATCATTCAATGTTTCTTAGGATCATGCGTTTTTATAACTGGCATATAAGCAACATAGACGTCTTCAACGTGAGCATGGATTGTTTCAAAAAATCGGTGATAAGATATTTGAAATCATCATATTGTTGAGATTTAGGATGTGATGTATAAATAATGGTTCTCTTCACTCATTGGCGATGGAGAGAGTTTGTCAACTTTGTAAATATTAATTTTGTTATTTTTTGTGCTAGACGGGATGAATTTGTGAAAATGACCATAAGATATTGGAAAAAAATTCGCTTTTAATAGGAACTAAAAAAATTCTTGACTCAAAAACAAGAAGAAGTTGTATCTCTACTGTAAGTGATAGTGAAGAACTAGAGTTTTCATCATTCTTCAGTATTTGGCGATGAGACCATCAGATGACGACACTCCATATCATCTATTTCCACCATTATGCAAAAGAAAATTATCTGAATACAAGTGGTAGGAATGAATGGAAAAATAGTTATAATTATTTAACAATTTTTTCGACAAAGGGCTTATTTTTCTTCTATCGCCTTCCTACGGATGAACTTTATTCGATACTTCTTGTATATCTAGACTTTATGCCAGTGGACTTGACCTCGGAAATGTTTTGTTTCCTTCAAACAAATATTGCCACGAACTCCATTCGGGTCCTGAGGGAGCGATTGAAAAAACTTTTTATTCGATCGTCACTGCGGACTCGTTTTGAATCGTTGAATTTCGTTTCATCCCCGGAGAAGGCAATTTTTTACGTTGAGTATAATAACGAAAAAAATTGGGATTAAACTTCAGGCATTCAATTGCCGATTTCAAAAGATTTACTGCATTTATTCTTCCGGACCCCTCATCATGTAGTAACCAACCGAATCACTGTTGGCTCTAAATACGAACTTTTAGCATCTCGGCCAGTTTGTAGCAAATTAGACACTGAGAATAATTCAAATGTTTCAAACTTCCGATCACGTACAACATGACCGTCTCCGACCTGAATATGTATGAGGTTTAAACTTGGTCTCTGTGTGAGTTCCGCTACTTGGTCAGGTGATTTATATTAGGACTACCCTCAGGTTAATAATTCCCGCTCTCTGCTGAATGTTTGTATCAGTGTCTAACATAGTATGAAGTAGCTGATGACATGATGTTACATAACAGACTGGGATATGGGTATTTCAAAGTAAAGATATACTTCGTTCGAGAAATTTATATGATCATCTCAGCAGGCCTTGAGAGTACAACTTCTGTAAGGTAAAGAAACTGAAGAATTCTATGGGTCTATCACAGAAATAAAATGTATGAATTCAACCGGAAAAACTATTCATTATTTTTTTCCTAAGCGAATTGCTTGAAAGTGTAAAGCTTCATAATAGTTTTCCAAATGATTGAATGCCCAGAAAAAAACAATTTGAAATGAAAGAGTTTATCTTTAGGATTTGTCTACAGAATTTTTTCATTACTTCAAATTACCACTTACTCATTCATATATGAATAGACCTGTATATATATTTTTACAATAGATTTTTCAGTAGATATCCAATTTTTCCCGATTAATGAAAAATCAATTTTTTTTTCCTTCTCCCCTATGTTGGTCGCAATCCTTTTTTGTTTCCCAAAACGTTTACAGACGAACCAATTTTTAAAAAAAGGTCTTTTGAAGAATAGAAAACTGGAAAATAATTTAAAATAGTCTTCGGTTCTTTAACTCTCCAACTCAAAAACTTCATAAATCATTGTTTCTTCTCAATACTTACCTGAATCTTGAAACTCGTACGTTTCTTGTGAAATATTATCAACATAATAATTCACAGCATCCCAAAACGAAAACAATGCTTCAAAGTTCTTTATAAATAAACTCGAGGTGGAAGTTAACTGTGAAAGGAGTAGCCACTTTTTTCTTTTATTTCATTCCGTTGGTCTCTCACCTTACCAAACTCTCTTCTCACGAAGATTATCTTTTCAGGATGTTGCAGAGGGCGGAAGAAACCAATTATATAAACATCAACTGTGTAGATCCCCTCGGAAGAAGTGCTCTACTGATGGCTATAGACAACGAAAATCTAGAAATGGTTGAGCTTCTGATAGCACACAAGGTAGAAACCAAGGACGCTCTACTTCATGCCATTTCTGAGGAATTCGTAGAAGCAGTTGAAGTGCTTCTTGATCACGAAGAAACACTGCATAAGCCAGGAGAACCGCATGTGAGTACCTTTGATGATTTTGAGTAAACGAATGAATGAGACCATTTTACTACTGCCAGGCTAGACTTGCAAGGTCACGACTACAGAAATCCAAATACTACCTTTATGTGGTGGAATATAGGTACTGAGGGTGAAAGAGCTGAAAGAGACTTTGTAAATAAAGTGAATTGTCGGTGTGATCCTTCTTTGTCTGTATATAGAGTGTAGATTATAGAGGAAAGCACTCACTTAGCACATAAACAATCAACAGTCTATAAAAAACAGCTCTTTCAACTTTCCAAGCCCTATAATCGAAATGTTGAAATGAAACGGATTTGTTTCTCCAGTATTCTGCATCCGTAAAAAATTAGCATGCTAATTGGCCAATTGAAATCTGAAATAATTTCTGAGATATGAAGAAAGCCGCCCCTAAAACGGATCAACATTTGACGGCATGTATCAAAGGGAATTTCGACAAGTTAGAGTTACAGCATCAATAAAAAGGAGCCACCTGCGGCTAATAGTATGGGGAATCAGGGCCGTCTTTAACCTCTTGGAGGCCCTGGGCACATTAGGATAATGTGGCCCCTACCCACATCGCCTACACACATACAAAATACAAATACAGGGAAATTCCCTACCACCGAGTAGGTTCATTCACGATACGCATTACTGGAATTACTGGAAAACTCATATGTTTTTTTTTTATTTAGGAGTATTTCTCTATTTTCAGGAGTGATAATTGTACCTTCTTTGTATAAGTTTTGTTCATTATATCATGGGAAAAATCTCGCGAATTGGCAAGTTCAATAGAATGAAATTATTGGGGCCCCATTTGATGCTTTCAGTTTGGCTTGGGGGCCCCTTTGGAGCAGGACCCTCTGATACGTCAGTGATTTTTTGTCTTAGGTCTGTCTGAAATTATGTAGTTGAATGGGGATTTACTTGGAAGATTCCGAATGAATACAATAATGCAAGAATGTGATCAACAACACGATTCGAACAAATGTTGTATGGCTAACCACCCTAAAAAATAACACAAGCTTATAATTGCTCTTATCTAGTGTAAGAAACTGGAAACTTGGAATTCCAATCCATTTGGAATTATTGTGAATGAAAACTTCCGCCTTTTTACCTGAACGGAATTTTAGTACGCGAAAGGGAATTTTGAAAGAAAGAAGCATTTAGGTCTTTTCGAAAATATCTGTTCGATAATAATAAAGGGGAATTTTTTAATAAAATAGGGAATTTCCAAAAGTCATTGAGGAAATCTTCAATCCTTTCGTTTCGGAAGGGCCCCTATCGATCGCTGGGCCCTGGGCACTTGCCCAAAGTGCCCTAGGGGAAAGAGGGGCCTGTGGGGAATTAGGCGAAAACTGGTTTGTTTATGGATGTATTGAGTAATGCGGAACCTCTGATTTTTTGTAAATACTACTGTTGTCACAGACTGAATTTCATTCTCATTCGGTTACTTTTTTACACATGTGATATTTGTTATCATCACTTTTTACGGCTTGAAATACCGCCCTTGAAATATCGGCGACCGCCTCCCCCTAGCTACGGCCCTGGATAGAAATATTTGAGGGTCCCTTACGTAAGAATTCTGATAGAGTGATAGTCGTTCAACTATCAATAAATTTAAGGGATCCTTAACTTCAAGGGAGATTTCAATGCCCACTTGCACCGTCAAATAAATATATTTTATTCTTATGAATTAGAGAACTAAAATAATACAATAAATGTTGAAACAAGAAGTACCTAAGCAGAGGTAAAAAAAAACGGGGTACCATAACATTCTTCGTTTGATAATATAGTATCATACGATAAAATAGAGCCAGGGGAAAAAACCTCAGCCGAAAAAACCTGTCTCCTCGTAGAAAAATGAAATGAAATTGTTGTATCTGAATATTTTATATTGAAGGACATCACAATTATCGGAACGACTCTTCGGAGGAAGGTTTTCCAACCACACTCCAACGTGAAAATAAAAAAAGACAAAACAGCAAGAGAATTCAATTTATACTTCATCAAATTGATCTAAAATTTTCAACCCACTCCAAAAATGAATTTGATATATTGTGTATGGCTCTAATGCCATCTTGAAATTTATGAATCGAACAGTTATTAATTAGGTGTTCAATTGTTTCCTCTGATTCACCACATTCACAATTAGGACTATCAACTTGAAAAGCATGCTATTGGTACGACCATGACCTGTTCTTATTTGATTAGGAAGGGACCATTTTCTCCTGGAAAGGTTAAAATAAGGAACTTTATTCGATGGATCAGATGTTAGATGTAAGTCTGACTTACATCCAACTTAGATTTGAGACTTCGATTCTCTGCAGTTTAAGTGCCTCATGGGTTGTGAGGATTCTAAGCTGCGATAATCATGACTTAAGAAAGACTTTAACCCGTTTCAAATATTCATAAAGTCACAGACGAACTTCAGTTTTGACATGTTGGTTTTGCGTGAATTAAATAATTACGGGAAAATTTTTTTCTAACTAAATTGATCTATAGAGGATGATTTCGACATATTAGATATCATTGATTTCGGCTTTCTTAGAAGTCTAGATAATGATACTACCATGAAATGGACGAAATCGAGGGAAAACCTAACTTAACCAGAAAACGGTTCAAGTGGGCATTTGATTTTTAAATTTCGACGCGTGTAGAAATGATTGAGAAGTAGTTGCGAAATCGAGGAGGTCGATTCCACCATGAATATTCGGGTAAAATAAGAACTAATCTTCTCGGAAGAACAATACTCCAATTTCAGAGAAGTATAAAACCTGAATATCTGAATCATAAACTAGTTTACATTTTGACGTGGCTGATTCGCAATCAATGGAATCATCTTCCAATTACATGAATTGTTTCGTGTTTTCAACATGAGATGAAAACGGACTGTGGTACAACAACGCACCAAACAATGCGAGAATCAGCCGACTGTGATGACGCCATTGATATGTGAAACAAAGAATTATTACCACATCCAGTCTACGAAAATTTCATTGTTTTCAGATTGTTTCGCGTTTCGTTTTGACCAACGGAATTTTCATATTGAACATTAAATAATCTGAAATAGGCTTGGTTTAAAACACCATTGATATATTTAATTTTTGTTTGAATCACTTTTCTCATCACATAGCCCAGACATCAAATTTCTATATAGTTATCGGAAAATTTGTGTTACTGCTAGGAATTGATTATAAATTAATTATAATTATAATTTACTGATTTCGTTTTATTCACAGTTGCTTGCTCATTACAATATACTTCACTCAACAGCTTTATCGCATTTTCCGCGACAACACATGCTGGATGATTTCATGAATATCAAAGCGAAGAAAGAACCAGTATTCATAATACACACGTTGGGTGAACTACTCTGAATATTTTCCGAGATAATCGCTTGTTTCAATTATGTACGAGGTGATTTCGACCAGACGAATATTTTTTGCGAGTGAATGGAGATACCAGGACTTTTCACTTTGAAGCCAGAGGTAGGCAGCATTCGTTTTTGTTTGTGATTGGAAAAACTTCTTTGTGCAGGTTTTCAGGAGTGGCGTACCATATTATAGATTTTTGAAATGGCTTCACCTTCTTTTTCTATGCTGAATTGGAAAAACTGGTGAACAAATAATTTTTTATGGCCTTAGGAATCGACTGTTGAAATATATGTAGAAATCAATGACTCACGCCCTATCACTACGTAAAGATTTAGAAGATAATGGAAACATAAGAAAATAAATAAGAAAATGCTTTGTTGCATTTTTTCGGCAGAAAATTGCCAAAGCATCTAATCGGAAAACGTAGTCCAATTGGCCTACGCAAATTTCATAGGAATTTCGCAATCAGGTAGGGAAAAATCCAGTCATAAAAGAATTTTGAAACTTCATTAAAAACTTAAGGAAGTAAATCAAAAAAGTTGATTAGACAAACTAGGAATACATACTATGGAATCCAAATTGAACTTTCTGCTAATGACGCAAGAAGAATCTGGAATAAAATCAATAAAAAGAATGACGAAAAAAAAGTATTGTAAGTCGAATCATTGATGATAACGTTGTAATGGAAACGCACTAACATAAAGCAGATAAAATCCATATATTTTGAATATTATAGCGGTCCAGTTTTCTCATATTTCATTGAACGAAAATTCGTAATGAGTATTTTATTTGTTTCTCATTTGTACACGTCAGTTTCCAGAAACACAATATTAATCAAGAAAGTTTATTTTATCAAGTCACTAACTTGTGAAACTGACAGTTAATTTGCAAAATTTTTACAAGTAAGTGGTATTATTTACATAAGAAAATTTTGTTTCATCATCATATATGTTGAAAATCATGGTACAATTGTTATTTCCAGTAACACAGATTTTTTATGATGAAAGAGTTGATACTGATGATGATGAACCATCTGTTGACCTAGAAACTGCTGAACTTGGGGACTGCAGAACATTTGTACTCACTACCAAATAATTTGCTAGACATTTCGATTTTTTTGTTGACCGAGTCATCGACTTAACTCATCGCAATTTCGGTGCTCTTCCACCCTCCTGCACGCTTTAGTGCTAAAATATCTACACCCGAATCCTCAACCATAGTGGCCCCAGTTCTGCGAAAAGAGTGACCGGTGTATAACTCTAGGACTTTTAAATCTTAATATTTCGCTATTTGCTTTGGGACGCCACCAATGGTGTGCTGGCCAGCATTAAGGGAAATGCACTTTTCATGTCGGTATGTCAAAAAAATCTTAGGCTTTCTGTTCCAGGAGGCCGAAGATTTACATATTTTCTGTATAACATGCAGGGGTTGAAGCTGCAGCCATCATCGGTTATGGTGAATCTTCTTGTTGTTAAATTTTTTGTTTGCCGCAATGTCACAATAACGTATTTTTCCATATCTTCTACATCATTCATGTTTAAGGAGAGAATTTCGTTACATCGACAACATCCAAAAATCCCAAATATTGTTACAATTTTCGCCAGCAACCACTGGTCATCAGGAGCATGTAAAAGAAATTGTTCAGCCTCTTCTTTACTTAATATCTTGGACTTTTTTGGCGTATAACGCAGATTTTTTCGTTTCAGAAACGATATTACCTTTTGAAATCTACAAATGAAAACTAAACGTCATATTTTTCAATAAATTTTTTAAGGAAAACAAACCTGCGAACAGGGGCAGGTGCAGCATAGACCATTTTGCCCATAAAGTATAAGGCCTGAATCTAGCTTATAGTTGATTCAAGTAAACCTACAAAACATCTTCAGTTACCCCAATCACACTATTTTTTGTGCCACTTTTTGAAGTCGTAGTATTCTCGCTCGTACCTTGAAGCTGATTTTGCAGGTGATAAACTTGATGCTACACTGCTGGCTGCTTCAAAAATTTCTTTTGTTACATTCTTTTGCGCTTTCGCCAAAACAAATGTAAAGAAAAATAAACAGACATGTTCATGGCAACACTTCCATAGCTTACGACATTTGCGACAAATTATCGAGATTTTTTTGGAATCTATCTAACCTTTTTACAAATGGGAAACAAATTAAATATAAAACAATACACGCAAGGTAACGGGTTTTACTGGCTCAAGGAGGTAACTGACTCGCCTGCGGCTCGTCAATTATATCCTCCATTCGCCAGTAAAAACCCTCTTACCTTGCTAGTAATGTTATATATTATTTCTCATATTGCTAATTGATTGTCGATCAGGATTTCAGTAAAAGAAAACTAGGGAGAACCAAATACTGAATATAAGGCAACCTAAGAAATAATTACTTACTTGCTATTTCCACTGTATTTCGAGCGACTGGATCACTATTTTCATGCGTAGAATGAGAGTAATTTCTTGTCAGATAAAAAACCACATAGCAATCGTCTTGAACATACAATATCCCGAGGATTACGCTGAGCTTAACTCGAAGAATGGAGGTCGTAACTTCCACAAGGTCCTCTCTTTGATCAATCTCTGCATAAAAGCTCATTCTTCTCATACCACGACCCTATTTTCCTAGAATCTTTCATGATGAGATCTCCTGGAAGCACTCTCAGAAACAGAATATAATATGGATACTCCCTTTTTGGGAACATTTTTCGCGTTGATGGGATGGGAAGTTTCAGATTCAAGAATTAATTTTTATGGCAGATAATTGTGAATTTCATGCAGTTCATAAATGTTAATTAGTAACGCTGCTCTCCTATTTGAATATTAAATTTCCGACACTTCTTGCATTGCACAAAGTTATGAAGTCGTTGGCACAGTGAAACAGATGAATACTTTCATTCAGAATTGAATTTTTTCTTCTTTAAATGATATCGTAGTTCCATGACTAACGTGCAAATTTATGTACACTCTGTCCCATTTTGGTTGAGACTGTATCACCGTATCTCAAGTATTATTAAAGATAGAGACATGCGGTTTTCGTGAACCTGTACAATTTTTTTGTAAAACCTCTAAAGCCACAAAAAGAAAATTTTTTTTTGTTCCTGAAATACAAGGTGAAAAGAAAAATCTTCACTTTTAGAAAGGTTATTATTAATCAGGCCCTGTATAAGATTAGAAAAAAATGAAAACTGCTTATTATATGTACACTAGCTGACCCGGCAGACTTCGTACTGCCTCAAAGAAAGCAACTTCAATATTATAATAAACTATTATGGTATAATACCTTGAAAGAGGACATGAAATTGTCTTGTACAGTATGTGTTGCGCCAAACGTTGTCGTCTGGAAACAGCTGTTAAATTTTTGAATGTTGGCCAAGAAGAATCAGAAACTAAAGAGCGTAAGGGATCTGATGGTGGGATTAATTGTGGCAACTGACAATTAAATAAGCTGATCGGCCTTAGAGATGAATAAAGTTGTTTTTTTTCTAAGGAAATATATTAGGTGAAATACAAAAAAAAAATACAAATTAAAAAATATACGAAAAATTTAATTGCAGTGAAATAGGTATGAACAGGGTGATTGCTTATATCATACTCAATAGCTATCTCAGTTAATATTGGTAATACACAAAAGTTCAAATGGGCAAATATGCCCATTTTTTATGGGCATTCAGAATTCAGTACTAAGATTTGCATAAAGGCATCGTTAACCTAAAAATTCTATGTGAACTTTTGTTTATCAAATGGCACACCCTGTATTTTATTTTCCTAATCGGTAGAGCTCTTTTAAATATTTATATATACTTCATTGAGGTTTTTTCGGCAGTTTTTGAAAATTATAGTTTTTTTGTCTAAATCTAAGGCAGCTGTAGAACGCCACTCGAGAATGCTGTGATTTATTTATATCGAAGTTCCATTCTATGGTCTCTTGATAGTCCCTTCTCAACATCATTGGACACTTTTTTATGAGGATATATAAAATGTCCGTCCGCAAAATATTGAAGACATTAAATTCATAATAGAAGAAGAAATTGATAACCTCAGTATATTCCATTAATGTTGAGGAAAATCCTCAAAAACTTGAAAAAAAGATATCGACTCTGTCTAGAAGTAAATAGGGGTCAGTTGAATCCCGAATTGAACTTTCAGTTAATAAATGAATAATATAAATAACAGGTGTTTCATTATACACGGTTCCTTCGATATGAAAATAATCGCATCGTACTCGTGTGGCATTCCACAACTGTCTTAGATTTAAAAGAAAATATCTATATTTATAGAACACTGACAGAGATAGTCTCAATAAGCTATATATATATATTTGAAATCAGAAGAAAGAGCTCTACCTCTGTTAACCGTAGATACTGGCGTTATTCGCAAGAAGGAAATTAATTTCCTATTTTTTTTTCATTTCATCGAATTTTTCAGAGTTCTAATGTATTCTATGTTAACCCCACCGTAGAAGAATCCGAGAAAAAATCTTTCATAACAAACAGGTCATCCAATCTTGAGTTATAAATGGTGTAACCAACAATATGGCCGTATTAGTTTTATATATTAAGTTATACATTTGAAATCATTTTTTAAATGAAACACTCTGAATATTTTGATTTCATAATTTTGTAATTTTTTTCTGAATACATGGATGTATGACAACCTAATCTTAAAAAAAAGTGCTGCTTCAAAAATCAGAAAAATTCATATTTATGTTTGTTTATTTAACTTTGTCGCCTGAAGGTATGGGGCAGTATGCGCCAGATCTGGTAGTTCTGATCTTTTGCAGACTTGTGTATGATTTTGGCCTAATGAATAATCCCTTTTTTTCCAATTTGGGCGAAGGACTCATTTTTTAAGAAACTTCTTCAGCTTGTTCTCAAAGTACGCTGGAGTTCCTATAATCTGATAACAAATTTGTCTCTGTAGACACAATTGTTTTCTGTCGGGTGTTATTTTCAGGAGGTAACAATTTTGAGTTGGCAAGACTGCATTATTTTACCAACTATTTAAATATTGATTGTTGCTTTGTGTTTAGTTGTGCTTAATATTTCATTATTCCAGAACATCTTCTGAAAATTGTTGAAATTCTTCATCAAAATTTGCCTTCGTACATATAATTTTTCAGATATCTACTGAAATATTTTATGGGAGGTCTCATCTTATTTTTTCTGAATGTTTTCCAAGGTTTCCTCTACTGCTTTCTGAAGTAAAAATCAATTAGGAAAATATCTGAAAGAATTTTCAGAAGAAAGGTTCCTGCGTGAAACTTGTGCACAGATTTGTCAGGGGGTAATATCTTTCAGAAAAATTTTTGCCTAACAATTAAAAAAGAACTAACACTTTGAAATTCGTAACGTTAATTGATAAATCAAAAACTCTCAAGAACATTACGAAGTTTGAAAGTTCGAAGTGTTAAGTGTTGTTTCTTTTTTTATTGATACGTTGCAATTTTTAAAAAAAGAATAGGCCCTCGACAAATAAGTGCACGAGTTTTATGCAATTGCCTTTCTTCGATTTTTGTTTCACTTGATTTTTGTTTCAGAGGCTTGGAGAGGAAACTCTAAAAAAACTTCCAGAAAAATATAACTTTTCTTTACAGACTCCTATATTATGGTAGTTCCATGATGAGTTGTTATGGAAATTTTCCATCATGTAAATTGGGGAAAAAAATCCACAACAATCCTCTCATTTACTCCATGCGAAAGAAGTCAACTCCGATGTCAGGATGATCTATATCGCTGATTTATCAGTCTCTCCGAACCTTTCGTTTTTTCCCCGTCCCGCGCTCTCATCTCATTATTTCCGCGCCAACGAATCAACGGCGCAAACAACATGTCATATCTTGTCGCGGTGTGGGGCGCTCCCTTGTTTGAGCCTGTAATCGGTTATTGAAAAAAAGGCATCGACATCGGAGCGGAAACGAATAGGGTGTACACCCTTCCTGTTTACCTGGACTCGCAATTTCGATTCGGAACAGCTCGTGGAAGGATAGTTGATGAGTGATCTTGGTGGTATGAATAATGAGGACCACGGTTTTCCGGTGAGGCATTGTATGTTGTACGCCTTGTTAGATTAAAACTTAAATTTCATTCTCGATAATTTTTTATGACGAATACTTCGTTGCATGGACAACTTTTCAGCTTAAAAGATCATTAAAATTTGATGAGTCATTAAAACTTAATGGCTACTCTGAACTAATAAGTCATTTAAGTTTCAATACATACCCCATCAAACAATATATCAATGGCTACCGCCAATGCAAGTATCCTGATGAATTGTTGGATACAGGATCAAAATTTTATTGAGTCATCATTCAATTTTACACCAAAAAGCTACTCTTGATGAAACTCGATAGTGTGCACGGTTTTCGGAATATTTTGATTTGAAAATTATGAAGTAATAATCGACAAAAGCAGTAATAACATAAAATGAAATCAAATGTTCGTTTTCACGAACACACAATTCTATCCTTTTTTCTAAAGAATCCATTCATCTTGTCAACGGTTGGGAGTCAGCCATGAGGTCATTAAAGTGACGGTGAATTCTGTCCTTTAGTTCTTGAGGAAAGATTTCTTCTGTTGCATACATTTTTTTCAAGGTACGACGAAACTGTGAAATCAGGAGGAGGCCAATGAATCGCAGCTTCTACAATTTTACCAATCCATCGATTCGGAATATGGTTACTCAACCAATTACGACACCTTTTTCCAATGTGGCGTGGAGCTCCATCGTGCTTAATAATTAAAAACAATAATAATTGATTACTTTATCAATACTTTATACCAGCATCGGTTATTGCTTCATAGTTTTCAAATCAAAATATTCCGAAAACCGTGTTACTAGCGCCCTCTATGAGAGTCAGACGTCAAAACACATCCATCAGATGTATCAGGTTTCAAAACATATTCGTGTAAAATTTCATCACAACGTTGCCGGTAGTTTCGGCAAAATGGTAAAAAATGTGTATACAGGGTGAGTCGGGAGGAACGGACCAAACTTCAGGTGTGTATTCTGCAGGTCGAAATAATTTCAAAAAACTCATATGTTGTTATCCGATTCTCATTTGTTTTCAAACTATAGGGTAATTAGAATATTTAATTAAGGTCAAGCAATATTCAGATCAAGAGTTTCTCGGACTATGGATTGGTCGCTGTGGTCGTATTAGTTGACCTCCAAGATCTCCAAACCTCACACCATTGAACTATTGTTTGTGGGGCTGGTTCAAGAACGAGGTATACAAAGTTAAAGTTGACACTCGGGATGCTCTAATTCGACGCATTAGAAATACGGCATTGCTTTTTAAGGAAAAGCACGAATCAATCAGAAAAGCATCGAGAGCCCTTCGCAAACGAATGTGTTTCGAGGTTGGGCGGGATTCTCGCACATTTATTAAAATAATGCTATAAATGAAACCATTTTAATATAGAAAATGTTGTTTTTTATAATGACGCTATAGTTTGAGAACAAATGAAAATCGGATAACAACATATGAGTTTTTTTATATTATTTCGAGCTATAGAATACACACCTGAAGTTTGGTCCTTTCCTCCCGACTCACCCTGTATTTCTTTCTTTTTTAACGCCCTCTATCTTGAATACGGATGTCGATACGAAATTTTTTTACTGAATGAACCCTTATTATTTTTCAGTATTCTATCTATTCTAGGGATCACCTTTTTTCGAAACACCATGTATTATTGCTTCAGTAATGCGAGTACTTGAAACATGTAACATGGCAGATTTTCCACTTTCCAGTGAGGATGACGTGCATCTCGAAAAACTTGCATTCCATGCACAAAAAATCAAGATATCTTTTGTTGAGAGAAAATTATGTTGCAATAATAAATGGAATCATTTTCCCGAAAATGAAAATGAACTGATTTTCTTTCAAACTCTATTACTCTACATCTCGAGAGCTTAGCGGATATACAGGGTGTACCAAGTTGGACGGCCTATTAGGCGTTTCTGGAGAACTGGACCTATTTGAAATCTGAAAATTATGACTATATTATTGTTTGACATTATCTGCCGATCTAAAATATTCTTGGAGCCTGACCACTTTCAGTTATGCAGAGAGTAAAAAAAAATTTAAAAAAAATTTTTTTTTCGAATATGATAGAGTATGCAATTCTAAATACATTCGTGCTCAAATCGTTCCATTCGTCAAGGTACTTTCCAAAATATCGAGAAAAAACTAAAGACAAAAGGGAGATAAGTGTATTCGGTATTATGTTTGTTATTCCTAACCTAGATATCGTTAGCACACACTGTTTTCACATTTTTGAAGGCAAAGACTGTGGAAATATTCTACAATTTCAGAATTTTGAATAACCCGTCACAGGTTGTTCCAAATATTGGTTCAAAAATTGGGATCAAAATTGGCTCATAACTTGCGATTTTCAAATGAGAACCCTTTTTTTTTATAATTGCGTTGGATTCTGCGAAGAAAAATGATGATAATATTCCAACATGTTGATGCTCCTAAAATTACTAATTTTTGAGTTATTTAGGAGGGTTGTACCTCGAACGCTGCATTTCTGACTTCAGCGTTCGAGGTACAACCTTTGACCGAGAATCCTCTGAAGATACCTACCGAAGTTGTAGGCGAAACGTTAGGTGAAATTATTCCTAATGGACCACTGCCAATGAGCCCAGAAGACTATTTTCGTACCAGTATATCCGGTCATGAAAGCCTTAAACTATTCATGTTTGTTATAATTTTCCTGGTTTCGTTTTTTCACATTTTACTGCCATATACTTTCGGAAACACTCATCCCAGAGCGAGATTCGAGTAAAAATTTATTATTTTCGTAGTAGTTTTTTGTCAAAGATATATTATAGTTATTTTTCAGAGTTTCTGAAAAATTTATCATTTATTCATTTCTCATGTTTGGAATACAATACATTCATTTTTACTGGGTAGTTTGATTACCAGAGAGGAACTCTTGATGTAGAAAAGACCATGTATTTCTGAATTTGTTAGAAAAAATACACAAGGCCAAAATTGACCCTACCATAAATATAAAGTACCATACCAGTTAAAGGTTAAAAAGGTGTTGTTATCGGTGCCAATGAAATATCGCAAAGATCTGCACTAACCTTTATATGTTCCAGACCATTCATACAGGAATATTGGAAAAATATTGGAAAATACACGTCGCTTTCCGCTTTGAAAGCTGAGGACTCGGGACATTGCTAATCTGATTTCACCATATTGGTTTAGGTCCGAACAACATTTCAAAATACACAACGATTGTACATTTCAGCTTGACGGGAGACCGGAATTATACTTAGAAGTACGAAATGACTTCTGCGAATTCCAGATAAATCTTGGACTCACATTCAGACCTCGATAATAGAGAACTGTTTGGCCTTGCGTGAGGTCTCCAATGGTCAGATGGCTTTCCTCAGACGATTTTTTTTTTCGATTCCGGCAAACCCTCGATATTAACCCTTAACTATGGCAGGGTCAAAATTGACCCTACGCAAATCAAATCGTACCATAGCCAGATAGGGGGTGATTCTTATTCCTCCCCCTTCAAGCTATCCTCAGTGTATTGATAGGACTAATATACGCTAGTAATTTTGGGCTTGGGGTCAAATTTGACCCTGCCATACCATTAACGTCATAAAGTCAGTGGAACCAACCGAAGATTCTATTATACTTCAAAACGAAGCTAGGTGTTTTTATGTCAATAAAACGATAACAAACATTTCAATTCATGTGCTTAACGTGAACAAAATTTTTTGCAACAATCAATGTTCGATCAGAACACTGTGCCAAAATTTTGATCAATATGAACATTGAACATATAAGGACATAGTACTATATAAAACATGTTTGTTATAATTTTCCTGATTTCGGTTTTTCACATTTTACTGCCATAACTTTTGGAAACACTCATCGCAAAGCGAGATTCAAGTAAAAATTTATTATTTTCGTAGTAGTTTGTTCTCAAAGATATATTATAGTTTTTTTTTCAGAGTTTCTGAAAAATTTACCATTTATTCACTTCTCATGTTTGGAAGAGAAAACATTCATTTTCACTGGGTAGTTTGATTAAGAGAGGAATTCTTGATGTTGAAAAGACCATTTATTTCCGAATTCAATAGAAAAAATACACAAGGTCAAAATTGACCCTACCATACCCTGAAAGTAAATATAAAGCACCATACCAGTTAAGGGTTAGAAAGGTTTTGTTATCGGTGCCAATGAAATATCGCAAAGATCTGCACCAACCTTTATATGTTCCAGACCATTCATACAGAAATATTAGGAAAATATTGGAAAATATATGTCGTTTTCCGCTTTGATAGCTGAGGACTCGGGACATTGCTAATCTGATTTCACTATATTGGTTTAGGTCCGAACAACATTTCAAAATACAGAACGATTGTACATTTCAGCTTGACAGGAGACCGGAATTATACTTAGAAGTACGAAATGACTTCTGCGAATTCCAGATAAACCTTGGACTCATATTCAGACCGCAATAATAAAGAACTGTAAAAACAAGTTTTGCCTTGTGTGAGGTCCCAATTGGTCAGATGGTTTTCCTCAGAGGATTTTTAATTTCGATTTTTACAAACCCTAGGTATTAACCCTTAACTGGTATGGCAGGGTCAAAATTGACCCTACGCAAATCAAATTGTACCATAGCTAGATAAGCAGAGATTCCAATTCCTCCCCCTTTCAGCTATTCTCATAGTGTATTGATATGACTAATATACGCTAGTCATTTTTTTGTTAGCGTCTGGCATAAAACCGTGACAGCGGGCTTGGGTCAAATTTGACCCTGCCCTACTATTAACGTCATAAAGTCAGTGGAACCAACCGAAGATTCTATTATACGTCAAAAACGAAGCTAGGTGTTTTTATGTCAATAAAACGATAATAAACATTTCAATTCATGTGCTGAACATGAACAAAATTTTTTGCAACAATCAATGTTCGATCAGAACACTGTGCCAAAATTTTGATCAATATGAACATATAAGGACATAGTACTATATAAAACATGTTTGTTATAATTTTCCTGCTTCCGTTTTTTCACATTTCACTGCCATATACTTTTGGAAACATTCCTCCCAAAGCGAGATTAAGTAAAAATTTATTATTTTCGTAGTAGTTTTTTTCCAAAGATATATTATAGTTATTTTTCAGAGTTTCTGAAAAATTAATCATTTATTCATTTCTCATGTTTGGAAGAGAATATATTCTTTTTCACTGGGTAGTTTGATTAAGAGAGGAATTATTGATGTAGAAAAGACCATATATTTCTAATTGGATAGAAAAAATACACAAGGTCAAAATTGACCCTACCATACCCTGAAAGTAAATATAAAGCACCATACCAGTTAAGAGTCAAAAAGGTGTTGTTATCGGTGGCAATGAAATATCGCAAAGATCTGCACCAACCTTTATATGTTCCAGACCAATCATACAGAAATATTGGGAAAATATACGTCCTCTTTGATAGCTGAGAACTCGGGACATTGCTAATCTGATTTCACCATATTGATTTAGGTCCGAACAACATTTCAAAATACAGAACGATTGTACATTTCAGCTTGACGGGAGACCGGAATTATACTTAGAAGTACGAAATGACTTCTGCGAATTCCAGATAAACCTTGAACTCACATTCAGACCGCGATAATAGAGAACTGTAAAAACAAGTTTGACCTTGCGTGAGGTCTCCAATCAATGTTCGATCAGAACACTGTGCCAAAATTTTGATCAATATGAACATATCAGGACATAGTACTATATAAAACATGTTTGTTATAATTTTCCTGCTTTCGTTTTTTCACATTTCACTGCCATATACTTTTGTAGACACTCATCCCAAAGCGAGATTCAAGTAAAAATTCATTATTTTCGTAGTAGTTTTTTCTCAAAGATATATTATAGTTATTTTTCAGAGTTTCTGAAAAATTAATCATTTATTCATTTCTCATGTTTGGAAGAGAATACATTCATTTTCACTGGGTAGTTTGATTAAGAGAGGAATTCTTGATGTAGAAAAGACCATATATTTCTGAATTCGATAGAAAAAATACGCAGGGTCAAAATTGACCCTACCATACCCTGAAAGTGAATATAAAGCACCATACCAGTTAATGGTTAAAAAGGTGTTGTTATCGGTGCCAATGAAATATCGCAAAGATCTGCACCAACCTTTATATGTTCCAGACCATTCATACAGGAATATTGGGAAAATATTGGAAAATACACGCCGTTTTCCGCTTTGATAGCTGAGGACTCGGGACATTGCTAATCTGATTTCACCATATTGGTTTAGGTCCGAACAACATTTCAAAATACGGAACGATTGTACATTTCAGCTTGACGGGACACCGGAATTATACTTAGAAATGACTTCTGCGAATTCCAGATAAACCTTGGACTCACATTCAGACCGCAATAATAGAGAACTCTAAAAACAAGTTTGCCCTTGTGTAAGGTTCCCAATGGTCAGATGGCTTTCCTCAGACGATTTTTTATTTCGATTTCGGCGAACCCTCGATATTAACGTCCAAATCCCCGATATCAAACACCGTTTATCGAGCGTTCACGGCATAAAACCTCTCCACCCATCGTTTCTGAAACAGAAATTCGTTCTTGCAGAGTTGGGAGGCATTGCCAGCGGACACGGCCACGTTCACGCCCGACATAACACCGCTCATCCTTTCAGCCCATCGGGATAACTATGAGATCATCAAAATCCTCCTGGACCGAGGGGCCACTCTGCTACAATTCAATTATAAAATAGACTTACTTTTAATTTCATAATCTTAGTTCATTTCTGATTTGAAATCTTAAGGAGAATTGATCGTGTACAGCTCAGATTACAAGGTCCTGGATCTGGATTGAATTTTAGATAAGCGTTTCATGATCTTGAATCATTAGCGACTGAACTAGCCGAAATTCGGGACAAGCTCTGTAAAGAGGTCAATCTGTGAAAAATGGGATATTGATAAAACGTGTGATAAGACGCAGCAAAATACCCAAATGTTGGTTTTTCCTCCGAAAATGAAATTTTTTGCGTTATGAAGGGCATTCTTGATCATCTCCAATAAGAAATAAGTTCACGATTAAGTGACCTTTATATCAAATTTGGATTTTTACTAGATATTCAAAATTTATAACAAGGATAATGCTGAGATCGACCTTGAAGAAAATTGTGAAAATTTGGGTGAATTTTATTTACCTAATACTGTTTCAACGGAATAGAATTCTTCAACGAATTAGGTGATAGCAAAATGTAACTCCGCACTAGAAAAAAAATTAAATTTTGATGTCCTTTGGAATTTCTGAATTTTATAAGCTCGCATGGAGAAGATATTGTTCCAAACCTGATGAGAGTTGCACTTACTCCCTCAGATTCAATTCCTAGCTGCAACGATCAATTAAAATTATTTCTGACATATCTACGATCAACGATGGGACAAGATAGCCTAAGTGACTTGGCATTTTTAAGTGTGGAAAGAGAAATTATTGATGAAATTGATTCATCAAGAGCAAGGAAAATTCATAAATAGAAATAAGGTATATTAAATGTACCACTCGTATATTCTTATTATTATTAAATTTTTATCTCCTTGAAGATAATGAATATTACCTTTTTTTTAAGTTTTAAAACTGCGTTCCTATCAATATTTCTTCATAAGTATTTAAAAGGAATGAATGAATGAAGTATATCTTGAAGTAATTCTAGATGGTCATATAAACATTTCAAAATCTATTCTTGTTTTCTTTACCCTTTTTTTTTGTCCAAAACTTAAAGCCTTGCTTGAGACTATGACTTTATTTATCTCACTTCATTCATTCGGTAATTTGCGAGTGTATTTCATATATAATATTAGGTCCGAACAACATTTCAACATACAAAACGATTGTACATTTCAGCTTGACGGGAAACCGGAATTATACTTAGAAGTACGAAATGACTTCTGCGAATTCCAGATAAACCTTGGACTCACATTCAGACCGCGATAATAGAGAACTGTAAAAACAAGTTTGACCTTGCGAAGGGCCTCCAATGGTCAGATGGCTTTCCTCAGACGATTTTTTATTTCGATTTCGGCAAACCCTCGATATTAACCCTTCACTGTTATGGCAGGGTCAAAATTGACCCTACGCAAATCAAATCGTACCATAGCCAGATAGGGTGTGATTCTTATTCCTTCTTGCTATTCTCCTAGTGTATTGATAGGACTAATATACGCTAGTATTTTTTTTTATTAGCGTCTGGCTACCATTGCCATACCATCAAAGTCATAAAGTCAGAGGAACCAACCGAAGATTCTATTATACTTCAAAACGAAGCTACGTGTTTTTATATCAATAAAACAATAATTAACATTTCAATTCATGTGCTGAACGTGAACAAAATTTTTTGCAACAATCAATGTTCGATCAGAACACTGTGCCAAAATTTTGATAATATGAACATATAAGGACATAGTACTATATAAAACATGTTTGTTATAATTTTCCTGCTTTCGTTTTTTCACATTTTACTGCCATATACTTTTGGAAACACTCATCCCAAAGCGATATTCTAGTAAAAATTTATTATTTCCGTAGTAGTTTTTTTCTCTAAGATATATTATAATTATTTTTCATTATTTATAATTTATTCATTCCTCATGTTTGGAATACAATAAATTCATTTTCACTGAGTAGTTCGATTACCAGAGAGGAATTCTGCAGGTAGAAAAGACCATATATTTCTGAATTTGATAGAAAAAATACAAAAGGTCAAAATTGATCCTATCATACTCTGAAAGTAAATATAAAGCACCATACCAGTTAAGGGTTAAAAAGGTGTTGTTATCGGTGCCAATGAAATATCGCAAAGATCTGCACCAACTTTTATATGTTCTAGACCAATCATACAGAAATATTGAAAAAATATTGGAAAATATACGTCGTTTTCCGCTTTGAAAGCTGAGGACTCGGGACATTGCTTATCTGATTTCACCATATTGGTTCAGGTCCGAACAACATTTCAAAATACAGAACGATTGTACATTTCAGCTTGACGGTAACCCGGAATTATACTTAGAAGTACGAAATTACTTCTGCGAATTCCAGATAAACCTTGGACTCACATTCAGACCCCCATAATAGAGAACTGTAAAAACAAGTTTGACCTTGTGTAAGGTTCCCAATGGTCAGATAGCTTTCCTCAGACGATTTTTTATTTCGATTTCGGCAAACCCTCGATATTAACGTCCAAATCCCCAATATCAAACACCGTTTATCGAGCGTTCACGGCATAAAACCTCTCCACCTATCGTTTCTGAAACAGAAATTCGTTCTTGCAGAGTTGGGAGGCATTGCCAGCGGACACGGCCACGTTCACGCCCGACATAACACCGCTCATCCTTTCAGCCCATCGGGATAACTATGAGATCATCAAAATCCTCCTGGACCGAGGGGCCACTCTGCCGATGCCGCACGACGTTAGGTAAGTGGAATTTTTTTTCGCCAATTAAACTCCGAAGGGTGGTCGGAGAGAGCTTTGGCGTTTCAAGGAGAAACAGCGTCAAAGGGAAGCTTAGAAGATCACTTTAGAATAACTGTGTTTCGGAGTAGGAATTATACGGTGTGAAAAAGTCGAATGGAATAAATTCATTATCTCGGCCGATGTTAATATTCATGAAATATCATTAAATACGACGAACTTGCACTTTATAGTGCCTTTTTTTGCTCGTAAAAATGCAAACCTTACCTTCAACCCCAATCGAAAGATAAGTGCAAACTCCAATTCTTCAAATTAGTAAATATCGTGTCATTCAGCATTCAGGGATGCTATTACTTTCAAAATAAAAAAAAATGTGGTTACTGAGATTCATTATAACATCACTCGAATATTCACAAATCTTCTTA
Organism: Hippodamia convergens; assembly: GCA_038502775.1. NCBI lineage: Eukaryota > Metazoa > Arthropoda > Insecta > Coleoptera > Coccinellidae > Hippodamia > Hippodamia convergens. Next base: position 5,305,723 of record CM076614.1, on the reverse strand, counting down.
CACAAATATTGAAAGAAGTTACAGAATGGGCACCTTTTCAAACATGAATGCGAAATTCACAAACGAGCGACAAAGGAGCGAGTTATCGAAAATATGAGTGTTGGCTTTTGCTACGAGTATTAGACGATAATTTCTTTATTTCGATCAAGTCTTGTCAAATACTCTCGAAATTCAAATAAAAATTCAGATTATACTTCCTAGTGACTTTTGTTTTGTATCTTGGCAGTTGGTGTGACGAAATTTGACAGATTACGGAATTTGAATTGGTTTGATTTGAGAATTTATAGGATCGGATATCAGTACTGACAACCACAAAACGAGAAACTGAAAACAATGCTATAATAAGTTTGATCTGTCAGATAATGACTGATATTTGCCCCTCATGAAAATGTCATAAAAACCTTCATCAACACACTAGTGCTGTCATGAATTTATTGCAACACTTGTGCTGTAATGAGAACCACAGAAATAACAATCCTATCAAAGAATTTCAGAGTTCCAAATCTTTATCCAGGTTACGATTATTGGAATTATTTATTATCATTATTATTATACTCATTAATAACAAAATTTTTGCAATTTGAAATACACTGCGAAAAAAAATTAACGCACATTATGGAAATCTCAAATTTATTCTACAACTGAACGTGTTCTCAATGATAATTATTTTTCTTCAATACAGATGTTCTTTCCTAGCAGGAATAAAAAAAGATGATGTTATCAGATATTGAATGTATTGGCTCCATTCTAAAATCAGTTGTTCTCGATAAATTCTAGTGATCAATAGTTTTTCTTTCGTTTGATTTTCTACACTCGATCGCTATGCAACGCGAAACACGCAATTTGACCCTAGAGAATGTGCCCAAGCGGTAGTTTTGCGAGGAGAAGGGTGGACATACACAAGAATTGCAGAAAGGTTTGGAATTTCCCATACAAGTGTGTCCAGAATGTTGCAGCGATTCAGGGAAACAGGTATGAATGTCCGAAGACCAGGACAGGACAGGGTAGACCACGGATAACAACTGCCATTCGAGAACGTTACTTGAGAGTTTCTTCGTTGAGACAACGGCTTGCAACCGCTCGCCTCCTTCAAAATCAGCTTGAGCAAACTCACGGGTGCAAATTAGCAATTTCAGAATTTTGAATAACCCGTCACAGGGTGTTCCAAATGTAGGTTCAAAAATTGGGGTCAAGATTGACCCATAACTTTCGTTTTTCAAATTAGAACCCTATTTTGGATTGTGCGAAGAAAAATGATGATAATGTTCCAACATGTTAATGCTCCTAAAATTAATAATTCTTGAGTTATTCAGGATTTCCTGATTTCATGTCGTACGTACCGTCAAATTCATAGAATCTGTTTCATATCAACAATGACCTTGGTCATAGACGATGAATTACTCAAATAACTCACTAGTGACTTCCTCTTTTCTGAATGCATTATTCATCATTGTATATATTGTGTATATTATATGCGAATATTCTGCAAAAAATTTCACATTATCAAACTCAACGGAAATTCCACCCATGTTTTATGCAGATGGGCCACGATGAAAATGAATTATGAACTCAACGAATCATGAACCAACAAAATTCATCACATTATTCTGATATAATTATAAGATCACGAAGTTCGAGATCTCGTGAACTCTGTTCCACAATAGACTAATAAACCTTTTTTATGACTTCCCACACAGTGGCCACCATCGGAATTCGGATAGAATCAATCGACATATATTTTATGGGTCGCAATAATCCCCCATTTAGGAGCTGCTACCATCCATTACATTTTAACGATCTATGGTGTTCCGAAAAAGCAAGCACCAAATGAAAACAGCTTGTAAGTCTCTCTGGACCCGACGAAATTAATGAAACGGGAGAAATATCTTGCTGCCTGCCTGAATTCACGTTCGATTGGAAGAGATAACAGAAACGCATGGGACGCCAGATATTTTTCAAGCTGGGAAACCCTCATGGATAAATCATTAAACTTTTTTGTGTTTGTATTGTCCACCAGGAAGTGGGAATAATTTTCATCATTCCTCGTGGTTTATTTTTCAGATTGGGTGAATATAGTTTTCACACTCCCATCGAAAATTTTAATTACTTCATCAGAAAGTAGGTACTGAGAGATATAATAAACGACACAGATAATATGTTCTATTTTTCAAGATAAGATGAGTTCATCCATAGTTAATATAAAATTCCTCAATTGTGTTGCACGCATCGTTGATGAAGTCATAAATCATAAAATCAACTGAAAAATATTAATTTATTCAATGAAATATAAGAATTTGACGCAAAACATACGAAATTTTGATTTACTGATAGAAACATAGGCATACTACAAAAAAAAAAGATTCTCAAAATTTTTATGGATTTTTTTTGAAAAGTTATAGGACGATCGAGAGGACGATTCTTTGCTTTCTCAAGCCTAGAAAATGTAATTGATGAAAAAATGTTTCTTTCAGATTTTTTTTATTATGACTATTTTCGCTCTGAGAATTAGATTAAGATCTGTGCTTCTTGCTGGTCATTCCATTCGAGAGACTTCAACCTCTTGAAGGTACTCTTGAACGATGCGCGCACGATGGGGTCTGGCATTATCGTCCACCAATGTATGGGGCAAATGGCAATATATGCTCTTCAAGAATGTTCCTTATATACTTATAAGCTTTGATAGCTCCATTATCAACGACCACTAGGTCTGTGCGAGCAGTCAAAGATATTCCACCCCATACCATAATCGATCCTCCCTCGAAATCAGAAGTATTCAGGAAATTGCACTGAGCATATCTTTCATGCCGAAGTCTGTATACAAGGGAACGTCGATCACAATGGTAGAGGCAGAATCTAGACTCATCTGTGAAGAGTACTCATTCCCAATCAGCCTCTTCCCAATGGATGTGCTCTCTCGAAAAATCTAAACGCGCCCTTCGATTGGCTGGGATAAGAGCTGGGCCTCTCGCCTCGACACGAGGCCTTAATAGTATATTCTAAAACAAGTTGCAGAATGAGCTCCTATTCCAACACGAATGCGAAGTTCGAAAACGAGCGACGAAAGAGCGAGTTTTCGATAGCATGATTGTTGGAATTGCCTTCTGCAACGAGTATTAGACGGTATTTTCTCTATTTCAGTCAATTTTTGTGATATTTTCTCGAAATTCAAATGAAAATTCAGATTAGTGACTTTTGTTTTGTATCTTGGCAGTTGGTGTGACATATGAAATTTGACAGATCACGGAATTTGAATTATTTCGATTCGAAAGTCAATTCGATAGGAGGTCAGTACTGACAACCATAAAACTAAAAATATAACTAAAAAACAATGCAATGAGTTTCATTACAGCATTACTTTTATTACTGTAATGAACCCATTACGATACTGAGGTAGAGAAATGATATTTTCTGAGGGGATTTCTCATTGTCTGAGTGCTTATTTGCACCCCATGAGTTTGCTCAAGCTGATTTTGAAGGAGGCGAGCGGTTGCAAATCGTTGTCTCAACGAAGAAACTTTCAAGTAACGTTCTTGGATGGCAGTTGCCACCCGTGGTCTACCCTGTCCTGGTCTTCGGACATTCACACCTGTCTTCCTGAATCGCTGCAACATTCTGGACACACTTGTATGGGAAACTTCAAACCTTTCTGCAATTCTTGTGTATGTCCACCCTTCTTCTCGCAAAACTACCGCTTGGGCACATTCCTCTTGGGTCAAATTGCGTGTTTCGCATTGCATAGCGAACGAGTGTAGAAAATCGAACGGAAGAAAAACTATTGATCACTAGAATTGATCGAGAACAACTGATTTTAGAATGGAGCCAATACATTCAAAGTCTGATAATAAGAAAATAAGAAAAACGTTGAAATTGGATAACTTATGCATGCATTATTCTGATAAAAATAATTATCATTGAGAACACCATCAGTTGTAGAATAAATCCTGAGATTTCCATAATGTGCGTTAATTTTTTTGCTCAGTGTAATTTCATACGGATAGTATTGCAAAGAATAATAATGATTGCTAATGTGATAGCCACCATCCAAAGCAAATGGGCACTTGAAAAAGAAGAATCCCAAATGGTGTAAGATGAGCAAGAAATCACTTTAACGTGTGTTTTTTTGAAATTTATTCCGAGGAGTGTATTTGCTCCCCTCCTGTTGACTGAATCCGGAATGAATTTTTTCAGATGCGGCTGCGACGAATGCGTCACGTCCAGAATGGAGGACTCTTTACGACATTCCAGGAGCAGAATCAACGCCTATCGCGCTCTGGCATCCCCGTCCCTGATTGCCTTATCTTCGAAGGATCCCATCCTCACAGCTTTCGAACTCTCCTGGGAGCTTCGTCGGTAAGTTTGGGAAATATTTGGTCGATATTATGTTTGGAGGGTGATTGCGGTTTGATTGGGTGGAGGATTAGCTGTCGCGGGAGTAATTGGAGTGAGTGTTATGATCGAGTGGACGTATCCGGTGATGCGTGCGATGGCCGAGGCCATGTTTTTTTCTAGACTCTGTTGATGTTTACAGAAAAATGTTCAATCTCGTCTTTCAGTCGAGGGGCGATTAACCCTCAACTGCTATGGTGCTTTATATTTACTTTCAGGGTGTGGAAGAGTCATTCTTGACCCTGTGTATTTTTTCTATCAATTTCAAAAAAATTTAGTCTCTTGTACATCAAGAATTTCTTTTTGGTAATCAAACTACACAATGAAAATGAATTTATTTTATTCCAAACATGTAGAATAAAGAAATAATAAATTTTTCAGAAAACTTCGAGAATTAATATATCTTCGAGAAAAAACAACTACGAAAATAATAATATTTCACTCGAATCTCGCTTTGGAATGATTTTCTGCTGAAGCGTATGGCAGTCAAATGTAAAAAAATGAAACGAGGAAAATTCTAACAAACATGTTTTATATGGTACTATTTCCTCACAGTTTATATTGATCACAAATTTGGCACAGTATTCTGGCCGAACATTGATTGTTTCAAACAAGTTTTTTCACATTCAGCTTATGAATTGAAATGCTTATTATCGTTGTGGGGACATAAAAACACCTAGTTTCGTTTTGGAGTCTTATAAAATCTTTGGTTGGTTCCACTGACTTCATGACGTTAATGGTATGGCAGGGTCAAATTTGCCCCTAAGCCCGGTGTCACGGTTTTATGACAGTCGCAAACATAAAAATTACTCGCGTATGTTAGTCATATCAATACGCTAGGAGAATAGCTGGAAGGAGGAGGTATTAGAATCATTCCGTATCTGGCTATGGTAATTTGATTTGAGTAGGGTCAATATTAACTCTGACATACCAGTTAAGGGTTAGGTTGAAGCATAACACACTACAAAATAAACTGCTCCACATGAGTTAAGTTACGGTTTCGCTCGTGCGTCGGACGCATGCAGTGAATGCGAGCAGCTACTGCTCGCGTCCGCTGTGACGTCGGAGTGGTTTCCTTATCTGCAGTCAAACTACTCGGCCGACAGTCGACAGTGAGAATTCGAAGATGGAGTGTACTTGCGCTTCATATTACGGAAGAAGAGGAGAATGAAATTATTTTAAAATACAGTGTGACACAGACTCATGGTACACCCCCATTTTCTCCTTTGTTTCTGTAGTAATATTTTTGAAATTTGGAACATTGAATAAACTCACTCTAGGGCACTTTTTGACATATTCAGAAAAAAAATCCAACTTCTGGTTTTTCCGGAAATCACATCAACTTTCGATTTTCAAATGGGACACCCGGTATATTATTACATTTTTGAAATCTCTATAATTTTCTCAATCTAATGATACCTCAAAGTTGATATTTCATTCGTCAGAACGCCCATTTTATTTTTCGATCTAGAGAGCCATGAACTCCCTAAAATTATTCCAAATAATCAACATAATGCTACACTATAGTAATTTCGATTTAAAAAGTATCGTGGTTCGAAATACGTGCCAAAAAAGTAAACCAAAAGCTTTTTTCACTGGAAACTCCGTTTTGTCAAATGGTAGCATAATGGTACTCTGACGTCATTCGAAAGTACCATCGGTGGGGTATCCATCCATATCAACTATTTTTCTGTATAACCAATACGAACACGATAATGGAGTTCAGACGAGTTTAAGTATCTCTCGGTTCAATCCAAAGTTGATGTCATTTCCGGAAAAATCGGAAATTGGATTTTTTCTAAATATGTCGTGCCCTATAGTGAGTATATTCAATGTTCAGAATTTCAGAAATATAGCTACAGAAACAAGGGAGAAAATGGGGGTGTACCATGAGTCTGTGTCACCCTGTATATGAAAAGAAAAAATAAGAAAAGGCATGCTGTGCATTTGATGTATAAGAAAAGGAAGAAAAGGAGGATTTGCCAGAGTAGATGCATTCGCAGTCCGAGGGTCAAATTGCCTGGCAAGAAAAAATAGTTACAGGAACGTAGGGTTCGGAATAATTAATATTCAATTATATGAAACTGTTTTATATTCACATAAAGAGTTCAAATTGAAAATGATAAAGGAAAAATTTCCTTTTACTTGTTTTTCCTTCAATTTCTGTCGCGATCTTTCTCCATACACTGTCTTTCAGCATGAGAAGCATCATACAAACATCTATTTGTGGAAACTAATTCAATTAGTTTCATTTCTTCATCCGTCGAAAACTTTTCAACACTCATTTTCTATCATTTCGATAAATAATAACAATTTTAACCTCTATATAAATTAATTCACGCTGCAGCGACGTCGCACAGACTGGTATTGCAAGCAGTGGGGCGTTTGGATGCTGCAGCCACTGCTGCGTTGACTGCAGAAGCGGAACCGCTTCTTCGCTGTTTCCTATGAAAACAGTCTATACAACAATCGCAGCAGCCAGTTTCGGCGGTCGCTGCATGCGTCCGACGCACAAGCGAAACCACCGTACCTTTAGAGATATTGACTTAAATTGCAGAAAAATATGGTTTTGATGAGATTTTGGGATGAGAATTATATTAATATGATTTCGAGGAAATGAAATTGAGTTTAGCCTGTAGGTCTACAGCGTATACAGAGTGGTTTAGAAAAATCGGGTATGATAACGAAATTTTATTCCCAGAGAATTCAAGCATTTAAGGACAATCAATAAAATGTATGACCTTCATTGCATACTATACACGAGGTAATTGAACATTTCTTGAGGAAAATGGTTCCGTAAACAGGGCAGAAGCTCTCATATTTATTTATTTTGAGAGAACACAAACAGGCTCTAAGCCCAAAAACAGCGTTCACAAAATAAACATTAATATACTGTACCTACATAAGTGATAAACAAGGTGCAATATAGGTAAGAGCTAAAAACTCTTAGATCATTTAAGGATTGTAGGGTAAAATGATGATTATCTAATCTTCTTTGAAGCATATCCCATACATGTTCTATGCAATTTAAATCTGGTGAGTGCTGAGATATTGGTAAGTGTGGAATACCAAGCACCTCCCACGCATTCTCAACTATGGCTGCAAGGTGCGGCCCAGAGTTATCGTCTAGAAATTGAAAAGTTTCACCAATAGAAGCGTGAAAATTTGGCGAAACATTGTCAATGTCATACTCCCTATAGTGTAAGGCGGTCAGATACCCAGGACAAATGTGTAGATGTGTGAGCCCGTTGAAACATATCCCGGCCCATACCATAACACTTTTCCCTCGGAATGGATGGACTTTTTGGACAAAGCGACGATTACAAGGTTTGCGTGGGATTGTCCATACCCTTTTTCTTCGAGAATCTAAAAATCGTCCATATCTGGATTCATCAGTGAAAAGGACACTACGTCATTGATCGCTCCAATTGATATGTTGCCTTGCCCATTCAAGTTTTTGACGCTTATGGAGAGGTGTTAATGGAACTCCTCCCAATAGACGTCCAAAACCGAGATTCGCCTCTCTCAAACGTCGTCTGATGGTTTCGATGGAAACTTGAACTCCATCTGCATGTTGAAGAGTATTTCGTAGCATTCTACATGTAGATGTAGGGCTTTCTTCTCGCCGAAACGGTGATGAAACGATCCTGAGCAGGTGTTGTTTTTCGTCGCCCACCAAGCCTTGGTCTTTCCAACACGGAACCTGTTTCCCTGAACCTATTCCAAAGTTGAGATATCACACTTTGGCACACTTGGAGCATTTCCGCTACAACAACCGGAGTTAGGTAACCCTGTAGCATTCCGATAACTCTATTAGTCTCAGCGTTTGTAAATTTACGTCTTGGCATTTTCAGAAAACTGTTTCAAATCGAAGCCGTTTCAAAATTAGAACATTCATGAAGCATATGCAAATAACCAAACTTCAGAAAAAAGGCGACCAGATTGACGAAATATCTCATACTGATTTTGATTGGGATTTTGGTTGTTATTGAGTTTCAAATGATTTTACAGTAATTTTCTCGAAGATCACCCAGTTTTAAAAACGATTGAATCCGATATCCCTTACTCTTATGGAGCAGTATATTTGAAACTGATATTTCCTGCAAATCTGATATATAAACACAACTAAAAATATAATAAAAAATTAATATTGATGACTCCTTGAAAGTATAAACATAAATGAGTTTCAAATTCTGAGAAATAATCAATTCACAAATAAATTGAAGCCAACTCAATTAAGTGAGTAGATTAACGTCAATTCAATAACTAATAATGTTGTTCCTAACCGACAAAATAGAATTGAATAAAGCAGACACTATAGAAAAGAAATTTCATTATTTCTATTCAGAATTTTTTCTATAATTCATGGACTCATTTTTTTCGAATAAAATAGGTAGGTATGTGATAATTTTCTGGGATATTTCAGTCAGTAACCTAAATTAGATAGAATTATTATAAAATAAGGACTTTAAATATTTGCGTGAAGGGGAAAACAGTTTCATAGAATTAGAATTCGTTTGTGACACCTGTCATAAATTTTTAATGAGGTCGCTCAGAAGTATTCGTAGTTAAATTATGTGCTCACCCTTTCAGTCAGTTGAACTAATATTGCAGATTCACCCTGATGAAATATTTCTTCAATATTCCACGGTTTGCTTCGCTGTTGACAAAATTCGTTCCCATTCGTCTTCGCGGATGGAAGAATTTCCCAATAAGAAGATGTCTCGTGCATTCCGATTCGGGAAACTGGGAAATAAGGGTTACCAAATCAATCCTCGTTATTCTGTTTCATCCCGCCGATTCGAGAAGAGTCTAAAGTAGATGCAGAGTAGAGTAGAGTCTGGCCTGTACCCGAATCCATTCCATTCTCGATTGGAAGGATTGGCTTCAGAGAAGGTATAAAACGGTGATTCGGGGCATTGAGGCTCATGGTTGGAGTTATATATTATCCGCGATTCTTGGAAGGTGGGGGATAATCTCAAGATATCTCTTCTGGATTTGTAGGACGCGGGCCTCGAAGTTAATATACTCGATATTGAATATCAGTGGGACATAATTGTTTTCTTTTTCTCGGAAATCTTGCGAAATTCGTTCGGAGGACTAAAACCAAACAAGAATATTTTCATGTGAAATGTTGCCAAGGCGAGAGTGTATTTTTTCACATTATCCAAAAAATGTCAGATCTCATATTGGTAGTCATGTGCTCTGCTAACTTTACACTCTTAAATTTTGCAGGTCCTTATTTCGAGAACTCTTCATTTAAGTTAAAATATGAGACTTGCTGTACTATAAAAACTGCTGTATAAGAGAAGAGTTATGAACAGTGAATTAATTTTTCACCTTACGCTCACGTGGTCGTAGAGAAACGGCCAAGTCTCTCATTCTGACTAAGACGTACAGTTTGTGAAATACGGACTTGTTAAGCATTTGTCAATGTGAGAAATGTGATCTCCACTAGGCAATTTTCTAAATGAAAATGTTTTTCGTTCGTTTTAACTTCTTTTGCGAGTTTCTTGAACTGTCCGTCTTCATCTATAATGCTATAAAATCCGAACAATTGAACCGAACGCAGTCAAAATTTGAAAGCGCGTTCTTCAACATGTTATGCCTCAACACCTGAAGTGATTTTTATATGAGATAAATACAGTCTGAATTATGTACGATGTATTTGAAACGTAATGGGAATTGGTTGTCTTCTTTTGAAAAGAAAATCCGATATCAAATTTCATCAGGCGCTGCCATAACTACAATTTTTTGTGGAGTGGGGGGCAGCTGGGTTTAATAACCATTGTAACGAATAATTAGAAAATTGGGGTTTTTTGAGCTTGAAAGGTATTTGCTTACCACATATAGGAAGTTTCCATTACTAATACACTTCGCGAAACAATTAAAGGAACAGAAAATTTTTCAAATTTTTTTTTCAACAGGCTGTATGTCAGTGAAAAATGTCCATGCAATCATCAGATGAAACACGAAGAAAAACTTTTGAAAATTTTTATCTTTTTGCTCTACGCTCACGGTGAATATTTTCCTAGCTACACCGATGCAAATGTCGGATAACCTGTTCGTTCAGCTCTAATTTGCTTTTTACGACTTTCGAGATATTCAGTTTTTAATGCAAAAGGTTCGTTTTTCACTCAACTGTCAAAAGGCGATTTCTTTTCCTAAGGAAAATTTTTTACAAAAATATGTTTTGTTCTATAAAAAACAATTTTGTTTTCACCTGTTACAAAGAGCACAAAAATGTCATTTTGTCATGTTTGGTTAATGGACTGTATCATCTTGAATATTGGGGAAAAGCTTAGGTTATTAAAAAATTTGGCAGCGTGATGTTCCTCAAATCGGTAGATCGATCGGTTCATTGAACATTTGAAAAAATTAAGAGAACAAGGTTTTTTTTCCTTGAACTTGACCTAATCTTTTCAAATGGGTTGTTTTACCGGAAAAAAAATTGGTTTGTAAAACGAGGTATTAGAAAACGAAAAAATTTTGTCGACCAGAATTTCGCTTAACGAGTACCGTGGGCAGTTTAAATTGATTCCATGATTTTTTCTGAGGAAAATGAAGGTTCAAATATATCCGGTGTCCATAGCTCCAGTGGAGGTGAGTCAGGAATGGTCTCTTCTTTAATTAAAAATTCCTTTTTCATCTTATTTTACTTTTAGAGACAAATTTAACGAAATTCTTCGAATGTTAATTTTTTTTCCAAATTTCGGAAATTATTGAAAATTGAAAAACAAAAAACTTTTTATAATTCATTTAAAAAAAAATTGAATGGAAAGTGAAAAAATAATGTAATTATTGATTGAGTAAAAAAATTAGGTCAAGTTTAAAGGAACAAAAACCTTAATTTTTCCAAAATTTCAATCAACCGGTTCAAGAAAACTGCTGAACCGATCGATCTACCGATTCAGGGTGGACTTCGAGGAACATCAGGCTGTAAAAGTTTTCTATGATCTAAGCTGTTTCGCCATATTGACGAAGATAAAGTCCATTAAACAAAAAATGGTAAAATGGAATTTTTTTGCTCTTTTCTACGTTCATATGACAGGTGAAAAAAATTCCTTTCAAATTGAACAAAACAGATTCATGTAGGGAATTTTTCTGTGAAAGAAGCATTTTGGCTCGATAGGCAATCAGTCTAGTTCCGGGGATATCGGCAGTTGAGTTAAAAAGGAACATTTTGCATTCAAAACAAAATATCTCGAAGGCAAATGGTTATATCTGAAAGTCATGAAAGCAAATTATAGTTGAATGAATAGGTTATGTGACATCTGCATCGGTCGAGCTCGAGAAAATTTTTTCATGAGCGTAGGGGAAAGAAAAATTTTGAAAACTTTGTCTTCGTGCTTTATCCGATGATTGCATCACTACCGGTACTCCGAAAAATTGTGAACCAATTAATTCAGAAACAAACGTCTTCAAGTTTCAAAAGTTAGTTTATTTATTTTTCATAAGACCATTTCACACATTGTGTTGAAAATCACCAAAAAATTTTGATTATTTTTCTGTTCTTTTTATGTTACTCGAAGTATAAATTGACAATATTTGAAAAATTACGAATTTAAAATTATTGTATGAAATTTTTATGTGCACCATTTTTCAGGATTTCGATACTCATGGGGGGGGGTAGTTACACACTCCCCCCCCTAAAACTTGAAACTTTCAACCCTCAACCCTCAGAACCAGGGGTTGTAATAGTTTATATGAGCCAATGTTAAAAAAATCTATTCAACAATTTTGAGGGAAAATTGAGCTCACATTTTGAATAAGGGGATAAAATTAAACTCTCGTAAAACGCCTCATGTGTATTTAGACCAAATACAATTTCCCTGTAATAACCTCGACCAGCAGTTTTCATTGTGAAATTCCCCGTTGTGATCATTATATAATGATGGGATTCTTCATACAATAGTTTTTTTTTGATGACAGCTCTCATCGCCATCGCAGTTTGAACCAAGGTAGATAAAGGTATATTTCAATACTTCGTACCTACATTGTTGCTTTTGAACATGAATTGTGAATTAGTTTGACTTGAATTAGATTTCACAATAATTATATTTCATTTAGTTATTATTGGGCAGGAAATTAACAAAATGAAAGGATTTTGGATTTTGTAATAAGCATCATACAAAAAGAATTGAAATACAACCAAAAACATTTTCATGTAAAATATTGCTGACTCGAGGTCCTATTTCTAACATTGTCAAAAAGTTATCACATCTCATGTAGAGCCAAGCTACTAACTGTACACTCTTGATCTTCAGAGGTCCTTATTTCACAAAGTCTATGCCTTGGTAAAGATAACTATAAGAACTATTGTATAACAGAAAAGTTATAACCAGTGAATGAATTTTTCACCTCACGCTCACATGGCGAAAAAAAAACGGCCGAGGCACTTATTTTACCAAGGCATACTGTTTGTAAAACAAGGAAGTTGAAGAGTGTAGAGTTATCAGATTGGCTTTATATGAGATCAGATAACTTTTTGACAATGTGAGAAATACGGCCTCGTCTTGGCAATATTTTACATGGGAACGTTCTTGGTTGGATAATTATTCCATGATCTACCTCGAGTCCAACTTATTCTAAATCCATGTTCAAAGTCAACAATATTCCAAAAAGAAATACACACATCGTCAAAAATCTTTGCCCCCTAGGTTTCTCAAGAAATAAACCATCTATATGTTCTATATGAACATTTTCCCCCATTTCAACTGAAATATATTTGGTAGAAAATCGTTATTAGCTACTTTTTGTTTTATGCAGGATGAGACAAAACATGAAAAAATCTCAATTTATCGATAATTTTTTTCTATATGTTACAGCTATTCCACAACTGATTCAATATTCAATACTCCTAATAACCACCTTTCCTTTCAATCATCTGAAAAACACGCTTAGGCATACCATGAATCAAGTTATTAGTGAAATTTTCTGGCATATCCTTCCATTATTCTTGAAGCGCTGAACTCAATTCACGAAAAGTTGAAGGTGGGTTCTGGCAATTGGATATTGCCCTTCATAAGTACTCCCATACCTTCTCAATTGAATTCATGTCTGGTGAATTCGATAGCCATGATTTACCAAATTTGTTGCGCAGAGGAACAAGGATTGTTTCAATTATATTCTCTATGTAGATGGCACCAGTTATTGTTGTTTCAAAGATAATATGAGGGGTAATACGATCTAACATTACACACCCCAGCACATAATTGATCGACCTTGCAAACCTCTGCAAACCCTATCGATTATCACTTTGTAAACTGAATAGTGACTCGTGCGCCATTGTGGTAGAAGCCAGTCTTGGTGGTATTAAAATAAATAAATAATTGTTCTCATTAGTCTGGAGTGAATGAATTTGGCTATTATAGCAGTAACAATCTTTCAAAGTAAACCCAGTATATGCGAATTCGAAATCCCAAGCCCTTTTAGCATCTGCAAAGATATACAGGTATGTAAATTAAGAAGTTCAGGGTATTTTCGGTTCAACCGGAAGTATATTATAATCGAAAAAAATGTGCATCAGGTGTGCCAGTACACTTACCGGCTAAATGTCATATATATTGTCCTTTTCGTTCAAAATATATTTACTTGGTTCCATAATTCAACCCTGTTTGTCAGGTCTTGTGAATTTCCATTATGGCTCCTGCCTCGACCATTAACGAAGAAATAAATGATTGGTTAATTGGACGCCTGACGTTGGATAAAAGCCTATTAATATGTCCCATGAAATGAAAACACGTATTCCTAGAACTAACTATATGAAATCAATTTATGTTCTCCGGATAGAGTGAAAATTATTAGTATATTCTAAAACAAGTTACAGGAGGGGCTCCTATTCAAACACGAATGAGAAGCTCGAAAACGAGAGTTTTCGTACGCCTTCTGCAACGAGTACTAGACGATATTTTCTCTATATCAGTCAAGTTTTGTGAAAGCGGAGTTCGATAAAATAATCGAGTGCGGGCAAGATACTCTCTGCACAAGATAGGAACATTATTTTTTCTACGACCGCACATTGAAAATAATATTTTATTTCAACATACAAAACATTTCATGAGAATCCGTAATACACATGAATTCTACATGTCGCCACCATGGTACTCTCATCGTTGACGCTCGTTGCATAGAGACATATCATAATTCAGTTTATTCCCAAATGAAAGTGTGCGGGTAAGACCTCTGCTAATACTTTCCCGCACTAGTCCACTTTTCGTTATGGGTTTTTAACTGCTTGATATGTTTGTCGAGAGTTCAATTATTAATAAAATTGAAGAGCTGGTTGTTCCTCTGAATATTGAAGAGTCTGCAAGAAGAGCAAATCTGGAACTCCTACCTAAAAAATCTGTTCAGCAGTACGATATTGCATATAACAATTTCCTGGCATGGCGTAAATTGAAAAATGTACAAGGGAACTTCATACTCAGAAGAAAAATCGAAAATATTGAGTTCATCAACTTTGTGCAGCAAATTTTCAATGATAAAGTCAAGCGCCCTTGTTCAAAATGGTGTGGAAGTAAGTAATTATTTTAAGGTAATATTGCACATTTGAAACGGAAAAGTGAAGGATATCGTTTCAAAAATTAGAAAATTCTCACTCGTGAACAAGTTGAAAAGTTTATAAAAGAGGCACCAGATGGAAAATACTTGATGGTTAAGGTTGTGACTATTTTCGGATCATTTGGAGTCTGTCGGTGTGAGGAATTTTGTGATTTATCAGTGAAAGACATCGATATAACAAATGAATCACTGGTTATACAAAATACAAAAACGAAAAACAGTCGTTCTTTCGGTATAATTGGGAAGTATGTATACTATTGTCATAAGTACTTTACACTGCGGCCTTCTGTCATAAAACAAATTAATATTAAATGCACTGCCAATCCAATTGGCACCCAATTAATACATTTGGGAAAATTTCTTCTATTGTTGATGTATTCCTCAAATTGTCAAAATCAAAGCAATATACAGGACACTGTTTCCGGAGATTCTCCGCTTCTTGCTAGCAAAAACAGGAGCAAATATTACGGATATAAAAAAACATGGTGGATTGAAGTTTACGAGGGTAGCCGAGGGATATGTTGATCATTCCGTTGCATATCAGCACCCCAGAGGTAAAGTGTGTTAAGTCGCATTTTTCCGACAAGAGGTATCTATATACAATATTGGATTCAAATAAGTAAATTCTAGCTAGTGAAACACATTTTCAAGTCCCTAGGTGTATCAATTCGCTAAATAATGACAGAAAACATTCTTTGGAACAATAATCGAACTGAAAAATCTATCTATTGACTAATTTTAATTTGGTGCCTTAACACACTTTACCTCTGGAGTGCTGATATAGAAATGTCATTGCTGAAAAAATTCTCCTAACCTCAACAGATTTTGGATCATCATCATCCAATATTGTACTTCCGGTTTCTGCAAGTACTGATGGTGTTGATGATTATAATAATGTGTTGCGAAGCTTTCTAACGTCACAGGGCATTAATGTTAGTAACTGTTCTAGTTTTACGATTAATATTGAAGTTTATGAGTAATGATCGTTAAATATTTAAAATAAAACTTTGCAATTGCTCAATTTTTTTCATCTGATTTCATCCAAAGAGAATGGAGTGCTAAAAATATTTTTAACACGATTCCACGTAAATAATCAATTTTAACATTGATTGCTGTCATTAAAAATGTCACTTTTAATGGCAGTTGTACAAAAAACAGTTTTTGATCAACAAAATAAAAAAAGCTTTTCATTTTGATTTATATCTTTGTCTGAAGAACTTGATATTCCACAATTGTTACCTGTGTAGTTGATTTGAAAAAAACTTCGGTTTGGGGTATACATATTACTATACAGATTTGAAGAGAAATTTTAAATCTTCCATCACAGTTTCCACGGAAGTTGAATGAGCCTGCTTAAATAATGTTGACCGAAAATGGTTTTTTTCAGAATTTTCGATATTCACACTCAGAAGTATTTCATGATATATTCTTGAAATTGTCTGAAAAAAGTCTATTGGAAAACATCATAGCTCTATGTGAAAGAAAAATTTTTTTTTAAATTTCTCTAAAATTTGAAACGGCACTGAAATTTCGATGGCACCGGTGAAATGTACTGAAAAAACTATCCTAAGGATGTATTCATTTTAAGATCGTTTTGGCAATGCTGCGGAAGTTATATCCAATCATAAACCGATTTCAAGCGAATAACCTGGTCCTCATTGGTAATTACCAACTAGGACCAACTGCATTCAAGCGACTTCGGTCATTGTAGGTTATAATCATTTTACAAGGAATATCCCTGAAGACTATAACCGCAGGCAGGACCGTAGATAACCGCGGTCATTACTGGTTATTCGCTTGAAATCGGTTATAATAATTGGCCAAATTCCAAAATCACCCTGCAGCATGGAAACTAGGAACCAAACCGACTTGCGGTTTTCAGCAATTTATAATTCTCAGAAAAAGAGAACATGACATCATATTATATATCACGTTTTTTGTATCTCGCCTAATTTAGGAGATGTACAAAGTAATAGTAAAGCACAAGTAAAAGGCTCACCCTGTATTAACCGTGCATGGATAATGAGTTATTGAATGACTGTTTATTACCGCCTGACGAGTATTTTTTTCGTATGAAAAAATTCTTTTGAAACTGCAACGTTGAGTTATGGGAGATTACTGTGACCTCATTTCAGATAAAATAAAAAAACTTTCGCGAAATATTCAGAATGTAACGTCAACATGACAGTTCGTGGGCCACCATCTCTGGAAAGAAAGCTCGATTTATTTCAGCTCGGCAGTTGACATCGTGAGAATGTAAACAACTTCATCATGTGTTAGCATCTGGATTTTTTCTGACTACTTTCTGGGTTGTTTACCCCGTTTCTTCCCTAGCGTATGTTCGTGAACTTTCTCCTCCCATGTCTGTCTAACGGATTTTCGTTCCGGCGGTCATTCCATATTTTTCCAAGAAATAATAATATTTCACTTTTTACTGCATGATAAAATGATCGAATCTGGAAAATTAGTGGGGATGACGTTCCAATTTTCCAGTCTCATGGTTGTTTGTGTGCTCGATTTTATTTTTATTATACTATTATCTTACCGGACTGGCATCGTGTTAAACGCTAGTGGCGTATGTCTGAGTCAGCCCCACAACTTATTTATTTTTGGTCAAGTACTGGTGATGGCAGATATATAGAACAGGGTGGGCTTTTCAGAACTAGACAGACGAGATAGCAGGCGGAATGAACAACTTTTGAGAAAAGTACACATCCATATCGCTTCAGGCTTCATAGAATTACAACCCCAAATTTCGAATCTCGAATTGAATTTTTTGTGATTTGATTCATTTTTTATTTAGGAATAATTAAGTTCAAATTTTAAACAACATCGGTGAATTTAATCTTGAAAGTTGTTGTGATAAGACTTTCAAAACTTTTTGCCTTCTGTTTTGATGTAATTAACTCTGAGTTTCAACTGTTCATAGTATTCTTCAGTTAAACTGTGCAGTTCAAAGAATTGAGTAGAACTGTGACTGAAATATCTACTTACGTTCAGTTTCAACTGGAAGTTCTAACTGTACAGTTGAAACTGTACGTGAGTGGTCGGTATGCAACAATTTTTTTAAAAGATTTGGCTCCTGACGAATTCATGTTCAAATGTTTACGCGAGGGCCATTCTTCTATTATTTGAAAAAAATTCAATTTTTTTTTCATTTTAGAAAGTGGGAGACCAATAGCAAGTAGCCTTGTTGATTTTCAATATACAATATTTTTCGGTGACTGACTATTATCTTTGGTAACAAATATAAACAAACTGCTCCACATGAGTTTGGGATATTGACTTAAATTGCAAAAAAATATATTATAAATATATTTTGTGATGAAAATTCATAGTGATAAGATTTCAAGTTGCAGGAAATTAAATTAATTTTAGCCTGTAGGTCCCTGTATGTATGCAGGGTGGTTAACAAATAATCGAGTAAAATGACGACATTTTATTCCCAGAGAATTCAAGCATTTTAAGACTATCAATACAATGTATGGCCTTCAGGGGCATTAATAACAGCTTGAAATTTTTTTGCATATTACACACGACGCTGTTGAACATTTTTTGAGCAATTTCCTTCGACAAGTGGGGCAGAAGCTCTCTCAGATCATTCAAGGATTCTGGGGTAGGTTTATTCATTTAGTTACTCATTTTTTTATGGTTGATGCTTATCTAATCTTCTTTGGAGCATATCCCATGCATGTTCAATGCAATTCAAATCTGGTGAGTGCGGAGGTATTGGTAAATGTAGAATACCAAGCTCCTCGCTAGAAATTGAAAAGTTTCTCTAATAGCAGCGTGAAAATTTGGTAAAACATTGTCATTGACATGCTCCTTATAGTGTGAGGCGGTCATATTCCAAGGACAAATGTGTGGAACTGTGCGCCCGTTGAAACATATCTATCCATATCATCCAAATCATAACACTACTCCCTCGGAATGGATGAACTTCTTGGACATAGCAACGATTACGGGGTATGCGTGGTATTGTCCATACCCTTATTCTTCGAGAATCTGAAAATCGTCTATATCTATGTTCATCAGTGAAAAGCACACTACGCTATTGATCGTCCCAATTGATTTTTTCCCTTGCCTATTCCAGTCTTTGACGCTTATGGTCACGTGTTAAAGGAACTCCTTTTATTAGACGTCTAGAACCTAGATTCACCTCTCTCAAACGTCGTCTGATGGTTTCGATGGAAATTTGGAACCCATCTGCATTTTGGAGAGTATTCCGTAGCATTCTACACGTAGATGTAGGCTTTCTTCTCGGCGAAACGGTGATGAAACGATCCTGAGCAGGTGTTGTTTTTCGCACATCATGCCAAAGTCGAGATATCACTCTTTGGCTCACTAGGGACCTTTTCGCTACAACAACCTGAGTTAGGCCACCCTGAAGCATTCCGATGGCTCTAATAGCCTCAGAGTTTTTTAATTTACGTCTTGGCGTTTTCAGAAAACTCGTTTCGAATCGAAGCCGTTGAGAAACTGACTCCATTTCGAAATAAGAACATTCATGGAGCATAATATGCAAAGAACCGAACTTCAGAAGAAAAGCGACCAGGTTGACGAAATTTCTCATACTGATATTTATTGGATCGATTCAAGTTATTGTTGAGTTTGAAAAGATTTTACAGCGATATTCTCGAAGATAACATAGATATCAACACGATTGAGGACGATTGTGGAGCAGTACATTTTATTCTATTCTATTCCTGAAGAATCCAACATGTAACTTTTTTCTTCGTCACATTCGAATTTCAGACTGATAATTATATCATTTCTTTTATTACCACATAATTCTAGAATTACAAAACTCTTGTGATCTGGTGATTATATTAGAATGAAATTTGTGCCATTCTCATGTTGAAAATTCTTATTATTTGTACTTTTTCTTTTTCATTTTTCTATTTTGATTGAAAATTTTGTTAGCTGCTGTTTATATTTTCAAAAACACTTCTTATTATGTTCGATACCTTTTTCCGCTTTTCGTTGACTCTTTGGAATGACTAGATCTGATTTTGTCACAGCTTCTAAGTCACTGAACTTGTTATTATTCTAGCATTCATTCAACAACTTTGTTCAAATTTTAATAAAAATTTCAGACTGAGCTTCATGGAGCACGAGTTCAAGACAGAGTACCAAGAACTCCGGAAACAGTGCCAAGACTTCGCCACGGCCCTGCTAGACCACACCAGGAGTTCCTACGAGCTGGAGGTCCTCCTCAATCACGATCCCACTGGGCCAGCTTTCGAGCACGGCGACCGAATGCACCTCAACAGACTGAAATTGGCCGTTAAGCTCCGTCAGAAAAAGGTAAACGTGGCACGAAGCGCTCGAGATTTTAATCGATACAATCGGATGCCTCGATAGTTGGCTGTTTCTTGCGAGATGAGACCCTCCTTAAGTGAATTTCCGATCGGCTGGAAACTGGGAAATCGGGCTGTAATCCGGTTCCACTGTTTCAGAAATTAGAGCTTTGTTCATTTCTGAGGGGACGAATCCAACGGATTCTTTTTGTTGTCCCATGAACAAAGAAACGAAACTAACAGCCAATTTGTTCTGCAGGGTGTTTCGAAAAGAGGTGATTGAGTCTCTAGGGTAGTTAGAAAACTGGAAAATAATTGGGGTTTGTTTAGTAGACAATTTTCGTATCTCCATCCGTTTTCGGGAGAAAGGATGCCGAAGAAAAAACATTTACATATTTTCAATAATTTTGCCGAAACTACTGGCAATATTCTAATGAAATTCCATATGAAATGAAATGAAATGAAATGAAATGAAATGAAATGAAATGAAATGAAATGAAATGAAATGAAATGATTTAATTGATCCTTTTTGACACAAAGTGTATAGGACAACTCAAAGACAAATACAAAATTCAGAATTATGATTTACATGTCCATCATATACTCTTCTACACTATAATATGCTTTTTTTACCAATAATTCTTTCACCGTTTTCCCATATTCTCTTCTATTCAGTGCCCTCACTCTCTGTGGTAGACGATTAAATAGTATTATGCCTTTATACATAATAGAAGACTTGAATTTTGTGGTTTTATGCACTGGAATAGCGAGAGTGTCGGTACTTCTGGTCGAATAATTGTGGTAACTTGACAATTTGCTAAATCTATCTATATTATCTTTAATATAAATCAAGGCTCTATACATGTATATACAAGGAGCAGTAAGAATGTTGTTTTCTCTAAAAGCTGGTCGGCAGGAAGTACGTGGGTGTAGGCCAAGAATCATACGTAATATACGCTTTTGAGATACCAGAACTCTGTTAAAATCGACAGAGTCACCCCAGATTAAAATACAGTAATTTATATGGCTGTACACCAAACCATAATAGAGATTCAATAGAACTTCAAGAGGCAAGGAATTCTTCAATCGATATATTATATAAAAAGATGAGCTTAGCTCCTTACAAACTTTTTCGACATGTTGGCACCACCTCAAATTTCCATCAACATAGACACCTAGAAACTTGACCATTTCTTTTGCTTTCAATGATATATCATTGTAGCAGATATCAAATGTGCTGTCATTTGCACTTCTCAGCGCAAATCGAACACATTCAGTCTTGTCAATGTTCATGATCAGGGCATTTTCCCTGCACCAGTTATCAAATTGATCGATTAGGGACACACAGACGGCTTTGAGATTTTTCCGATCTGAAGCAGAGACAGCAATTGACATATCATCAACAAAAATGATTAATTTGATCGAGATTGCTACCAGATGTTCAGGTAGATCATTTACGAAGATAATGAAAAGCAGTAGTCCCAATATAGAACCCTGTGGAACTCCCAGCTCACAAACACGCCTGTTGGACCACTGGCTGTTCACATTCACAGACATTGTTCGCCCTGTTATGAAGCTGCATACCCAATCCAGAAAAACCCCTCGAAAACCCAGACTATAGAGTTTATTCAGAATGAATTCAGGTGTAATACAGTCGAAAGCTTTCGAGAGGTCAAAAAACAAGCCTGCTACTTGAAAACCTTTATCGAGAGACTCATAGATAAACTCAAAAAACTCAACTGAGGCTGTTTGGGTTGATCTTCGTTCTCTGAATCCATGTTGTCATCCCGTTAACATGAATATGTTCTGGAAGATGATAAATCAAACGTTTTGTTTTTATGTCTGCCCCTCATAGAGGACGCTAGTTACACGGGTCGTACAAAGTAGTATCGAACTCAACTTTCTCAATATTATATTTGTTGAGCAAATTTCCAAGTTAACTCAACCAGCTTTTTATTTCACACCATGAAGGTACTCTTGATAACAATCGAACTGTTTACCGTTTTCAAAATATTTATATTCAAACTTATGAAGAAGTAACCGGTGCTATAAAGTATTGATGAAGTTGTTGATTATTAGTATTATTTGTAAGTTACCAACATGGAGCTCCACCGCACTTTGATAGAAGGTGTCGTAATTTTCCAAATGGATGGATTGGTAGAGATGCAGAAGCTCAGATTCATTGGCCTCCTCATGTCTCCTAGGTCATGCGATTTCAATCTCTTATCTTTCAGAATAAGTTTATGGTACAGTGGTTAATTCACCCCAAGAATCGAAAGGCAGAATGCCAACCAATTCAACACAATTCATGCACAATACGAAAATGAAAATTGAGAACAATGAAAAACTGGGGAAATTAAAAACAGGTAATCGACATGAAAATATACAGGATATTTCAAAAAAGAGGTGACCCCCTGTCTGGAAAAGATAAGATGCTGAAAAATAATAGCAGTTTTGTCAAATTTTCTTTTCGCCATTCGTATTCAAGATACAGGGCCTTGAAAAAAAAATATATATATTTTTTACGATTATGTCGAAACTTCAGGCAACAGTGTATTGAAATTTTATACGAAAATGTTCTGGAAGCTGATACATTTAGTGAATGTATTTTGATGTCTGACTCTCATAGAGCGCCCTAGTTACACGGTTCGTAATAAGTTGTTTTGAACATAACTTTTTTGATATTAGATTTATTAAGCTAAATTTTGAGCGATCCTAAACATCATTTAATTTTCCATCAAAAAGGTACTCTTGATGAAACTCGATTATCTGCATCGTTGTTTTTTCAATTTTCTTTTCATCCTAGAAGGCGGGTCACATCTTTTAGAACACCGTGTATGAAAATAAAAGAAAAGACCGAAATGAGAATGAAAAATGAACGGAATGTATTATAATCGACATCTACCAAACCAGATATTCTTGAATTGCGTTTTGACAGGCTTTGGTTTCCTTTGATATTCATAGATATATGAACTACAGAATCATCTCATGGTATTGAAAAATGAGTGTTCTTCTGTGTATCAGAAGTTGTGTGCATTTATTTTTTTGAATATGTCATTCGATATACACTGCGCAAAAAAATTAAATCACATTATGAAAATCTCAAATTTTTTCTACATCTAAAGGTGTACATAATGCTAATTATTTTCATCAGAATTATGCCTGCATATGTTAACCACTTTCGAAGTTTTCTACAATACAAATGTTTTTTCCCAGCAGGAATGAAAAAAGATGATATTACATTATCAGAATTTGAAAGTATTGGCTCCATTCTACAATCAGTTGTTCTCGATCAATTCTAGAGATCAATAGTTTTTCTTTCGTTCGATTTTGTACACTCGATCGCTATGCAACGCGAAACACGCAATTCGACCAAAGAGGTATGTGCTCAAGCGGTAGTTTTGCGAGAAGATGGGTGAACATACTCAAGAATTGCAAAAAGGTTGGGAGTTTCCCATACAAGTGTGTCCAGAATGTTGCAGCTATTCCAGGTATGGAGACAGGTATGAATGTCCGAAGACCAGGACAGCGTAGACTACGGGTAACAACTGCCATTCAAGAATGTTACTTGAGAGTTTCTTTGTTGAGACAACTGTTTGCAACCCCTCGCCTCCTCCAAAATCAGCTTGAGCAAACTCATGGGGTGCAAATTAGCACTCAGACAACAAGAAATCGCCTCAGAGAATATGATTTAAGTCCTCGTGTCGTGGAAAGAGACCCAGCTCTTACCGCAGCCCATCGAAGGGCGCATTTGGAGAGCATATCCATTGGAAAGAGGCCGATTGGGAAAGAGTTCTCTCCACAGATGAGTCTAGATTTTGCCTCTACCATTGTGATCGACGTTCTCTTGTATACAGACGTCCACATGAAAGATATGCTCAGTGCATTTTCCTGAATACTACTGGTTTCGGGAGAGGATCGATGATGGTGTGATGAGGTGGAATATCTTTGACTGCTCGCACAGATCTAGTGGTCATTGATGATTCAGCTGTAAATGCTGATAAGTATACATTCTTGAAGAGCATGCAGTGTCATATGCCCCATACATTGATGAAAATTTCATTTTTATGGATGATAATACCACACCCCATAGTGCGCGCATCGTTCAGGATTACCTTGAAGAGGTTGAAGAGTATCGAATGAAATGGCCAGCAAGAAGTTTAGATCTCGATCCGATCGAGCATGTTTGGGACAACCTCAATAGAATGCTGAGAATTTCAGAAAATCATCCGCTACCCTTGATGACTTAGGAATCCAACTCGGAAAAATCTGGGAAGGATTAAATCAGAACGTTTTGAGATCACTCATTTTAAGTATGAACCGTCGTTGCCGAGCAGTAATAAACGCAAGGGGTTGAAATACCAAGTATTTAAATCACTTATCAGCATTTCAGTATTTTGAAATTTCTTCATTGCTCTTCTTTCACTTAAGATTCGGTGAAATCCTGAAGTTCTTTTACGTTTATGTGTAGGCATTCGCATAAATCATGGATTATAATAAATATGAGTCGGGAACTGACTATGAAAGATTTTTATTAAGACCATCTAGGCTATCAGAAATGCTTTTTTGGTACCTCAGATATAATGTTGAATCCATAATTTCTCGCTCTTGAGCTAGCAGGTTCGAATTCAGAAAGAATGTTCGAAATTTGTCACCGAATTTCATTTTTGGCTGAAATTTTTATATCTACTCATAGGCACTAGTCGTATTACCTCAAGGCAATGAAATATCAATCATCATTAAGTCAGATGATCCCCAAACTTAATTTTTATAAATGACGTCTAATGTTCTCAAAGACTTCGCTGTAACTGACACGTCGAACATATATCAAACTGGGGAGCAGATGTGGAAACGCCGAGAAAATCGATCTCATCCAGTTATCTGAGTGATAAATACCCTTTTTCAGGCTCTTCCCATCAAGGACAGGCCTCGGAACAACCAGAGTCGACTCATTCTGGTTGATATTCGGCATAA
The DNA here is from genome assembly GCA_038502775.1 of Hippodamia convergens. Lineage (NCBI taxonomy): Eukaryota > Metazoa > Arthropoda > Insecta > Coleoptera > Coccinellidae > Hippodamia > Hippodamia convergens. Next base: position 5,280,500 of record CM076614.1, on the reverse strand, counting down.
TTTCAACAAGAAGATGAATCTCATTAGCTTATAAAAGATAAGATGCTTATATAATTCATTCAATTATTGGATGAAACCATGAAACCAACGAGTTTTTTTGTTCTTTTTCGAGAAAGTTAAATAGGTCTTGCAGAAAACCCTTCGTTTTTCATCAAGAAAGATCAACCTTTATAATTAATTTAAATTCTATCAGGCTGCTTAGTTGAAAGTCGTTTCTTTCGAGCTAATATTTTTTTCAGCTTCCGTATGTGGTTGCAAAACCTTCAGCGGAAATTAAGGATTTGCAGTTTTCATTTTGTTCATCCGAGAAAGAAATAAAATATGAATTCATCCTATTGTTCCAAGGAGAATATGATTTAACGTTTCAAATTTCAGCGTGTGATGACATATGATGATCAAGGCAATATTGTCTTGTCCAGGAAAAACGCTGTATAAGCTTATAAGCAATTATAGATATGGTTTTCACCCTATTACAACTCATTCTGAATGTCCAAATTAGATCTTTTCAGAATGAGCCGAATTCATTAACACTGTCGTGTTTATATTGTGTTGTAACTCATGCTATCCAGAATGAGTGTCGCGTAGATTCACACGCGTATTGTTGATAATAGCGCCAAGAGCGTGATTAAACAGAATATAGCTGTAAATTTTGGATATTGCCACAATCAACAGACCCTCGTTCGAACGGATGATTTTAATCGGAATTTATGTGTAGGATTAATGGATTATTCTCGAATTTAATTCGTCCTAATTGAAAATAGAAAAGTGAGTTCTCGAATCGGCGTATAGAAACTCTGAGGATTTCTGAGTTCACTGCGTCATATGCTAGAGTTATATTCTACCGTACACGACAAACATGTGCAAATTTAGGCTCCTGAAGAACATTATATTACTGGGTAGCGGCACCTTGTTGTATTATTTAAAGCAAAGGATATCATTTCGTTCAACAAATTTTCGAAAGTTTCAAGGCTGAAACCCAAATCGGCCATTAAATGATTTAATTTCACATTTCATGAATTTTTATCAAATGTTCCTTGGAATTTTTGAGATTTCAGAAACCAATGGAACCTATTGATAATCGTATGAAAATAACAGAAACACTTTTCTTTTATAAAAGGATATGGATTATCGTGAAAAATTTCATCAAATAAGCTACCTCATGATGCAATACTATATCGTGTATGCCATTCGAAATAAGAGAATGGTAGATTCTTGCATGCAAATATTTTGGGTAGAAAGTTAATTGTCGAAAACTACACATTTTCAGCACAAAACATGAATAGTTTTCCAGCAACATCTGATAGGTCTTCACAGTGAATCACCTTCTACAGGGTGTTTCGAAAAAAGGTGACGCCCTCTCTAGGAAAGATAGAAAACTGAAAAATATTAGAAGTTTGTTCAGTATAAAAATATTATAACGCCATCCGTATTCAAGTTACAGGGCGTTGAAAAAGATTTTGCCGAAACAACGCGAAACATTGCAATGAAATTTTATACGAATATCTTTTGGGAGCTGACACATCTAATGAATGTATTTTGATTTATGACTCTCATTGAGAGCGCTAGTTATACGGTTCGTAGTAAGTTATTTCGAACTTTCTTGATATTAAATTCATTTAGCTGAATTTTGAGAGATCATCATTTAATTTTACACCAAAAAAGTACTCTTGGTGAAACTCGATACTATGCACCGGTTTCGGAATTTGATTTGAAAATTATTAAGTAATAGGTGATGATGAATCCATTAATTGAACAAAAAATCACAAAAAATAAAAAACAGGTAATAACATAAAACAGAATCAAAGTAAAATAGTTGTTAAAAATGTCCCCCGATTTCACGAATACAAAATTTTATCCTTTTTCTTTAAGGAATCCATTAATCTTCTGATGGGTGGCGAGTCAGCCAAGAGGTAATTGAAGTGACGTGAATTCTGTCTTTCAATTCTTGAGGTTAATTTACCTCTGTTGCATAAATTTTTCTTCAAGGTACGACTAAACTGTTAAATTCAAGGGATTGAAATCTGATGACCGAGGAGGACAAAGAATCGGATCTTCTGCACCTCTACCAAATTATCGATTCGAAAAATTGTTACTCCACCAATTACGACACCTTCTATCAATGTGGGGCAGAGCTTCATAGTGCAAACTTATCGAAAATAATAATAATGAATGGCTTTATGAATACTTTAAAACAGCATTGGTTATGACTTCGGAAAAGATGTACAGTATCGAGTTCAGTCAGGAGGACCTTTTTGGTGTAAAATTGAATGATGACATCAAGAGAGTCTTCCAGGATTATTGGCGGTGGTCTATTACGAATTATTTCACCTAAAGTTTCGCCCACAACTGCGGTAGGCATCTTCATAGGATTCTTGGTCTGAGGGTGTTATTCGACCGCTGAATTTCCGAAAGTGATGCTGGATGCGATCCGTTGTTCCAACTTATACCCTGATCATTGGCGGGAGAAGGTAGTGAGTTTACGAGCGCGATGTTGTCTGGTAGATCGCTCCCACTTCGTATTGGCTTGATTTTGGTCTTCTCCAACACCGGCAACCATACGCTATGTACCAAAGGAGTTTCTTCCTTTCTGTTCATGTCGTTCTTATGTTTATATATCTCAATGGCTTCCATGTTCATCCTAGGATAGAAACTTTTGATGTTCGAAATAGCCTCTGCCTTTGAGAAATTAATATTTTGGTTATCTGTTAGAACATGTTCCTCTAGTGAGGATTTTTCTGGCTGATTAAGTCGACAGCATCTTTCATGCTCCTTAATTCTCGTATTGTACATTGGTACAACTAAGCGAAGTATCAATACGAGAATTAAGGAGCATGAACGATGCTGTCGACTTAATCAGACAGAAAAATCCGCACTAGCGGAACATGTTCTAACAGATGGACCCAATATTAATTTCTCAAAGGCAGAGGCCATTTTGAACATCAAAAGTTTCTATACTAGGATGAACATGGAAGCCATTGAGATGTATAAACATAAGAATAACATGGACAGAAGGGGAAAAAAATCTTTGGTACATAGCGCATGGTTGCCGGTGTTGGTTACGTCAATTGAACCATTTGAACCAATCGAATCCCTCATTTTGAAATGTCAACGAATCGCGGTGGCTCCAATTATTTTGACGGTGCAATCAAAGTTTTGTGAAACCAGCCCTGAAAGTATTAAGATCTCTTCCAATTTTTTCATATTTTCTGCATTCAAATGAAGAACCGTTACTACCCTGTAGCTAAACTGAGAGTGTAGAAGGAGTAAAGTTGAAGTTGTAAATATACCGAATGATGTATCATCAAATATTGAAAAAAAAAAAAAAAAAGAAAAATGAAAAAACAAGAAAAAATTTTTGAAACAGATAAATTCATAATAGTATCGAAATGAACTTCAATCTTTATGCTCTCATACATTTCATCACGGCCTTGTAAAGGCAGGCAATGGAAGTTTTTTTTGTTTCTTAATGTTATTTTTTTTTAACAACCCGACTTCACAGTCGGAGAGCCTGGTATGGGTACATTGATACAGGGTCACTATTTATATCTCAGTTAATCTTTTCAGTCCTCATGATGCTAAAGATCTATATAAGCCTTGACTTGAAGATTCTAATGATTGTATTAATTATTTTCAATTCATTTTTTCAATATTTCGAGGAAAAACAGGCACAACATTCAATGCATAAGGATATGAGCCAATTGGATGGGACAGAGATGGACAGAGTAAGTCATAAGCTTGCTGAGGTTAAATGGCTCAACATGGTGAATAGGTTCAAGCTTTCTGCATTGGTTCTTTATCACAGAGTATTGTTGACCGGAACTCCCTCATATCTCCATAGAAAAATAAGGTTTCGATCTGATGTACACAGTCTGAATCTTAGGAATCGTGGTCTTATTTCTGCCCCCTCCCCATAGACTTGCTCTATATGAGAGATCTTTCACGTTCAATGTCTATAAACTTTATAACCAATACCTTGATTTCAGAACTCTATCGGTATCTGCTTTTAGGTGTCGTGTCCGTGATCTATTATACAGTGAACAGTGTGCGCGCCGGTAGGCCGGGTCTTCAGGGCTTAGTTATTATTATCTAGTATTGGTACCTAATTATCATTGTTTCCTTTCTTGATATCGGGACATTCATTAATAATATGATTCATTTTGTTTGTTGGGCTCAGTATTTTTCGATTTTTATTTCTTTTCGAATTATGAATATGTGTTTTCTTCTCTTTCTTTTTTTATTCTATTTTTTCACAGGGTTTGAGTGGAAGAACAGAGGGCTCACACCCATCTGAACTCCGCCCTGTGAGTGTTGTTAGTGATGATTTTGTAATATCTTTTTTCTGAAATATTCAATAAAGGCCTATTATTATTATTATTATTATTATTATTATATTGGCTCATTGTCAAAGAATTTTCATTGATCGATTCAATTTTTTTTATTTCTTATAAAATAATATATTTAAACTTAAAACAGCCTCATTTGATTTATTTCTACGTTTAGATAAATGAGATCAATTACGAGTATGTTGATTTATTTACATTTTCATCATAAAGGTTCTTGATTCTCTCGCAATGAAAGGTATCAGCTAAACCAGTTGTAACTATCGTGCATAGATTAGATTTATGGCAATCGTCATCACAAAGCATGTCAGATCGAGGACCCGCTCTGTACTTCAATCTGTAACAAAATGAATATGTAGTTTGAGATCGATTGAAAAATCTTAAACAAGTTTATGAACTTACCTATTATATATTTCCAAGAGTGTCTTGTTACCTGCCATATCATCCACCAATCTACCGACTGATTGTGGTGCCATTGAAGGCAGACCATATGTTTCCTTGAAAGAATAAAGCTTGTACCAGTCAACGGTGGATTTTTCTGGATTCATATTGGCTTGTGTTAGATTGAATGTCCATTCCTCGAAATCTTCGACTTGCTGAACGAATGAACAAAACCTCATATTATTCAGGGGGAATCTTTCAAAGTTCAAGTACTCACGTAATTGCTTGTATTAACGTCATAAATTTTATAGCTCGGATTGTTGTCCACGAATGTCGATAAAGAGGCTCCATTGAAAGCTATTTGAATGGCTTCTGTTGGATTCGATTCATTGTAGAATAGGAAGAATTCATCTGCGTGGGTATGGCCATTGAATTGTCCACTGATTGTGTCGGAAAATCTGGAAAGGAGGCATCTTGAATATCATGATGTATCTAAACAAGAAGCATTTTGTGATACAATACTAACAAGGAAATGACAAATAACTTCATTTATCTTCACAAAACTTTTCTGATGATGAAGAATATGATATTCATTATTTCATACAGGAAGGTCATTCTTATGAAAACCAAATTTAAGCTTTCGAAAGGATTAAGTATGAATTCAGTTTTATTTCCATCATTTCCTCAATGGTCCAAAGCTCAAGTAATCATTTAAATTAATGAATTGATGGTAGATTTCAGTTCTGAGATGGATATCAATTTTGAAAGGGATATATTCTTCGTTGTCAATCTATTCTGATAATTGGGTATTTGTTATTTTGTTCATTCGAATTATCAGCAATTATCAGATTCTAATCAGAAAACGTTCTTGGAATTTAGAAACAATATACATATTTAAACTAGAAAACACAAATAAAAATCATTTGGATTATAATTGATGAATAAGATCAAAAATGAAACAAAAAACACATCCCATATATTCCTAATTGAAAAAAAAAACGGTAGATGGGTGTGAAGCTTAAAAGGTGGAGATTTCAAATTCAAAGAAGCATAGCGACACCTGCTTTCGAAATTACAAATCCATGGATTCGTGGATTTTCCTAAATAGTTAGTGAAACAATATTGGTCTGATTGCAGTACAGCCCAACATTAAATTGTAAATTATTTCCTAATTTTTCAATAAAAAACAGCACAACAAATTCTACTTTTACTCACATCGCTGAATAGGTAACCAACTCACCTTCCATTTGATGTATCACAATTTAAATATTTTCATTTGAAAAAATAAAATAGAAGGAGGTAGGGTGAGGAATTGAATTCGAAAAAAGCATACGATAAATTGCTTTTAAAATAAAAAATCGATGGTTGCGGGGATTTTCCCTGATAATTATTCGTACAAGAAATATTGACGAGTTTCCTAATTTTTTTAGCTCTATGTATAGTCATTGAAAAACAGTACGATCAAGCATCGAATCTTTCATTTTTAAGGTTTAGGTAACTGTTAAATCAAAGGTGCTGAATTATAAATTTTGAGGATCTTTTTCCTTGAGAGGTTAGGATTTAGTTGGTATAGATCCATGTAGAATGATTCATTAGCGAAAACTAAGAATTTTTATATGTAAGCGTTTTCGAGTTATAACCCAAACTTCAAGGTCTCTCTATGGGATACCCTATTTTTAATTTTACGATCATAAGCAAATTTCTTTTGATTCGAATGATGAAAAAATTTTATTTTCTTATTCTTATCTATTGATGTAATAATTGAAATGTGTCCAATGGAAATACCTCAAATATTCTTGATCAAAGCAAATTACTCACTTCTGTCAATGTCGAAACATTCAAGTTACAAAGCATCCTCGAGAACCCAATAATTTCAAAATAACTCTGTTACATGTACCTAAAAACTGAAAAAACGGTTGCAGAAATACGCGAAACGAAATTAGAATGCACTGTACATGATAATTTTTCTTGGGGTATATACCATTATACGACAAATAAGTAAACGTAGAAGCATTGGGAATAGATGATCCATTAGATATCTATCCACTATGTCCAATATAAAATTGGACTCCATTCAGTATGGAATTTAATTTCGATTGGTGATTTTGATGAACAACGTATGAAAAGTAGGGAAAGATTCTCTACTGATATTTCTTGACATACTAGCTAATGTTCAAAGAAATTGTTTGTATTTACAGCGATTGAGGTATCACTTCAATAAAACTTTTTAATTTTTTTTCATTGTTGTCACTCAATGGATATAAATTTTTGCAGAATAATTCATATGTTTCAAAAAAATTCAACTCTTGCTCAAGCAAAGAAACGATTATCATCACTCATCCTGAGTTGCAGGAAAGTCCATTAAATTTAAAGCTCCCTTAATTCTCCATTAAACTCAGTATCCATAGCTACCGCCTATGGGTACTATGGGTTTAAGGGAGAATTTAGGGGAGCATTAAATTTTAATGGACGTTCCTGCAACTCAGGGTTGATATCAATGAAAATACCACGTCAAATATCTACCTGTTCACTATCTTATGATATTCTCTCGCCCAAGTTCCCAAACAAGTTTCATCCCCAGTAGGTACGTGGTACAGTATATGAACGTACTCTCCCGCTTCTTCAGCTCTTTGTAACACTTTTACCAACCAGGCGAGTTGTCCATACAGATCATAGTCTTCATATGCTAGCCAACTGGAAAATATGAAATTGAATACAGTTCTCCAAATCATTTCATATTACGTCATGCAATATAAAGACAATACAAAAAGAATGTTAAAATGTTTCTGGGATCTTCATAGAAAATATTTTGATATAACCTAGAAAAGTGTTTATTAATTTTTGAAGGCAAATCAATTTGATATTGTTCAGCTTGACAATGGATCTATTTTTCAAATGAATGCGGTTGCTCAGATGATCAAGGAATTTTGGGAGAACGTGCCTAATTTGGAGATTTACTACAGCCATTCTTCATGTGAGAATCGGGAAATATACATCTCGCAACAATTGAAGGAACAGAAAAATTTGTTGGTGTTTTTCAAACGGCTGTATCTCAGTAAGAAATATTCGTATAAGTAATAGAAGAATCAACTTTTGAAGCTTGAAGACTCTTGTTCTTGAATTTATTGGTTAACAATTTTTCAGGGTACCGGCAGCCATGCAATCCTCGGATAAGGTACGAAGAAAAATTTTTTGGATTTTTCAATACCTTCGGAAATGAACTCCCGTCTTCGAGATTTTTAATTTGGAATGCAAAAGGACACTTTTTCACTCAACTGCCGATATCTCCGTCCTAGCAAACCGTGAGCCGGTTTCTCTTCCTACAGAAAATTTTCCACAAAAATCTTTAATGTTTGAAAAAATTTTTTTTACCTGTAACGGTTATGTGAAAAAAGGGCAAGAAAATGCCATTTTGCCATTTGTTGGTAACGGACTGTATCTCCGTCAATATTGGGGAGAACACTAATTTTACAGCCCAAAGACCCCTTAAAAATCGGTAGATCGATCGATTCAGCGGTTTTCCAGGACCGATTGATTGAAATTCTGAAGAAATTAGGGGAACACGGTTTTCGTTCCTTAAAGTTGACCTCTTCTTTTCAAGAATCAATTCTTGATATTTTCTTTTTCTACTGAATTTTGAATGTTCTGGAAATTATAAAAATATTCAGACAAAAACTGGTGAATTGTGTTCTGAAAATATCGAGAAAAAAATAGAAATTCTCACTGACAGAATTTTTTTTCCCGATATTTTCAGAACGAGACCTTACTGTTTCGTTTCGATCGTAAAGAAACGTCTCTACAAATTCTAGAAATTTTTGAAAAATTAAAAAAAAACTGAGCTATAGAATTTTTCCGTACTCATAAAATACTGTGGAGCCAACGAACCACAGGCTTTCATTTCTTCTAAAAATAACTGACACAACACTGATAAACACACTCTTCGAACAATAACTTTTGAGTCGTCAAATACTGCGGTGCTGACGAAAAACAGGGTAAATCCAGTAGGATTTACCGCGAATGAGGTTGCAGAGTACTGCAACCTCCACGTGGTATGCTTTGGGTAGCGCTGATGCCGGCGGTAAACCAATCAATAAAATTTTAGTCGTAACAAAACGAAAAAACACTTTTTCATTCAAACTTCCCAAATTTTTTTTTTGGAATAAATTTTTTTTTTCGATCTTCAAAAAATACAAAATTAACCATCAACTGAAAAAATTAAAATAATAATTTTCAAAAAAAAACAGCTCATGTTTGAGGAACAAAAACCTTGTTCCCTTAATTATTTCAAAATTTCCAGGAAAACTGCTTCACCGATCTATCTCCTGAATTAGGGGGGCTTTTGGGTTACAATAGGCTGTAAAATTTTCGTTACCTTAGCTTTCTTTCCAATATTGACGAAGATACAGTCCATTAACCAACAAATGGCAAAATTGCATTTTCTTGCTCTTATTTCACATTACCGTTACAGGTGAAAAAAATATTTTCTTAGTTAAACATGATAGATTTTGGTAAAAAATTTTCTGCAGAAGAAGAAACCGGCTGTCAGTTTGATAGGCCTTCAGTAGTTTCGGGGATTTCGGCAGTTGAGTGAAAAATGTTCCTATTGCATTCAAAATGGGATATATCGAAGAGAAATTGCCATTTTCGAGTGTGGTTAAAAGCAAACTAGACCTAAATAAGCAAGCTATTCTTCCTGCTTTATCCGAAGATTGCATGGCTGCCGGTACTCTGAAAATTTTTTTTATCAATAAATTCAGAAACTAGAGTCTTAAAGCTTCAAAATTTAATTCTACTATTTTTCATACGACCATTTTTCACTGTTTGAAAAACACCAAAGAAATTTGAAAATTTTTTTGTTTCTCTAATTGTTGCGAGAAGTTATAAGTGTCTGATATTGAAAATGAAACATTTCATTACAGTGAAAAAAAAAATTTTCAATTTTTTGTTTTAATGGATTGAATATGATTAAGCAACAGTATCTGAGATATAAAGTCTAATGCAATCAGCTGTCAACCTCTCCGCGAATGAGAGAATATTGAAAATTTAACATCAATAAAACTCAAATGAACTAAGTATATTCTTTCTTCATCACAAATCCAGAGAAAATAACCAACAAAGCCGATACTCACAAATTTTCCAAGTAGCAGACGATATTGTTCAATACAATAACCCTGAATCCCGGTCTCAGCAGAACTGTATAGAAACCACCATCTTCAATGCTGTCTAGGTCTACGTCGGAGAAAATGGCCTTTTCTTCTTTTTGAAGGGCATCATAAAGCCATTTAGTCGATAAATTCGTTTTGTTCACATTAATTGGTGCATACCTGAAATGAGGTTCATCAATTAGGTACATTAGGAACTTCTGACTCTGAAATTTATGGGAGTTGAGGATTGAAGAATCCAATTACCATTGTTCCAATTCTGTGGAAAGTCTGTTCATCCTGTTACATCCTGTATAAACTAAATTGTGGGGAAATATCCCAGTTACACACGGTTTTCACGGTTATAGTCAATTATCATATGTTGGCATTGTGGCACGGATTCATTTAATATCTGATTAATGTATGATTCCGTAGCCAGTTTTGCCAACATTTTTCAGAGAAAAAATCAGTTAGCAACATTTTGAGGTAATATTCCATTTATTTGAATGGAAATTCGTTGAATTAAAGAACAAAAATTATAAAACTCGCATAGAAGGCTTATTCTAACACTCATTCATTCCAAAACTTGACAGTTCATCGTGTCTCATTTTCAAATTTTGAACTCGTGGAAGAAAATTGATGTCTTTTGCAGTTGTATTTTGAAATAATTATCCACAACACTCTCGTTGATAATCATCGAGTTGAATTTCTGAATCGTTAATTGAATTTAGAATCTATACCACAAAACTTAACTAGAAATAGTAATATTTGTAAGAAAAAGAAAATTTTTTTGCCTTTGCGGAGGTCACACCGGAAACATTTCTGAAATATACAAGAATTCAAATTGGTAATCATCGAAATGAATGCCAATTTCAATTCCCAGGCTCACAGAATTTTTTTATCATGAGATTGGAGAAATGATATAAGATTTGGTCTCTGAGATTAGAGATGTGGAACTTCATTTTCATACAATTGGATGTCACTGTTTTTTAGTTTGCTTTGATTACATCGCGTCCAACTGCTATAAATATTTCAGTTATTTATGAAGATTTTGTCTCTGAGGTGTATAAGATACTGATGATGCCAAACAAGGCTGAAACCGGTATATCTTTCATTTCAGTGACCAAATCTTATATCATTCCTCCAGTCTCATGATAAGAAAGATCTGTGAGCCTGGGAATTGAAATTCACATTCATTTCGATGATTACCAACTTGTTTTTTTTATATTTCAGTAATATTTGTATTAATAGCGTGAGTGATTTTTGATGGCATCTATTTATTCTTTCATATGGTCCTTCTGGTTTACCGTCTTCATACGATATATTAACGAATACTTCTTCATAGATTCCACTCTCGATTCATTTCTACTTCTATTAGCTCCTGTATCTTCAACAATTTTGGTATTTCATCTCAACTGACTGTGACTCGTGTTTCATTTCACGTTGTTCTATATTTTGTTATTCAACAGTCGAAGAAAGCATTTCGAAATGTGTATCATCTTGTTCAATCCCATCTCCTACTTGAAAATTTCATCTTATAACTTCAATTTGAATTTTGTCGTTTTCGGCTCATAGCAAAAAAAAATTTCATCCAGATTGAAAGAGAATATTCCAAGCTTACGATACACGGTGTTGTCCTTTCGGCCTAATTCTGTTAACTTCAAGATTAACATCCAAATTCCCCCGACATGTGCCCTGAAACGTGGAAGATATATTGCGCAGCAGAGCTGGTCAATGTTTCCCGAGATTTTGTTCGAATTGTCAAACTTACATGTTCATTGGATGTGGTTCGTGGTTTCCCAGGACGAAAAGGATGGGCACATCGAAACTATTTCTCAGAAGGTCCATTATTTTCAGCTCCAGATCGCTGTTGTCTTCTCTGCTTGTTGTCCATACCCGGTGAGGAATTATGTCGCCGGTTGAATAAACATAATCGAATTTCTGCAACATTCCAAAACATGATGTTTGAAAAACTTCCCAGATATAATCAAGAAATTTGATCTTGAAACTTTTCATAGATGAAGGAAATGTAGGATTAAAAGAGAATGCAAATTAAGGATTAATCTCCTGTATCATCTCACGACTTAAATTTTTAATTGAAAAGAAAAAATTTATATTTGTTTCCTCATAAGTTCAACTAAGTGAACAGATTTTGATGCTTCTTTTTTTATTTGAAAGTTATTAACGAATTTTTAAATTTTTTTATGAAAGCTACGTCTTCAGCATTATGTGGGTTGGTTAATATCCATTGAAATTGTCTTTAAGAATTGTCTTGTATCCAACTCACAAAAAAAATTTATCGCAGTTTTTATTCAAGCGATATCTAATAATTCAACACAATTTCGTTGAAAGAATTAACGAACCATAAAGAAAATTGTCAGAATCCGGGCAATCATATATATACAATCCAAAAAATATGAAATTATTTATTTTCTAGATGTATTCAAATCGAAAACATACAATGAAAAACATTTGCAGGGAAATAAAATTTTTTCATTATTTCCAGGGAGTAGGGGGATCTCAGCGAGTAGAACTATTAAATAAACTGCTCCACATGAGTTATGGATATTGACTTAATTGCAAAGAAATATAGTTTAAATGTGATTTTGTGATGAAAATTCATATTAATATGAATTCAACTTGCAGGAAGTAAAACTAATTTAAGCCTGTAGGTCTGCAGCGTATACAGGGTGGTTAAGAGCAATCGAGTGAAATAACGAAATTTTATTCCTAGAGAATTCAAATTTAAGACCATGAATGTATGGCTTCGCCGGGTATCAATAACAACTTGACATATTCTTTACATACTACACACGCGGTTGTCGAACATTGCTTGAATAATTTGGTTCCATAAAAGGGACAGAAGCTCTCTCAGATCATTTGAGTATTCTGGAGTAGGTTGATGATTATCTTATTTTCTTTGGAGCATATCCCATGCATATTCTATGCAATTCAAATCTGGTGAGTGCGGATGAGGTATTGATTGGTAAATGTGGATTCTCAACTATGACGTTTTCACCAATAGCAGCTTGGAAATTTGGCAAAACATTGAAACGTTGGAACAAATCCCGTTCCATACCATAACACCTACCCCTCGGAATAGATGGACTACTTGGACATAGCGACGATTACGTAATATGCGTGAGATTGTCCATACCCTTATTCTTCGAGAATCTGAAAATCGTCCATATCTGGATTCAGGAGTGAAAAGGACACTACGCTATTTATCGTTCGAATTGATATGTTACCTTGCCCATTCCAGTCTTTGACGCTTATCGTCTCGTGTTAATGGGACTCCTCTTTATGGACGTCCAGCTAGATTCATCTCAAACGTCGTCTGATGGTTTCGATGGAAACTTGGACCCCAGCTTTCTTCTTGCCGAAACGATCATGAAACGTTCCTGAGCAGGTGTTGTTTTCCGTCGCCTACTGGGCCTTAGTATTTCCAACACGGAACCTGTCTCCTTCTATTCCAAAGTCGAGATATTGCACTTTGGCTGACTTGGGGCCTTTCCACTACAACAACCTGTAGCATTCCGATAGCCCTATTAGCATTACAGCGTTTGTTAATTTTCGTCTTGGCATTTTCAGAAAAGTCCTTTCAAATCGAAACTGTTGATAAATTGATTCCATTTCAAAATGGAAACATTCATGAAGCATATGCAAAGAACCAAACTTCAGAAAAAAGTCGACCAGATGGACGGAAGTTGACCCAAAGTGATTTTTATTGGCTCGATTAGAGTTGTTTTTGAATGATTTCACAGCGATTTCCTCGAAGATAACATATTATTCAAGATATTTTAGTCTTGGAATAGGTTTCCTAAACTTCAACAAAGTTATATAAGCTTTTTTTATCAATTCAACTTTGATTTGAGAATTGATAGGATTTGAGGTCAGTATTGACAAAAAAAAAAATAAAACTGGAAACAATTCTGTTATGAGTTTCAGCACAGCACTCCTTTTGGTATTATGCTGAACTCATTACGATACTGAAATAAATCATTCGTTTTTTATTATAACCTATATTTTTGCAGTTATGATGGAAAACACGTTGAAAAATAATATTGATTAGGAAATAACATCAAAATTACATATAATTCCTCAGATTAATTTTCTCGATTTCTTGTTCTTTTCAAGATTGGAATATTTCAGAAAATATACATTTTGGGCAGTAATGTGTTTTCTATAATAAAATGATGTTTATTCAAATTTTTAAGATTGCCAACCTTGACAACGCTTTAGTCACCTCCTGTATCAGATTTGTCGTTCTGATAACCTACTGTTAGAAGAATATTATCAATGAAAAACATCGAAGTTTTCCATGTTTCAGAAGAGCTCTCTTTTCAAATTTCTTTCAGAAAATTCTACAACGTTGAAAAAAATTTTACGACAAATGAAATTTACATTCAACCAGCTCCAAATTTCCTCAGGAATGAAAAGTAATACTCATATAAAGAGCTACCCATACGTTAATTCCGATTCTTTCCCAAGATATTGTAACAAACAAAAGTCGTGGGACTAACTGAAGGATATAAGCTTGTTTCATACGAAAATCTCCGATATATAAATATATGTGTAACGATGCGAAATTCGAACTGAAATCTCGTTTACATTTCATTCTCACTTGTGTTTTGAGATGCCTGAGTGTTTCCTCTAAGAGTTTCATCGAGGTGTCCGCTTTTCTGTAATCCCCCCAAACTCCACAAGCTTCCTCCGGATTTTCTGGTATTCCCTGGTCATCTTGACAGCAAAGAGGTTCGTCACAAACAGCGTTAGAACCAGCCGTGTATCTTGGATCCACATGCATGTCTGTCAAATGTAGAATTCGGATGTTCTCACCCTCTGAAATTATCTGAAAAAAATGTATTCCAATGATGCGACAATTTGAGGAATTACACGTAATTTCAGGAGAGTTCTTTGTCCGTTAAATGTGAAGAGGACATCAAATAAACTCACCTTTTTTGGTATTACCGCAGGCTTTGGCGGTACGCTTATAGTCCAGTTGAAAAATTCAAATTGGTTGTGACACGTTGGTCCGTTCAATAGGCTGCATAATTTTGGGCCTGTTACATTTCTCCCGTTGTCTATTATGTAAAATATCACGTCCTGAAATGACACTGTCATCAGAAAGAATAATTCTGCTGGAACTCGTTTGAATCGATTCAAGGAAATAAGTATAGGCATAGAAAACAAGGTTATTCACGAATATAGCTCTATAGAATATTTTTAGGAAAGACTCAAGATTCAGTAAGGAGACGAATTCTTGTATATTTTTTTAAGGTTCTAGGACTTCCGCTTTTTCCGGAAATGACATCAACTTTCGTTTTTCAAATTGGAAGACCCATTTTTCATAGCATGAATAGATTCTCCATGGAATTCTGAGTCTTTTAAGTTCCAAAAGTATGAATTTTCTCGGGAAACTTCTCATGAGGAAATACGAAGAAAAAATCTCAAATTTGAACTCTTTTGAAATACAGATAACTTCGAAGTTCTTCATTAAAAATTCTCATTTCAAAGAATCTTCTAGAAGAAAGGCTGATGCTTCTTTTGCGATAGAGTGATTTTCAGAATATAATACAGGAGGTCACGGATTCTTTGTCAAAGTTAGAAGTGACGAAACTTCAAAAATCGCTTTTTATAAAATTGGAACCCCATTTTCTCGAAGCGTTTTCGAAATCTTCGTCAAGAAATAATAGGAGCATGCGTCCAAGACTCTTATCCCAAAATGAATTTTTTCGAGAAATTCAGAAAAAACGAGTTTGTCTTCAATTCTCAGTCTCATTCCGAATGTGTTTTTTACTGAAACATAATTAGCGGTCAAGTGAAATTTTTGGAAATCGCTTATCGAGAAAATATTTTCTTATACTTCAGACTAGTTCAGTTTTTCTTTTGTTTTGAAGCTCAGGATAATTTCCGCACTTTCTAAATTCAGGAGAATTTTTTTTGTCATGTTAGGGAAATTTTAATTTTCAGTAATGAAATTGTTACATGTTTTGTTAATTATTCTTCTAAAAGTATTCAAAATGATTAAAAATAATTTTTCTCTTCATTCCTGAAAATTTTTTATGTTGACTTCACTATTACATTACATTCACGTTAAGAACTTTGAAGCAATTGTTGCTTTCGCATTACAGATAATAATTCAAGAACTTAACTCGTCTGAACTATAGAAAATATTTTCTTGATAACAGAGATTTTCAAAAATTTCACTTGACCGCTTATTATTTTCCAGTATGAAAACACATTCAGAACGAGATTGAATATTGGAAACAAAAATGTCATTTTGTGACAAATGTCTTGGACGTATGCTCGTATTATTTTTTGACGAAGATTTCGAAAAGGTTAAAAAGTGGAGTTTCAATCAAAAAAAAAACTATTTTTTCATGATTCGTCACTTCTAACTTTGACAAAGAATTTGTTACCTCCTGCATCATATACTGAAAATCACGCTTTCGGAAAAGTAGCATCAGCCTTTCTTCCCGGAGATTCTCAAAAATGCGAATTTTTGATGAAAAGTTGTCTGTATTTCAACACAGTTCAATTTTGGGTTTTTTTTCGTATTCCTCATTCAAATAGAATTTTCACCGGAAAATTCAAACTTTTGAAATCCCAGGGGACTCATAATTCAATGAAGAATCTTTTTATGCAATCCAAAAAAGGGTCTTCTTATTTGAAAAACCAAAGTTGATGTCACTTTCGGAAAGTCGTAGAACCTTCGAAAAAATTGGGAGAAGTCGTCTTCTTACTTGAAGCTTACCTTTAGAATTTCAATCCTGAATATTGTGTTTTTCCTTGAAATATTCTACAGGGTGTCCGAGGAATAACTGCACATACTCTCACCAAAGATAGAGTTGGACTAGGTGATTATTGATTGACTATAAAAAATCAATTTCTGGATTTCCCTGCAAAGATACAGGGTGACTTTCCAACTTCATGGAAATACTTAGACCATCATAAAATCCAAACTTATTGATGGATATTATTGAAACTTGGGAGGTTATTGGCACATGCTAAGGTCGAGTCAGAAAGATATCAATTATTTCATTATTCCAGGGCCGGACTCACTAATCTTCATTTAAAGTGATCAGGGTAAAACAAACACTTTGTATATTGAATTACAAATAATTGATTCGCTTTTTAGAAAGAAGCTATATTATGCTTCAATTTGTGATATCGCATAAAGTTGTCACATCAACAAATATTTTTTTATGAATTTCTGAATTTGAATAAAGTTCGAAAAATTGAATTTTTCACCATGAAGAGAACTGAAAATCTTATGTTGGAATACAAAATGCGAAAGTATTAGTAGAAAATTTCTAAAAAAGTTGAGAGCTTTAATAAGCACATAATTTGTTATAGAAATTCATATTTTATCTTGAAGGAAATTTTATTTCTGTTCATTTTTGAGCTTGAATCTTCGAATAAAGTAAGATATTCTGTAACATTTTCCCAAACTGAAAATGATCTCTCCCCTTTCTCAGAATACTTCATAATATTCAATATTGAATAAGTTAACTTTAAAGAAACAGACTAACAAATTGAAAAATCACTACTCATACTCCTCGATTTACTAATTCAGTTAGAGGTTCAGTTAGCGGTTTTTACATTGGGAGAAGTGTCACTTTGGTCTATATCTTTGTTGTCGAACATCCGGTATACATACAAATAATTTTGAAATATGCCTATGTAGGTATGCCCTACATACTTCATTTACTCCATCGCCATGAAATCCACGTCTGGGGTGGCCACCCAGTATATCAACAAATTATTATAGTCTCACTCGCTTTCAGTAATTTTTTAAAGAAAATTTATTATTTATTTTCAACCTCCACAAGATGACTAAGTCCTGTTCAGCTAAATAAAATAAATTTTTCGAAATTCATCCAAATTCAAAAATTCATGAAAAAATAATTGTTGATGTTACAATTTTGAGCGAAATCACAAATTGAAGAATAATTTAGCGATTCAATTATTTGTAATTCGAAATACAAAGTCTTTGTTTCATCCTGAACACTTTGAATGAAGATTGATGAGTCCGGCCCTGGAATAATGAAATAATTGATATCTTTCTGACTCGACCTTAACATGTGCCAATAACCTCCCAAGTTTCAATAATATCCGTCAATAAGTTTGGATTTTATGATGGTCTAAGTATTTCTATGAAGTTGAAAAATCACCCTGTAGCTTTCTAGGGAAAATCAGAAATTAATTTTTTATAGTCAATCAGTAATCACCTAGTCCAACTCTATCTGTGGTAAGAGTATGTACAGTTATTCCCCGGACACCCTGTATAGAGCCATATTCGTGGATAACCCCGTACACTGGGTGTTCCTCAATTATTCATGCGACAAAATTCAGGAGGTGAATGCTCGTATGAAATTGAGATGGGTGTTATTCTTTACAAAATTTCTTCAGCCAACATCTCTGGAGGTGACTAAAATTCAGTTTAAATTTTTTTATACAATATTCATAAAATCTCATTCGGCATGTGCGGTTCTCGTTCTCTCCTTCGATACAAGTTTTCTGTAACAGTTTTTAAATTGTCTCTTACCATCATTGGACCAAGAAGGCCATCACAAACCCGTTGGTCCTCCACATGAAACGTAGTACAAACTTTTTTTATCATCCCCCTCAAAATGAATTCAGGAGTATGCAGTTTCTTCAATTTTACCACAGAACCAACGAAGCCATCGCAAACCCCGCAAGACACCCCCGCAGTTAAGTTTCCTATCGAAGGACGTTTGAAGAAGGAAAAGTCTAACTGATGTTTCCTAGAAATATCCATCAGGTATTCGGGGAGCCTACCGGTATGCAGGAATTCATTGAGTCCATGTTTTAAGGCGTCAGCCTCATCTGTAACTGAAATACAAATGTTGAATCATAGGTGGTAATTTGAAGGTTTTTCAGGAAATCCAACAAAATCCACTGTTTGATGTTTATCGGATTTTCTTGTTAGCAACTTCACCCTGGTGTAATTGCCAAACTGCTGATTACAGTTAATCAAAAATTAGACAGACGTTAGTTTATTTTGTGTTGAAATTCAAAGAACATATTTATATCTGGCTGAAAAATCCCGACCAGCTATTGTTCGTGAGCTTCAGCATTTATGTTTAGATAAAATGTTCATATACTGGACCATCTCACGTTACAATGATACTGATAGCATCGCGAAACGGAATGGTAGTGGCCATAAAAGAACAGAAATATCTCCGGAAATGATCCAGAACTTCAGATGTTGAATTCAACAAAATTCACGCCAAATTGCAGCAGAAATTGTCCCATTTTTGAAAATGTTTTGGATTTGGATATTTCTGAAGTCTGACCGAATTGCTGGAATTATTCAAGATACCTCTCGACTCGCCTATCTGCAAGGAAACGTGAGGCAGTTTATCGGTGTCACTGCAAGTTTTTCAAAGATTCAGCAAATATTTCTGCGAGGCAAATTATCTTCAAAAAATTGTGTACCTTGAAATAATTGGTGGAGTTTGAGAACCTGATTTTATCATTCTTTCAGGGCTCTTATAAGAATAGTTTGAGCTTTGCCCCAATTTCACATTTCGAAAAACCTCGAATTTTTCGGACTTTTCAGGTTTTTCTCGAATAGCTCCTAATCTAGGTGCTCAAGGAAATATTTTGTTATATTCAAACGTGTTAAGCGTTAAATTTTGTTTCTAAAAAACATAACGACATCATATTTCGAACAAGAAGTTTTATAGAAATCAAACGTTCGAATATGGCAAATTTTCACACTTCTCGAAAAAACATATTTTTTTACTATAATACGTAAAATACCTGAAATTTAGATTTAGAATGAAATGTCATAGAATAAGAGTTGTGTACCATCATATTGATAAAAATGTAATGCCATTCCCTCCAAGTCGCAACGTTAAATCGCGCAGTAGCTCATCCTGCTGAGGATGCTGATCATTTATTTCATCATAGCTAATGCTGTTGAAGTTGCTCAGCAGTCTCATGGGTTTGTTGATAATATTGGGGAGGACACTGAGCTCCTTATAATTTTGATTGTTCTAGACTCGATTTGAACTAAAATTTTTTTACTAGGGCCTTTCAAAGGCAAGAAAGACGATGTTGTCTTTTCTCCCTTGCACAAGCTTTCATCTGTTTTGAAAAACAACAAATCACTCATTCGTGCTCTCAATGGTCGCACCACTCATCTCTTTCGGTAAAGGAAAAATGAAATTCCTGAAGACGTCTGAAATCAACATAAACCTGCTGAAAGCAGTAGAAATGTTCAGAAAAACTAATGCTTCTGCCGATAAGGTCGACGAGGCAGTGAAGAAATGCATGGCAGTCATTCATAAAAATTATTTCAAGCAATTAATTGTAGTGTGGCACGAGATATTTGAAAAATTGTTAACCAAAACCTCATTTAATTTTGTTTCGGTGCTTCTAACTGCAACAGCACCTCGACAACACTCGCTAAGGATGTATATATTATATTGTTTTTAGTAATGAGTTGTATTGTTAATTATTAGTTTATGATGAGTCCCACGTTTGTTATTTTTATTGATTCACTTGACAATTTATCGTCTTGCTTGCCTTTGCCAGGCTCTACTTAAAGAAATTTGGTGCACATAGAGGCTGGAGCAGTCAAAATTACAAGAAGGTACTTTTTTATCAATCCTGAATTTCCGTGCTTGATCTCCAGTGAAATAATGTGACTGTGTATATTTGAGTCGCCATCTTCTCTGTATGCTCCTTTTCTATTGAACCTAAGTTCAACAATTTGTAAATACAAACGCAACAATAATAAAAATAATATAACTGTCCAAACAATTATTCAGCAAAGGTAATAAATATACTGTTGCTTTTCACTTAATGAGAGTTATAAATATTCTCAACGATAATTTCAAATTGATTTATTTGCCTTGAGAAATTATTCGATAATTTCATAGGTTATATTGGTAGATTTTAATCTATGATGAACATACAGAAATGTTTTTTAACTTTCAGTAGCTAGAATAAAATCCCAACTGAAATTCCATCACTTGCTCGCATAATAATTATTTTGCAACAGAGTATATAATATTATGATACGCACAAACAAGATGTTGAACAGACCATAGATATTTCATTTTCATGGTGGGTAATTTGAAGTAGATCACGATATTTCACAATAGTCAAGATGAGATAGATTTTTTTTACAAATAGCTAAAAACCATTGATTTTGCAGATATTATTTGTTGAGACTTCTGTTTCATGTTTTCAGGTAGATTCTAGTTATCTAGGAAAAAATATGGGTTTCAAAAAATCCAATGACAAAAAAATTTATTGTCAATCGAAAATTTGATGCTCATAAGCTCTCACAAAAGTGATATAATTGATCATTTTTTAAATGACACATAGCTTAAAAAAATTTTCTACCCTGATGTTCTTACCTGTCCAAATTTTAGAAAAACTTTTTGTTCATTTGATAACTTTCAATAATAGGCAAAATGTTTCGATAGTCGTGAAAACTGTTCTAGCAATACTATTAAAAAAGGTAAAAATAAAAAGTGTTTCCCCTTCTCCAGTAAAATAGTATGTCGCACAAAAATGAAAATCTAATGCCAATTTTCAGAATCGATTTCTATTCAGTTCAATCAGAAACGTCAAAAGATTCTACTTTTAACTCCCACGTGAACCTAATTAATTGTATGTATGAATTACTTTGTCGATGGGGAGGGTATTATCGGTTCAATCAGGAAGTTTCAACTTTGTATAAAAGTCTAGACAAGAATTGGATCCTATGAGCAGATGTCCAGTGATTTTTATATCAGTCATCCATCATTGAGATATATTCGTTATCATCATGCAATACCAGGTGTCTCTGATATCATTATGGGTCACTAAACAACAATGAATGAATCGAAATTCAGCATGCTCATCGTTCTGAATATGCACAATCGTCCCTTTGAACTGTGAAATTTGCCCCTGGATGACTTTTACAAATTTGAATTAGTCCCAAAATTTCAATGAATGCGGTTTGTCCTCAAAGTTTGAATTCGTAGCCTTCAGTTCAGAAGACTTGAGATTCAAGTGATCCAGTTTGAGTGCAAGAACGTTAATTGAAATTTGATCGTTCATCAAAATTATAACCATCCTCATAGCGTATCTTCATTTCTAAGGCGGTATGCCGGGATACTCGGTTCAAGGTCAGGGTAGGATTTTAAAGAACAATTTAATTTTAATTATTAGCTATTCAAATTTAATTGTCATTTTTATCCAAATCCTCAGTTGAACAACGTATCCATGAGGTTTATAATTCAGTAGAAATGAATAGGAGGCACTTTTCATTTCTATGTTGCTGAAGAAGACTAAGAGGATGTATCAACGTTATGTACAGGGTGATCAGATTTCGGTTATAAGAGGTAGAAAAAAAGTAATATACATGTCACGTTCCCTCTATTCATGAAACAAAAATTGCTGAATACCGTGAGTTGCTACAGTGTCTAGTTACCATGATACAGGGTGATTCTTGGAATTTGGCTAATTATGATGAAAAATAATAAAAAATAATTTGTTTATTATTATTGTTACCTGTTTTTTTTTTCCAATAGACTTTTCTTGGGCAATTTCAAAAATATATTTTATGATATAATCGTGACTTTATTATATACCGAAAATTTCGGAAAACAC
Source organism: Hippodamia convergens (assembly GCA_038502775.1). NCBI lineage: Eukaryota > Metazoa > Arthropoda > Insecta > Coleoptera > Coccinellidae > Hippodamia > Hippodamia convergens. The sequence goes on along the minus strand of CM076614.1, from coordinate 5,257,999 downwards.
TTTTCGATCAAAATAACTTGAGCGGGCTCTCAATAACTATCGTGGAAATTGTGATCAAATATTAAAGCTCTGTGTTTTCAAATACTTTTCATAATAGAACCAAAAACTTTCGAGAAATACTCCTCGGGTCTGTATAATGATAGAACTATAACTAATGTTTTCTAAATGAATTTGAGGGTTTAAAATTGTGGAATAGCAAGTTCTCTAACTTCCTCGGTTGAAAAAATTTGAATCAAAATCGAAAAAAGTTTTTCGGAATTATCGATATATAAATTCGGGAGTATATTCATTTTTGAAATTGTCCAAGAAAAGTCTATCGAAAAATATCATAGCACACTATTGTTTTCATTCAAAAAACAATTTTTTTTATAAATTTTTTTATTAAGATTGCTTAGCTTCCATACTGCGACAGTTATAGCCAATTTTCATAACTGTCCAAATTCCAAAATCACTCTGTAGCATGGAAACTAGACACACTAATGACTCAAGGTATTCAAAAAAACAAAGCAATGAGGCGTAATCTCAATAAGTTATCCCGACCGACTGTACAACATATGAATATATATTTTAACAAAATAGTATCATACGTCTCGATACAGCTCCAATAATAACACACTAGAAGCAAGAAGAGAAAATAAAAGCAGGGATAAAGGAATATAGATATACAGGATGTGACCGAATAAGTGAAAAACATTTGAGGTGATTCCTCATCGAAAAAAGATAGGATTTTTTATATGCAGCAATTTCATTGGAGCATGCCTTGTTGAGATACAGAGCCTTAAAAGGGATACATAAAATCTGTATGCCATTTTAATAACAAGTGAATCATTAAAGTAACAAATCAAGAACAGAACAACAACACAAAATAAGTATTAATTCAATTTCAAAAATTCACAAACTGACAGCGTCATACCAATTTAATTGTCACTATCGCTAATATCGACCTACTAGATATAGATTAGTTTCGTATTTTCACATTCATGACGATGCATCTTTGTAGTTGTTCGTAAAATAATTTTTTGCTGCGAACTGGTTCATTTTGGTCGAAAAACCCAAGAGAAATTCTTTTTCAGAAGGAAACAGGCTATCAGAAATGAATTTTTAAATGGTAAACAAATAATGATACTGAAAGTTACATTGGAAATGAATTTTAGGTGTCGTTTTCAACCCTGTACAACTATGGGGTAAATCAGATAAATTACTGGCTGAGTGACTTTTTGGTAGTAGAAAACGTCAAGTTAATTTCAATATTTCAACTTTCTTAGTGCTTGTGAAAAAAAATGTTATACAAATTTTAGGTACTCCCTCGAAGGGGTGTATCTTAACCTGGGATGCTCTAATGAAATTTCTTTCTATGAAAGATCCTCTCTCATTTTCTATGAGGAATCATCTCATCAAATATTTCAAACTTATTTAGGTACAGCCTGTGTAAATGAACAGAACCAAATGAAAAGTGTTACAAATATAAATTCGAAAAATATGTCGAGCCTATTCGACTGTTGAAAGATCATTTTCTCTCTGAAAACCGTCATTTGCCTGGAAGTTATATCAAAATGCATCAAGCAATTCATAATTCATTTCGAATGATATATAATGGAGAGCAAAATGAATCGTTGTGAAATGAAGTTTGAATAATGGGAAACATCACAAAATTGTGCCAACCCGCTCTCAAAAAATGTCTGCTTGATCTCGGCCAAAAATAATGCAAGAAAAGGAGGCATTCCTATAAAAGTTTTAGAAGTGACCTTTTTTCGCAAAAATATACCTTAATATGAAAATAGTTGTGATTTGTTGAGAGGAAAAATCTCTTTCAAACACTTCCTACAGCCAACAGAAAAAACTGGGAGCGGAAGAGATGCATTTACGATAACTCCAACTGTAAAACTTTTATGCTTCGTCATTAAATATTTATGTTGGAGTATAAAGTTCGCGATTCATGAAAGCTGTATAGTATAAACTCTCACCTGCCCCGCTCTCCTGAAGAGGTATAACCAAAACTATCGCGAACAATAAAAAACCCTTCATTTTTTTCAAATGAACTACTCATTGGGTGGTACCGCTTAAGTACTGAATCATTATCATCTTATCGTGTCAAAAATCTCAAAAGTAGTCATGAATGCAGATAAGATCTCGATATTTCGGTATTGATTGATTAATCCGAGGATATCTGCTACTGTCCACCTACATTCCGAAATTTCGTAATGCAGACACCGTGCAAGGACTTTATTTTGTGAATACATTTTATTTTGTTGGTGAAGTGCCGATAATTAGTACTAAAATCGTCATATTTTCGCTGATTGGGTCCTGGAAATGCGCTGATTGGTTCCTTGAAATGCATTTAAATGATGATCGAAAAATCATCTACAGTGATAAGGCCCATTTTCACATCGGAGTTACACCTTTCGAGTTTTTTTTAGGGCTACGTGCAGGATGAGGTTTATGCCAAATGCTCAACAATCGATTAAAGAGTTCAAAGATGAAATTCTTGGAGTCATCGAGAATATACAACCTCGAATGTGCGAATATGAATATTCGATTTTAAACCAAGTTTCACCAGAAGAGAGCAAAGGTTCGATGGTTCATTCAAATAGACGAGATCTAAAATTATTCATCAAATTTTTCAATAATTCCATGAAGAAAACCCTGACGATGTTGAAACATCAATTGGGCCTGTTTCCATTATCTATGTCTTTGGTTGTTACCGACGTTTCGGCAAGCATTCGCCTGCCGTCTTCAGGGTGTTGTTGGTCCTGATAAGGATCGGTGTTTGCCAAACTTGTTCTGTCTGGACTTGTGCGCTCCATACTTGACGATGTGCTGTGATTCCATTATTAAAAAAAAATTCGGATCCTTTCTTGTTTCAGAGACTAGAAGAGAAAACCCTGAGAAAACTTTCACAAAAATAGGTTTTCATTTTTGATTATTCGTTATAAACTTAAGCTCTTTCCTGTATATAAGCAGCTAAATGATCCAAATTCACCAACAGTCGTATAAAATGATGATATGCAGTATTTTTTTAAGCTGGTGTAGTAACAGGAATAACATTCAGGTGAATAATCATCCTCGTTGTGTACTTTTGTTGTGATAGGTCACATGATTCCAATGTATAAAATAGGTGCTCGAAGACTCATTATATCCATTGTTTACATTTTGTCAATTGAGATAACGATCAGATTTTATCAGATGAGAAATTGATTCTCATGAGTATTTCCCCTTCAAAAATGGATGACCCGGTAAAAACAGAAGCATTCGAACTGAATGCATTTTAAATGATTTCCTGATTGATTATGGCGAACTTTTTTTGGAATATAAGAGGACATTCTCATTGCTTTCATCCATACCTGTCCAGGTATTTAGATGACCGAAATGGTATCATTTTTTTTTATTTCGAAAGAAACACCCTGTATATCATGACTTTTTCGGATATATCTACGAATACTACATCCATTTTATGCATCATTTCCGATAGCCACGTGGTGCCGATTTCGAGTTATTCACTGTTTTTCTAGGAATTCAGAAAAAATTGCTGAGAGCATAACGTAATTTGATATATGTTCACGCTTTCATGCAAATATCTGACTTTATTCGAAATATTTTTTTGGACAATTGCCATTAAAAGTGACAGTTTTAATGACAGCAAACAATGGTTGAATAGATTGTTCACGTGGAAGCGTGTTGAAAATATTTTTAACATTAGTGTTAAAAATATTTTAAGCACTCCATTTTCTCATGATGAAATCAAATGAAAAAAACTCAGCAATTACAAATTACTAACATTAATGCACTGTGACGTTAAGGAGCTTCGCAACACATTATTAGAACCCTCAGCACCATCCATCAGTACTTGAGAAACCGGAAGTACAATATTGGATGATGTAAATGATACAAAATCTGTTGAGGATGGGAGAATTTTTTCAGCGATGACATTTCTATATGCAATGGAATGATCAACATAGCCCTCGGCTACCGTCGTAGACTTCTATCCACACCATGTTTCTTTATATCCGTAATATTTGCTCCTGATTCTGCTAGCAATGAAGCGAAGGATCTTCGAAAACACTGACCTGTATATTGCTTTGGTTCTGGCAGTTTGAGGAATTCGGTAACAATAGATGGAATTTTCCCAAATGTAGTAATACCAACTGGATTGACAGTGAATTCATTATTCATGTATTTCAGCATAAAACGACGATGTTTGATGAAAATATTCTACATACTTCCCAATAATACTGAAAGAACGACCGACTTTCGTTTTTGTATTTGGAAGTTGTATAATAAATGATTCATTTGTTATTTCGATGTCTTCCACTGATAAATTACACAATTCTTCACGCCGACAAGCTCCAAATAATCCGAAAATAGTTGGAACCTCAACCATTAAGTATTTCCCATCTGGTGCCTCCTTTATAAACTTTTCAACTTGTTCACGAGTGGGAATTTTCGATTTTTTGGGACGATATCGTTCACTTTTCTATTTTTAAATATGCCATTACCTCGAAATATTCACTAACATCCACACCATTTTCACCATGGGAGCTAGACTTTATCATTGGAAATTTGCTCCACAAAGTTGATGAACTCCATAATTTTGGTTTTTCCTTCTAAGAATGCCAGGAAAACAGCTTCACTAAAGTTTCCTTCTACATTTTTCAATTTACACCAGGCCAGGAAATTTTTATATGTAATATCGTACTGCTGAACATATTTTTTAGGTAGGAGTTCAAGATTTGCTCTTTTTGCAGACTCTTCAATATCCAGAGGAACAACCACATCGTCACTTTTATTAATAATTGGACTCTCGATAAATATATTAAGCAGTTAAAAACCAAAGAAGAAAATTGGACAGAAACGAAATTCTCTTTTCTCATTTTTTAGTAATCATAACGTTGGCAACGTTTGCCATTTACAACAATCTTTTGATTTTTTGAATATCAAAATGCATTTTGAAGTTTATTGTCAGTGTAAATTCGCCTATTTAACTATAAAAATAGGGCAGTTGTACAAAAAACATTGTTTGATATTTGTGTTTAAAGTGATTTTATTTTGTTCCTGAAATTTTTCAATAACTATTATATGCTTGTTGTTAACATTTCTCAAAAATTAGTTCATTGTTCACTACTTTTTTGACTGTTTCTAATGAAAAAAACGATTCATTTTTCGAAAAATATGACATACACTTCTAAAGCTCAAATTGTAATGCAGAACTTATAAAAAATCATGAAACTTTTTTTTTTATTCCAACTTAAACACTCCCATTTCATCTTCTAGTTTATAAAAACACTAGTTTCTCTACAGAGTGACGTCGAATATTTTTCCAGTAACATATTTCAGAAAACAGATCTGATATTGTACGTTGTGATTTCATTGAATTCTCAGTGTGCTACAATCCTCAATTCGTAATATTTTGCTAAAAATAGTGAATATCTGATACATACAATGATTGTGACATTCAAAGATCCATCCGAAAAAGTCAGTACAGAGTGTTTCATTTCAAATAAGAAAATTGATATTCAATAATATATCATAAATCAAGGTCAACTGGGCTCATTCTTTCACACAGAATTTGAAATTGCTCAAATTGTTATTTCTTCATGATTTTTTAATGGAACACTCTGTGTAACAAATCTCTACCTACCTAATAATATTGAAACTATAGGAAAGAAAAATTTCGCAAGGGGACATTATAAGGATTACAAATTTGAGGAATGTCTGAGTTAATTATGATTGTACCTATAGATGTACCGATCGAGGATGTTTGTTTTTAGACGAGCCACCCGTATATTTCTCATTCTTTAGTGATTTAACAAATTTCTAGAAACACGTCTAATGATTTCCTTCGGGGGACATCTCTTGACCTATATTTGAACAAAATTGAATGGGCGAGAGGAGTTAAGGTCTTGGAAGCCTCTTCACAACGGTGTATGAAAAAAGTAATTCTGGATGAAACATTTTCGCCAAAAATTAGTTCATTAACTGACGTTTTTGTATTTCAGTCTGTCAATTTGGACGAACTACGTCAACGAAATGTAAATGGGCGTCGTCAAATAGCTCCAATTATGCAGTACCATGTTTGAGACGGTTTTCAGTCCATTTGATTTTTTCAAAAATGTGATTTTTCAAGATTTTTCAAGTCTGTAGAAAGGGCTCAGTAAAAACGAGCCCATACATTGTAAAAATATTCAAGGTGGCTTATTTGAGCTTTTGCGAAAACGGTTCATTGAAATTAAGTTTTTTATGCACCGTCATGGGCGCCTGCAGGGGGGGGGCCGTGGCCCCCCCTCAGATTTTGATTCCCTTCTTGTTTTTGAGCTAAACCTAATACTGATTTCGCCTGCGCTTCAACAAATTATCATTTGGCGCCCCCTGAGAAAAAATTCTGCGGTCGCCCATGTGCACCGTTGTAAAAAGGAAGGTGTATCACTCATCCCCTCTTCCCTATTCAATTCTGGAGGTTGAAACGCCCTCACATAGATGTCCCCCACACAAAATCATTCGACCTATTTCGGGAAGTTTTTTCAATAAATATATGGGGTGGCTCGTGTGACAACAAACATTATGTATTTGTTTTGACACTATTTCACCTGGTTCCTACAGAACTTGTTATTTTGGATAGGATTTGAAATAAAGAACAATTTTTATTAACCTAGATCATTGAGTTCAGTAAAGAACCAAAACCAAAATAAGTCTTCGTGTAAAATATGACAATCAACGAACTAATCAATATTAATTCCATATCGTTCTTTACAGTTCGTCGCTCATTCCAACGTCCAACAGCTCCTCGCAAGTCTGTGGTACGAGGGCCTGCCAGGGTTCCGTCGCAAGAACATGGTCCTCCAGACCTTGGAGATCATCCGGATCGGGATGCTGTTCCCGTTCTTCTCAATCGCCTACATCTTAGCGCCCCATTCGGTGGTGGGGCAGACTATGCGAAAGCCGTTCATCAAGTTCATCTGTCACTCCGCCTCATATATCACCTTTTTGAGTGAGTATTGCTTCTACATGTTTGATGAGAAGGGGTGGGGACGGTCTTGATGGATTCTCTCGGGAGAATTGTTCATCCAGAAAAGGTTACGACATCCTATCCTGAGAAAATTGATCTGTTGAAGGGTGTAATACTATGAGGGATCTGATGCGATTCTTGCAGAGAGGTTGGAGCCGTCCATAAAAGCGAAAGCGATAGAATAACCGACCCATCAGCGAGTTAGCGAGCTCATATTTCGGGACGGAGGCAAAACAAATGAATTATATCAAAAAATGTTCAGTAGTTTGGCGTGTTTCGTATTATTTCATTTTGAATGAGAATTGTTGAATGATTGCATTCATAATGAGATGAATATATGAAGATATGAATGAAGAATAACCATTATAAAGAATGAATGAAGAATCTCAACGAATTATTAAATAAACGAATCAGTGAAAAAATAAATAAGTCAATAATTAAATAATTGAACGGGAAACTGGATTAATTCATGAATTAATGAATGAATGAATATATCAACGTATAAATGAGTAGATACATAATTGGATGAATGATTTTACTGGTTCTAGGAAATAACTAGATACCAGGTATCTTATGGAATGTTTATTAAAAAGAAACAAAAATGCCGACAGCGAACAATGCTGTTTTTGTACAAATCATGCGCTGAGTAGCCGTGTATTCTTGATAAGTGATTACAAAATCTTATCTATATACCAAGTGTCTCAAAAACCTATCCAAGGATGCACCATATACAGGATGATCCACGTTTAATGGTACGTTAGACGTTTATGGAGAACGGAATGCAGGAATTCATTGAAAATTTGGTTCCTCAGACAAGAACAGATGCTCTATCGATATAAAATATTTTCAGTGCTGTCAAAAAGTAGTAACTACTTTTTTATTTCAAATAGTACACCCTGTATACTATTGATTTTTCTATTGATCGTAGATACACGATCATTTCGGTATCAATTTCTCATACTTGTCTTCAGCGATTTCTGAGTAATTATATGATTTCCTTGATCTCACAATAAAGGTAAAGAGCAAAACACAACTCTATGCGACACTGCCGGCGTTAGCTGAAACTAAGCCCGAAACAAGTATCGTTTTGACAGTTAGTACGTGAAAGCTGGTTTTATTTGTTCATTTTGCTATAAAAAGATATGCCTGAAGAAAAAAACCGCTATAAGCACTAATTGTTGTGTTTATGGATGTAATTCTGAAAAATCTAGGAATCCTGGAGCTCATTTTCGTGGTGAAAATCAAAATGTTGACTTTACCAACAAACTGGAAACCGTAGAAGAAATTGACGGACGTATGTAAATCCTGGGAGCATGTTTTGATAATGGAAACACCTGTATTTTAACATATTAGAGTATGCTCACACCATTTCAGACCGGAAGATTATAGAATGAAAACAGGCAAAAGTGGAAACTGATGTCAATTGAAAACAATAGTCAATGGTTCATATGTTTTGAATTATTTCAGAAACTCTCACTATGAAAACAGTTCTGCTACTGGAGAAGAAAGCTGTACCTTCACAAAACCTACCAAAAAAGCAGTTCAAGTGAAGACATTTTAAATTTTTGTTCAGATCGTTCTTGTACGATAATTTTTATTCTTATCGAAATGAATTACTTTGAGTCTATTTGATATTTTTGAATATATAGAAGTCTCAACAATTCAATGAGTCTGGTTGAAAGTGCTGAATGCAAGTCATATGAAAATGTGCAATAAAACCTTATGAGTTAAAGTGATTCTCTCGCTCTGAATTGTTGCAAAATTGAACTTATGTTCAGCAATGATTTATTTATTTATTTATTTGTTCATACGGACTTGCCATTTCACATTATAATAAGAGAAAATATAATTCAAAACATGATATCAAAAATAAACATAAATTTTTCAGAACTCTAGAGACTAATTCTTATCTATTAATCAAATCCTGAAATTCGAAATATCTCTTTAGTGCAAAGATTGATGTAGAGAATATATCTAAGTCACAACCATTCGCTGAACGAATTGCTCTATCGATTGAACCATTCATTGTGTAGTTGGTAGGATTGAACCTCACCTAAATCTTCATGTGGAATTTCAAATGAATTCCGAGAATTGGCAATTTTAAACAATATACTATACATATATGATTAATGGATGATTATGTCATGTTCTCCATACATACAGTTTTCTGAAGAATGTCCATTTTTATTCAAAATTTATCACCCATTTTTATTTTCATAGATTTTTCCTTTCCTAAATAAAAAAAAATAGTAGCTTCTATTAAATGAATTTATTGTTCATGCTGATGTTCAATTACATTACAATCATGCATGTTTTCATGCTCTGTTAAGTCTCAAACTGATTTCATCCTCCTCTTAGTTTCCATCAAATATGGATAATCCTAATGTTTTCTGTTTTGTACATTTCATTGTTGTGGAAATTAAAAAAAAACAGCAGAGACAATACTAAACAATCAATTTTAAATTCACAATCAGAAGAATTGTCAAGATATTTTGTAGTACGTACAAGTAGCAGGTCTAAAATATGCTTGCAAATTCCAGACAATCTTGCTTGGTATCTATATATAATCTTATCGACCTTCACAACATCATTTTAATAAGACATCATTTTCTCAATATAATAGGGTTGTCCTTGTAGAATTCCAATGTTTTGAAATAATTTTTTCTCACATACAATCAAATGCTTGCGTTGCAACACTTGCTCACCCTCTACACAGCATCTGTGAGCATATAAATATTAGAAAATTTCCTATGATTAGAGGACCTTTGCTAAACATCTTGCCAGATGATCTGAAGAGCATTCAAAATTGAATAGTGCTCACCTCAATATTTGACATAAAATATAACAAAAAGCACAATATTACCTATACTTGCGCTTACAATATAATCCACAGGATCCGCTATTAAGCAAACAACTTCGATTATTGATAGCCAATAAAAGTTTAAACTAAACAATCCCTTGAATACAAATAGAAATCTGATGTACTAATGTACTAATACTCGTTTCGGTAAACAGCTGATCGGCGAATGCAGCAACACCATCGGTAATTATTTTATATATGTACAGCGGGACATATGGGAACCGATTCGGAGATCCAGCGGTAAATGTGGGGACCTTTGGTACTTTTTGGACCGGACCCAATAGTTTTATAGACGCTGTGGTATATGCGAGGACCGGTCCCAATTTGGTTCCATTGGTGTATAGGTAGATATGGGTACCGTTTTCGAAATAGATAAAACGGTAATTATTGGGACCAGTGTACATATCGAATACGGAATTTCTTGGTCAAGTACAAATCTACTTGGGAATAACATTTTCATTCTTCCTGGAATTTTGATCTATAATGCATTAATAGTTTTTTGAATATTCCAATCATTTTCAATTTTCCTCCCGTATGGATATTCATAAACACAGAAATACAAAATAATATCATAACCTAAGTTATATCTTTTGAATTTCTCAAGGATCGAATTGTATTCGAGTTACTCGAATATTCACCATTTTATTGAAGATTCGAGAACGAAACAAATCAATCTGAAGAAAATATCTCTTGTAATGGATACCGTTTCCAGAATACTTAGATAAAATGGTTGTTATTAGGACCAGTGTACATTTAAAACAAGTAATTTCACGTGAAATACAGATATTCCTGCCTGGAAATAATATTTTCATTCTTTGAGGAATTTAATTTTCTAATGCGTGTACCGTCTGTTGGAGATTCCATTCATTTTCAATATTCTGCTAGTATCGACAGTTATAAACACAAAAAATGAAATAATAACCTGACCTATGCCTATGATCTTCCTTAAATAACAAACTGTATTCGAGTTACTGAAACATACAATATTTTATTGTGGTCTTACTCAAGATTTATCGTCCGAAAGAATAATTGAAGTTTCGAGCACGAAACGAATCAATCTGATGAAAGTATCTCTTGAAACACCTACGGTAGTTCTAGCTCAGGTTACCGTATATTAATTCACCAATGAAATACCCTGTATAGAGTACATCCCAAATTGCTTGATTTTGGCTGTTTTTTGTACTTCTAGACTAGATTTCGGAATTAGGCCATAACTTTTTATTCTCGAAAACATCTAAAAACGATTGAAACTTTTAAGAACCATTTTTTCAATAGGATTATGACATCATATTCAGTTTTTTCAATTTCTAGTTTATTGCGTTCGTATTTGAAATGAAAAATTTATTATTTCATACTATATGAAAAAATGAAATTAAGTGCTTTATTTCCAGGGAAAAATTGCCTGTACTACCTTTAAATCGTTTTCAGATATTTTCGTTAATGAAAAGGTAGTGGCATATTTTAGAAATCGATGACCATGATGGAACCTCAATCACACCATTTCCTGACATCAAGCTCAACTTCAACCTTCAGCAAAAACGCAAGTTCTAAAAGTTTTGTTCGCATATGACTAATGTCGATTACAGAGAAACATTTTGAAAGCCAAAAAGTTGATATATACGAGTTACTCTCAGGGCTGTTTTTAACCTTTTGGAGGCCCTGGGCACATGAGGATAATGGGGCACCTACGAAGAATACCACATACAAAATAGAAATACAGAGGAATTCCCTACCGCCGCTAATGCCGTGATGTGATTTAATTATCAAGTCGGGGGAATTCTGCCGATTTACAGAATTTCGCCCTGAAATTTCGTGCAGTGGCGTGGAGCAAAATTCGGCCTCCCCCCATATCTGGGGTGTCCTCTATAGATCTATTATTCATGATAAGTTTTACCTGAAGTTTTTCATAGAGAAATAATGAGAACAATGTAATAAAAATAATTTATATATTGAAAACAAAAATTTCTAAACGAAATTATGTAAATTCTGATGTAAAAGTAACTAGAAACTACACCATTTATTCAGATTTGTCAATAAAATTTTAGAAAATATCAAATGAAATTCAATTGAGTGATCCGAAATAGATTTGATGTTTTCTGAAATTCAATTGACTAATCTGAAATTCAATTGACACATTCTGAAATTAAAGTGATTAATCTGAAATACACTTGACGGTTTTTGAATAACACTTGAAAATGGTGTAGGTAGAAACACATCAATGTGGTAAGAATTTGAAAATATTTTTATAAGAAAATTGGATCACCTTTTTAATTTTTTTGTACAAACATATCCATCAACTTGTCGATAACCAAGCTTTTGGCCACTTCTTGTCCAAAGCTGAGTAAGCTCGAAAGTCTGATAGACATGTTTGCGACATTTTTAAGGAGAGTACCGAAAAGCTTGACGGTATATTGAGAAACCCCTCAATAGAATGAAATTATTGGGGCGTCATTTCATGCTTTTAGTTTGGCTTGGGGGCCCCTTTGGTGCCGAACCTACCAGCATCGCGAGTTCTGTGGAGCCCTCTGATACGCCACTGATTTCTTGTCTTGTAGGGCTGTCTGAAATTATGTGGTTAAATGGGGATTTCTCCGGAAGCTTCCCAATAAATACAATAATGTAAGAATGTGATCAACAACACTGTTCGAACAGATGTTTTATGGCTAACCACCCCAACAAATAACACAGGCTAATAATTGCTCTTATCTAGTGTATGCCAGTATGAGCAAGGGTCATAAAAATTGCAACCTTCGAGAACTTGTTGATAGAAAACTGGGAATTTCAATCCATGGACTTGTGAATGATCACTCCCGCCTTTTTACCTGAAGGTCATTTTAGTACGCAAAAGGGAATTTTGAAGGAAAGAACCGTTCAGATCTTTTCGAAAAAATCAGTTCTATAATAATATGAGGGAATTTTTTATGAAATGGGAAATTTCCAAACATTATTGAGGAAATCTTCGTTCTTCTTGATTCAGAACAATTGATCTGAGCGGGGCCCCTATCGATCGCGGGGCCTGGCACTTGCCCAAAGTGCCCTAGGCGGAAGAGGGGCCTGGTTACTCTGATATGTTCTGAGTATCGCTCCGTGAGTTTAACCAAATACTCAAATCCAATCGCTCTGGGCGAGTTTTACCAAATATCAAAATCCTGTCTGATCGCAAAAGCGACTCTTTAATTCCTAATCGCTATTCTGGAGTGCAAACTTCGAAATAATGCAATTAGAATGGGGATTGTTCCTTTGTTTCGAGAAAAAACCAAACGTTTCTCACTCATTTAACATTGCCAATAAAAAAAAATTATTGAAGAAAATTTTCCATATTAGTTCTACAAAATTTTACTCTTCGCTGATCGGAAAAACCCGAACACTTTTATTTCATTCCTATTTTAAGGTTAGGTTCGCATCAGACACTTCACAAACTTCAACCTCTTGTTAATTAAAAACGAAATTAATCTGACAGCATATGACGCTATCCAAATGCAAGCAATATTGTTTATTTCTTCCAACATTTTTCTTGAACTCAAAACAAGGTATTTCTCAAACACTATGTTGTTTGGTATGCCTTGTTTTATTATAGTCATGAACATAATTTTGTCTTCGTCAACTTTAACGTAATGAAGATAGCAAGTAAGAAAAGAAAGCAAATACAGAAATGCTCCGCTAATTGGTCAAAATGCTCACTACGGCAATGGAGAAGGCTGTTTTATTCATTAGAATTTCCATCTCTACATACATATTCTCATTCTCGTTTTCGAGAATATTTCAAATGAATTGTTTGTTCCTACTGTCATGACATATCAAAAATGCATTTCATTCCGGAAAAAATTGATTTCAGGCCTTCGTTAAATGAACAAACAGGCATAACACGAACAAAATTCAACAAAGAACAAAGTTTTCCGTAAATCAAAAAGTTTTGGACGAACTTCAACAGATCAGAGGATCACAAATTTCACGAAATTGATTCTTTATAACTTCAAATGCTTTTCAAATAAAAAATCTATTCGAATATTATTCATGCCTTTCAACTGTATCTGAGTCAGGAAAAATTTGATAACGATAATTTCATAATGAAATAACAACCATTACATGAATTAAAAAAGTGTTGCCGGCAACATCGAATACCCCAGCTCCTCAAGTCGGAAGCTTCGACGTTTACGATTTTTAAATCATTATGATCAAGCGGTGACCGATACGACACAACAGCTGCATTGCTAAACGTAAACACAAACAAAGACAGAAGATAATTTTTCATGTTAGATGTAACAACCAACAATTCGCCCGAGGACGATAACATTGGATTTGATCTGGAAATCTCTTTTCATGCGTAGTTTGATACTTTTTATTCGGGAGATTTTTATACGTGATTCAAGCCATTTTTGTAGGAAGGATATCTAGAATGCATGTGCAAAATGAAAAATTTCGTGATAATCGAATTATACCATGATGTTTCTTTGTTTTTGAGTTAAGGTTACAGACCGAATTGACAGTTGGGCAATTTCAATACCTATTAGTTGGTCATTACAATTTTTTGTTTTTCCATTTGTTCGTTTCCTTAAAAAAAACTTCACAGTTCTTGATCGAACAAACCACCTGTGAATAGTTTCATAAATTTTAACGAGCAGCGTGTGGAAACTGCTAGTTGTATTGATACGATATTCAATATTCAGATTGACTGGAACTCATTGAAATTTTCACTTCAAGTGTCTGCAATTTTGTCTCAAAACTGAAAACTATTCCTCTAGTCATTATATTGAGGAAAATTAAGTCTTAGTAAGTACCTATCCTCATGGCATTTCAGAAGATCTTTCCTCCTAATGCGGCTCTCATAATATTCTCGTAAAACGCTGTTTCTGTATATCTTGTTGGTCCTTAAATGTAAGGTCGTACCGGAATATATAGGAAATGTAAAAATCGAATGTATTCATTTACAATGAACAGAAGCAATAGAATCTTTATGTATACTTAAAAATGCAAATAATCCAGAATGCAACATCCACAAAATAAATATACATTCGGTCTGCATATATCTGACTTTTAAATGATGTAACTTCTTCGGCTATTTCATCAACCCTTCTGTAACTCATAGGTTCATATTTTAAAAGCTTCCAGAAACATGGTTTCGACGAACTATATCATGTATGGTTTTCGACGAATGTTATCATGTATGTTCTATTATGAAAATATTGCGATATTTCTAGTCGAAAAGTGCTTGTTGAAAGTTTTAAAACTCTTTCAGATATTTTCGAAAATGAAAAAGTCATCTTCGAACTCGATAAAATATTAAAATTTTGTTACATCTTCTAAACAAATGAAGATAATATCTTGAAACGGATTTCACGAAAATCGAGCCCAGAACTCCTCACAACATTTTTACCTATCTAGTCTGAAAGGTCTGGGATACCCACTATATATTGTATGGATCGCATATACTGATACACATTTACATTTTCTAATATACATAACCTTTCATTTAATTATGTTCATTGCAGAAATAAAATTATATCGATTTTTTCATTTCATATTCATTCCGGTACACAAAGGGTACCATCAAGAACAGATATAGTGGTAAATATGGGACATCTTGAAAGTAACATTGCCACGAGGATACTTACTTTTTGAGATATCGAGTCTAGAATATTTTTGAATGCTAGCGATATTATTATTTTTCCTTCAATGAAGGTTAGTCAAGTTGTGGCTACCGATGATATGTGTTAGTTTCAAGCCTTATTTTCATATTTCACTCAAACTAGGGAAGAATTTTATAGTTTTTTCTTTTTGTTTATGAAAATGCACAGGGTTTAAACAATGAACATTCTCGGGTTTGAACATTTTCGTTGAAATTGCGACAAAAATATTGAATTCAAGAAACTTTCATCAATCCGGCTCAGGATTATAATTTTTATGATTAATGAAATATCATGATATCGTGAAATTCTCGGACAATATATCCCATTCCCTGCCACGATAGCAGTCTTTCTAGGGTGACAAGTTCAGAGGGTTACATTCCTACCAACTTTCGTAAATGAATAACCCGAACGTAAAAGCTCCTTGTATATGATGAATAAGTACTTTGTTTTTTTTTCAAAATTTGCTATATTTTATATGAATATAGAGCGAAGTTAAACTTGATAGCAGTTGGTTAGTTGGTTTATGCTGAGATTTTCACATGTGTATGTGGCGTTATTAATGTTACAAAATTAGAATTAATCAGATTTTTTTTCTGTATGTTCTTACTGAATTTTCGAATTTTGATTGAAATAGAAAATTATCTTAATATTGAACTAACATACCTACCTACAATACCAAAATCAAATTTTCTATCAAATTCCAGAGTGAATGAAAAAACAATCGAATTAATCGGCACTGGTCATATTACTGATCAAAACTGGATTATTAAAAAATTCACAAAGAAATCATGATATACTCAGAGTGCCTTTTCAAAGTTGAGTATATTTTTGGTCTTTACCCAAGCATTCATTTTGTATCAGTCAAATTCAAACCCATGATAAAGGTGAAATCAAGTATTTCATATCGAAACAGAAACGATTTGGATAACTTACAGAATGTACAAACGAGAGAATGTTTCATAATTTAAAAAAAATCTTTATTTTTACATAGACAAAAAGAAAAAATGATTTTCTTAATTCGAGTAAAATATGAAATACCTGAAACTAACACATATTATCTATACCCTATTTTCAACTAATAAAACAAATATCTTTCTTAATTTTATTAGCCATAGTGTCAGTAAGTATCTTCGTGGCAATATACATTTCGAAACAATCTAATGCGTCCCAATAGTTACCACTGTATCCATTTTGGGTGGTACCCATATGTACCGGAATATATAAGAAATGAAAAAATCGATAAAAATCAGTTTCTGCAATATACATAATTAAATGAATGGTTATGTATACGTCCAAATGCAAATGTATATCAATGTATGCGATCCATACGATATGTACATTCGGTCCCCATATGTCCCGCTGTATCAAGATATATATATATATATATATATATATATATATATATATATATATATATATATATATATATAATTTGCAAGGAAATTCAATTCTCTTCCACTTACTCTCAAAATATACATAGCATTCCATTTAAAAAAATGCACTTTCAATCGTTTTTGTATGTATCGAAAAGCCATCTAATTTTAAACAACTCTGTATAATGAGAAGCGTACTTCCTAACACGTGTATGATGCATAGGATCTTGACATTCTATATACGAAATTTCAGCTTCCTAACATTCATAGTATGGAAGTTATGGATGTTTACCCAAAGCTATGTTTTGCACAAAAAAAAAGAAAAAATTATATAATTACTCAGAAACCGCTGAAAGTGAGGATGAGAAAGTGATACCAAAAAAAACGTGTTACTACGATGAAAAGAAAAATGCAATAATATACAGGGTGTGCCATTTGAAATAACGTATTTCCTACTTTTGACATAAGCGTCAACACCGCAGCACAGAAAAGATTCTAGATCGATAGAGCATCTGTTCTTGTCTAAGAAACCAAATTTTTAATGAATACTTGCTTTACGTTCTCCGTAAACGTCTTACTTACCATCGACCGTGGATTACCCTGTATACTTCGGTTTCCACTCAGAAGAAGCGAAACTTTATCCTCTGCGAACAAAAAAAAGTATAAAGTCAGAAGCGTTTCATTTTCTGAATTAATAAATTGAACCCGAAAAATCACGAATACACATAAAAATGACCTGGTTATAACATCACTGTTGAAAAAGACAAAATATGTTCCTTGCAGGTATATTTATACAACATTGTAATTCAAAGACTGCAGAAAATATCTTTCCCCGAGGTATACTCTGAGTAAGGCTATTCAAGTTTTATTACTCCATAATGCAAAGTTTGATCGGGAACCAACTTTTTATTACTTCCAATTATCAATTCTCCCCAACTTCTTCCTTCTTCAGAGTGGTTCTTAGACAAACGGAAACTAGATCCGAATAATGCGAAGAGGAGCTTTTACATTTTGGAAAGCACTCATAAAATGATATTCTGTGTCCGCATTTTTTACGAAATTATAAATAACACTGGTACATGTCAAATCAAAATTGCAATGGTTAGCTTGAGTGTCTGAATACAAGGTGTATGCACTGATTATATTTTGTTTCGCTAATTTGAGTATATGAGGAATGTTTCGATTACTCAACTGTAGGTGAAGCTTTCAACAAATTATGACAGGCTATTGGTAAATTATTCAATTATTTCAATATATTCTTCTTTTCAGAAGAGAATTTATGGTGTTCTTAACATTTTTATTCTCATGAGTATTTTCATACAAAGTATTGTTATCGATTAATTTTGTTCTAACAAAACTTTCAGGACAATGCAAAGACTTCCCAGAAAATATTCCAATAGATGCCTTAATTATTCTCATCATTATTCTTCAATATTCCGAAATGGAATAAAATAAATCGACCAATCCACTATTTTGACGCTCAAGAAATGTAGAGCCATGAAATTAAAATATATCGCGAACATTCTGAACTTAATCTGACTTCACAATTGGATTTTTATTAGCTGGAAAAGTAGAGAACGATTCCATCCCATTGATTTCTTTTTTAGTTATGCTAATACTGGCGTCACAGCGACAATACCTCCAGAAGCTATTGGGAGAAAAAGCAGACGACGAAGACTTCGTCTACACGAAACGAGGGGCAAAGCCGTCATTCGTCGAAGGAATAATTCTCTCCTACGTTAGTGGTAAGTTTTCGCATGTTTTCTCCCGACTGTTTTCATTCGACGACGAATCTAGAACTCCTGAAGCTATGACGTAATGTTATTTGAGCGAATTATTTCCGAGATGATGAAATCGAGCTGAAAATCCAGAGCTGCATTAAGTTGATTGGATATTTTCACTGAAGGGCATTTGATGTGTTTTTGTGGGGTTCCCTTGGGAATGCAGATCACGCGATCGATGCAACATTACTTCGTAGTTTTCTCTGGATAGCTTCAGTAGGTATGTCGCAATTGAATAAATTTTATGTGGGGTAATTTTCGGAAGATTTGAAGATATAATAGTCATATTTTTCGGTTGGTCAACAATTCATGAATGGATTTTTCAAGAGGGGGTGTGAAACATTGATTTTGAAAGGAATCAGGCGAAGTTTGAAAAATACCTTCAATGAAAGCGTGTCTCAAATATGTCATCCTACATAATACATACAAGTATTCAAAAGAGCGTTAGGCTGTACAACCTTTTATCAGGTCTTTGACGAGTCTGTTGACTGTTGTCCTGCTGACAGGGTGTTCAAAAGGCAGTGATATAACCGAAAAAGTTTGAAGAAATTTAAATCGTACTCTGAGAAAAGAGAATTAACACAGATTTAGTCCAAATCGTATTCTAGCATAAAATGAAAAATCTATATTGGAAATTAGCTCACCTGGCAGACTTCGCACTGCCTCAATCAGTAAATAAAAAAGTAACTTTAATATTAAAATCAACTATAATAGTATAATATCTTGAAAGTGGACATAAAATTGTGTTGCGCCAAACGATGTCATCTGGAAGATGTTATATTTTTGAATGTTGGCCAAGAAGTGTTTAGAATCATTTCCTATCCCAGAAACTAAAGATCGTGAGGCATCAGGGGGTATGACCATCAATTGTGGCAATTGCCATTTAGATAAGCTAGCTAACCCGGCGAATTTTGTTCTGCCATAGAAATGAATAAAGTTGTACCAACAATTGATTATTTTCAAGAAGGGAATAAATTAGGTGAAGTACAAAAAATACAAAGGTACAAATATACAGGGTGGCCATTTGAAAACGAAACAGACGAGATTACAGACGAAATAAATTTTTTCGATAGAAATGCTCGGGCAGGTCGATTTCTGTTTCGAGGGGGACAACTTAAGATGTAGGTTACGGACGCATAGCGCTTCAACCCTTGCTACTACAACCCTCACCCCCAATTTTTGAATAGGGAAGATGGGGTGAGTGATACCTCATTTGAAAGGTATTTTTGTACTGATTTCAGCATAGTAATTGTTTTTTCATTTCATGCATTAGTTCTCGAAATACAGGGTGGCCATTTGTAAACAAAACAGACGAGATTACAGACGAAATAAATTTTTTCGATAGAAATGCTCGGACAGGTCGATTTCTGTTTCGAGGGGGACAACTCAAGATGTAGGTTACGGACGCATAGCGCTTCAACCCTTGCTACCACAACCCTCACCCCCAATTTCTGAATAGGGAAGATGGGGTGAGTGATACCTCATTTGAAAGGTTTTTCACAAAAAAACACTACAAGTGCCATGAAAACACCACTTCATTTTCAAATGCTTAGTCGAGAATATTTCGAGAACTAATGCATAAAATGAAAAAAACAATTACTGTGCTGAAATCAGTATAAAAATACCTTTAAAATGAGTTATCACTCACCCCATCTTCCCTATTCAAAAATTGGGGGTAGTAGCAAGGGTTGAAGCGCTATGCGTCCGTAACCTACATCTTAAGTTGTCCCCCTCGAAACAGAAATCGACCTGTCCGAGCATTTCTATCGAAAAAATTTATTTCGTCTGTAATCTCGTCTGTTTCGTTTTCAAATGGCCACCCTGTATTTCGAGAACTAATGCATAAAATGAAAAAAACAATTACTGTGCTGAAATCAGTACAAAAATACCTTCCAAATGAGGTATCACTCACCCCATCTTCCCTATTCAAAAATTGGGGGTGAGGGTTGTAGTAGCAAGGGTTGAAGCGCTATGCGTCCGTAACCTTCATATTAAGTTGTCCCCCTCGAAACAGAAATCGACCTGTCCGAGCATTTCTATCGAAAAAATTTATTTCGTCTGTAATCTCGTCTGTTTCGTTTTCAAATGGCCACCTGTATATAGTTGCATTGAAATAGGTATGTACAGGGAGATGTTTATGTTGAAAAACGTTTGAATGGGCTCATCTGAAGTATTTCTGATGGGCATGCAGTATTCAGTACTAAGAAATTCATAATGCCATGGGAAACCTGAAAATTTGTTGTGAACTATCGTTTTTTGAATGGTACACCCTGCATTTTATTTTTCTAATCGCTAGAGCTCTTTCTTCTGAATTCAAGTATACATATGTAAAACTATCTTTATCACATGAAATTGAAACCAAATGTGTTTCTCTGTAAACAAAAAAACGCCAATATAAGTTTCTTATACTATTTTAAATTGAACTGAATATCAAACACTTCTTCCAATATCTAAACATAAATTCTTCTCAAACAATACCTATGACAATCAGCGTCATGAATTTCTTGGTACTGAATTCTGAATGCCCATGAAAAATACTCCAAAGTTGCACATTCAAAATTTTTTATACGACCAATATCAACTGAGATAGCTATTGAGTAAAATATAAACAATCACTAACATTGTTAATAATACATCAAAAGAATTCTCTTTGTTCGAGGGGTGAAAAGGTAACTTTTTCTATATTTTACAATTTCTTTATTGTAGTAATTTGTGATGAACAACATTTTAGTTTTTTTTTCCTGAGAATGCGAGAATAAATAGGACTGCTGATTGTCCAGTGTGAATCAACACGTGTAGGCAACTCTAAATACACAGTTATTATTTGCCTTGCTGATAATTGTAGAATGGATATTTCATCATGAAATATTCCGTAGTGTTCGGATGAAAGAAAGATGTTATAACACATGTACTCAAATACGTTAATATTATAAGAAAAGGTAGTCCACCTTATTAATATCAATTATATTACTTTAACGAAAACGCTAATAACCGTAGCGACATATACTAACATTTTTCGAAAGAAAAATTTTTTTTTTCCATTTCATAAAAGTTTTTAGGGTTTAATTGTATTTTATGTTAACCCCGCCGTAGAAGAATCTAACAGAAAATCTTTCATAACAAACAGTTCATCCAAACTTGAGTTATATATGGTGCAACCAACAACATTTCCGACTAAGCTTTATATATTAAGATGATAATAAAGGACAATGACGAAATGCCTGAATAACAGAGAAGGTTATCGGCATCAAAATTAATAAAAAAAAAAAGACTAAAAAACGAAAATAGTGACAAACAGACATTGCTTTAGTGTCACCATGGGTCGGTTTCACAAAACTTCAATTGTGCGATTGAAAAACCTTACGTAAATTCGAACCAATCGAATCACTCGTTACGAAATTTCAACGAATCGCGGTGGCTCCAATTAATTTAACGGTACAAACAAAGTTTTGTGAAACCGACACTATGATATCTATAATCTCTGGTCGAATATCATGATAATAAGTTTGGCAACAGGCCCGATCTGCAACAAAATTTTTTTCAGATTTGTCTGATATTAGAATGACATTCTGATTTTATGTCGTTTTCTCATTTGTCTCTTATGACGGGAATCATTTTATGCTTCCCCATAATTCATTCTGGAGGTATTTTCTGTTTTTTTGCTCTATGCATTTTTCATTAATTAACGTTGTCATTATGAAGAACAATTTTGTTTGATTGCGTTCATATGTTTTTAAAATTATGATGTAGTTTTTTCAAGTCAAATTTTGATATAAAAAAATTCGAACATTAGCTGATGTAAGAATGGATCATTCTGCTCGACAGCACAATTTCTTTTTCGTCTCCCTTCTGTCTCTAAAATAAAATGGTATCCTTCGAACCAGAGAATATCCGAGACGCCATAAGCGAATAGCAAAATGAAAGATATCCTATCCTAATGGATGCTTTCATGATATGATTCTCCTGCAGGTCTAATATGGAGCGAAATCAAGCAGCTCTGGGACGTAGGTTTGGAGGAATATGCACGGGATATGTGGAACGTCATAGATTTCATCACGAATTCCTTGTACGTGGCCACAGTTGCGCTGAGGGTGGTTTCGTATTACCAGGTAAGATTTTTATCTTCTCTCAGCGTCCTGCTATTATATTTACCCGACTTGGAGAGGTAGTAATAAGATCCCTGATGGCAAGTTTCGGAGTGAGGCTTTCACGTCTGGACACACAGACTCGGTTACATCTAATATGTAGAGCGTAAGATATGCTCTTTGCTTCATCCGACCAAGCCACGAGATGAACATTTTCATTCAATACGTTGCAGGGTTGTAATATATGGAATGATTATGTTCCCTACCACACAGCATTTCCATTAATAAACACGAATTATAATTCGGCGTCACTGAAGTGACTACGAAGCAGTTATTCATCCCTCAGGCGATCAATGTTCTAGAGAATAATTTGCTTCAGCGAAATAGTCCCACGAATTGAATGAATGTTCCTAAAGTTGATGAATTTTTGTCATCTTATGTTAGTATATAATATTTGGTTTTCAGTTTTTATTCGTTTATTCATGTTCAAAATCGGGTTTGTTATGATTTCGTTAAATCACTGTAAATGACTGTATCCAAATAATTGAGCTGGAGATAGAAGTGTAAAAACATTTATTGACGTCATTCACAATCATAAAATGAATAAGTCACCCGCATGAAGTTATACAGTAAAAATACAAATATTAAAGTCATCTATAAACTCATAGTGAATTATTCAACTAAAAACAGAGGTAATCGAGAGATATTCAAAATGATATGTCAGATGAATTCAGACTCAACGTTTACATTGATGAAGCAATTGAAATTGATTGCGAGAGCCTCTTTATTCCGTCAGTAAAACAGAAGGTTGAATACTGAATCATAAGAGTAGGCTGACTTGTAATAAAAGTGAGATCAGGCCTTAGAGGAGATACATGTATTGAAAACTTAGTAGTCTAAGTCTGTTCTTCATTGAGATTATTACAATGTGAGAATATCATGATTGAGAAACCAATAATTATAATCTATAACGTTGGTCTATAAAGAGAATACTAATTTAATCAATTGAGACGACATTTACAGTGAAAAACTGCTTCTAATAAGCAGGATTAGTGTTCATCAGAAAAATAGAGGTTTCAATTGGAAATAATGAGGATTGTAACATGGGAGTACTATGTATGAACTGAAACAACTAACACTTTGGTTTTGAGAAAGCAAAAGGCTTGAGATCTTATTCGCTAAGTGATTGAAATGAATGAAATTGAGAATTTCTTATTTATATTGAGGAGATCATACAAGTTGAATGGTTTTGCCAATATTTGATGAGACCCCGCAAGATGAAGCAGGGAGTGAGGTTGTCAATCAGGTTCAATGTTTAAATAACTTGATCGTTCGAATACTTCAGGGAAGTTCACTTGGTTCTATTGAGAGAGAATTTCATTATTCTGAAACTCGACAACAATAATCAGCAATTATTATGAAAAGTAAATAGTTGAGAAATGAGATGAATTGATCAGGAAAATGAAATGCACATGAGAATATAACAAATCAGTATTTATTAAAACAGAGAATGTTCATTCTTGGAGCAAGTAGTCACTTCCATGTGAGGAGTCTAGTGATATCTGAAGAATTCATGAGGAGTGCAAAAATATACCAAAATATATATCTGAGAAGATTCGAATACATTAGTTCAACGCAATAGAGATCTTATGAGAATAAAGTGAGAGAGGATTACCAATATCTTCATAGATGTTCATGATCTGAAACGTGGACAAATTTTCAAACTTTATGGAAAGCAGGAAAATAACATGAAAAATTCAACAATTAATGATTCTCAGAATTCACCTACCTTTTTGATTACCCACTTCGAGAAATGAAGGAGATGAACAGTGATTAAGCGAGGTGACTTTTTGAAAATTCTAATTTAAAAGATTAGCACAAGAGGAGGTCTAGGTATTCACAGGCAGAGTTGGATTACAGAAGAGGACGATTAATTGACCCAATTAATGAACTTGAGTTAAGACTAATTTGACGCGAGCAGTCAATCAGCTGACCATAGAGCTGTACGGAGTGTAGTGGGCGTGGCGCTGCGATGTAACCATAGGCGTATCTGGAAATGAGGTCTGAGGGGTGCAATGCTCAATTTTCAACAATTCACTTAAATTTTAAACTCATGTGTACAAGTCATCAAAGTTTGACATCAATACTCATCGATTTGATACGAAATGGCCAGTGGAATAAACAAAGGAAAAAACCACTGAGGCATAGCCAGAATGTCGTATAAGTATACAAAATCTACAATTCAGCTTCTCACATACAATATAACCAACCTGAATTGAGAAAGAATGAGAACAATCAAAGGACCAATAAGACATTTCATCCATCAAAACTAGCATGTCAATGAATGTATCGCTGCTCTGGGATGCTCCAAAAGAAAATTCTGCAGTTTTTTAATAAATGTGAAAGTGAAGTTGCTATTTCATCTATGTATTGGCTCTCTAAAAATTCTTGCTATTAGCGGTTGGAGGTGATGGTATTACTTTCTGTAAGCATTGACGTTTGTTAAATGATATTTTTCCAAATGCGTTCACAAAAAACTTTTGCCTCTGCAAGTGTATCTAATCAAAGGGCTAATATCTAAATGAAATAAAGCGTCACTGGTACGTATGAAATGAATTTAAAAAGTAAATTTTGAATTTTTTTTCTTTCTGTCACACTATCAAAGTAGAATAATGTGGGTTAACGGTTCATCTCTTGGATTAGGAAAATATCATCACAAGGGGGTTTTTTGTGTGAAGTTGGCCTACCACTACTAGGTTTTCTGAAATTTTGTTGTTGTGAGAGGTTACCTAGGTTTATGCTGCTTTGTGCCGTAAATTTTTTTTTATTACATACGGCTCTCAGGATATTTCACAAAGGATGTTGAACGAATATGTTTTTCTTACAACACATTTTGTGGGATTTCTTGACAACCGTCTGTAAAACAAGAATTTCAACAGCACATAGCATCTAAAACCTAGCGCGATTCAGCACAACAAAAATTTTTTCTTTCAGAAGTGATGGGCCAACTTCACACACACTGTTGCCAGGTATGCTGATTTTCCTACAATAGGCATACTTTGTTCTCCAAAGAATCGGCAACCATGAAATTAAGGTCTCAATTAGAAGAACAAAATTAAGGGTCAATTTTTGTCCACAACCTACGACAAAATATTTGAAACTGTGATGGTATTTCCCAAAATCAATAGAAGTACAACTTTTCCACATTTTTCTAATAATTAGGATATTGACAATACGGACTACGCATATTACACTTCTTGTTTTGTTTTTTTTTGATAGTTTGAAAACTTTTTGGGTTCGAGAGCACTAAGAACACTTTATTGATCTATACCTGGAAGTTTCCAGCAAATATTTCATAATGAAAGTATATTATTTCTTTAAAATGTTTGATGGCTCTTTTTTTTATTTTTCTTCATTAGTTCTCAAAGACACAGAATATGTATGACACTGAGTTGCAGGAACGTTCATTAAAATTTAATGCCGCCTCAATTCTCCCTTACACGGAATATCCATAGACGGTAGCCATGGATACTCCGTTTAATGGAGAATTGAGGCGGCATTAAATTTAATGGACGTTCCTGCAACTCAGGGTTAGACAGGTCAATATTAGATAGATTATTATAACAGGTATGTACAATAATAATATATGAAAAGCTATATTGTTTTGTCAAATTTTTTAATTGAAACCTTCTTTCCAATATGAAATCACAAGAAAAAAATTGAGAATGGTGCCCTAGTAAAATATGGATTCAAGATTTTCTAGTTGAAGACTTTCGTTTTTAGGCTTCCGCAGGGAGTAAGAATAATGCAATTCGAATTCTTGATTAAGGAGGTCACAAGAAACACTCAAGAATAAAATTTGAAATGTGATCTCGTGAGTAGTTTTTTCGAATATCTCAGAAAAAAACTGAAATTAAGAAATTTGAGTCATTTGCTTTTTTTTGCACCTCAAATAGTGCTTTTTTAGAACAATTTGATTGATGACATTCAAAAATTCGTAGAAATAGATTTTTGCTACTCTATTTTCGAGGTTTGAATGTTATATTCAACAATTGAAAATAATTCAGTGGTCGAATATTATTGACCACCCTGTTCTCCTGTTCATGCCATGTTATATCCAGTTTCCACATTGCCTAAGTAAAATATATAAAACAATGAGTGTTTCTTTCGCTGTTTTGCAATTAGCTCATTCAAATCATTTTCTTCTGCAGAATAATTTCAATTTATACAGGGTCTTTCACGAGGAACCTCACCCATATTTATACGGGAAACTACTGAACGTATTTTCATGAAATTCAGCACTTATAAGTATTTCACGATGCTGATGAAATCTAAAATATTTTCAAGGCATGAGCACCTCCGGTTTTTCCGGAAATGACGTCAACTTCCGTTATTCAAATTAGAACACCATTTTTTTATTGCAGAAATAGATTCCTTAGAAAATTTCAAGTTATTTTGATGTAACATTTTTTAGTTTTGGTTTGAAAATTCTCTCTGAGCGGGAAAATTCGAAAAAAAAAATCGAAAATAGAGCTCCGCTGAAACAAGAATAGCTTCGAGGTTTTTAGATGGAAAATTTTCATTTTTGGGATTTTTCAAGATGAAAGATTGATGTATCCACTTTAAAAATCGAAATCGCGATTCATGATACAGGGGGTGAAAAAATCGCTTTTAAAGTTAGGGATGACAAAATCGTGAAAAATCAATTTTTTCAAATTAGAACCCCATTTTTTTATGGCAGATATTGAATCTACGTTAAAAAATAATGTGAGTGTATGCATCACACGCTTGCCCTAAAATGGATATTTTCTGAGTTATTCACAAAAAACTGTTTTTCGTCTTGAATTTTCAGCTATTTCTTTTCCCTTCACGCCAAAAAAAAAATTTTTTTCAGGAACTGTTACTTAAACCATGTTTTAGATTTTACTACCCTAATGCATATTAGGGAAAAAGAGAAAAAAGTTACAGGTTGTTCCTAAATAGATGGCGAATTTTGATTCGAATTTGTATCGGAAACCTCTTTATTTCAACTAATCGGCTATCGGTTTTCTCTCCAGTGATAAATAAATAATTCCTTATGAAACATATGCAAAAACTTACCATGTTTTACTTTCTTTTTTTTTTATGATAGATATCATTAATTACATCTGCCAAATTCTTCTTTATTCAGCAGCATTTTGTGTTTACTATTAATTTGGTGATAATTCGTATTAAGTTATAAAATCGATCACTATGCCTCATTTTACCAATGAAGATTATTTAAATCTCATTCTACTTCATGGAGAATGTAATAAAGTTGTAGATAGAACGATTCGACTGTTCATTGAGAGGTTTCCTGACCGACCCAGACCAACTTGAGAAATGTCGGATCTTTCGTTAAGAAAACTATACACAGAGAAAAAAGTGTAGTAGAAGATGAGAACAACGAAATTACAGTTCTTGCATATTTTCGTGTGAATCCTCAAAATTCTCTCAAAGATGCCGAGATTGATCTCTGATTATCTCAATCGAGTGTTTGGAGAATATTAAAAAAACATAAAATGCACCCATATAAATTCAATAGGGTACAGCATTTGAAGGAAACTGATTTCGTCAGGAGAACAGAGTTTTGCGAAGCTATGATGATTCGATTTCAAGAGAATGAAAACTTTTTGGACTGTATAATTTAGACAGATGAATCTAAATTCACAAAGAATGGTTCTTTCAATAGGCATAACAGTCATTATTGGGATGAAGAGAACAACCACCACTTCAGACAATGGAACTTTCAAGAGACCTGGAGTTTCAATGTTTTTTGCGCCATCAAAAATAATGCAATTCTCGATGTTCACATTGATGATGGGACTTTAACTGGTAAGATAGAACACTACACATGTTTGCATTAGTTAAAGAATGTTCTCCCTTAGGAGAATTCTCTGACATATTGACTCAAATAATTGAGCCGCTAGTACAGAACCATAATGACTTATGGTATCAACAAGATGGCGCGCCTCCACACAATGAGGAATGTTCACATTTTTCAATTTCTACATATTACTTTCCTCCGTAGAAAATGAAAATATTGTGTCCAAAAATTATTTGAATACTTCAAATAGCGCCCGAGATATCGAGTTATAAACATGAGTTCGATGGATCCGTGTGACGTCACTTTACATCTAACGACTTGCGAGGTTCAGTACGTAGCCGGGTCCAATATAAGGGCTTTTCGTCTCACGGAGTGCGATTTGCGAATGTAGTATGACGTCACATCGCCGCGAGGAATTGAATATTCACGGGGTTGTAAAATCCGAACTACTAGGTCTTTTCGACTGAAACAAAAACTAGTGATTTCATATACATATAGGTTATACTGTGACGAAGTTTTGATGGATTTTGCATACCTGTGAACATTCCTCATTCACTCAATGTGTCAAATATCCTCTACAGGCCATTTGAAGATCGATGGTTGGCGAACAATGGTCCACATCTTTGGCCATCACGTTCTCCCGATTTAACTCCTTTAGACTATTATGTTTGGGGTAGGATAAAAAATATTGTCTACTCAACTCCCCTGACGGATAAAGAGGACTGCATAGAACGAGTCAGAAATGCGTTCAGGTTTGTTTAGATTTTTAGATTCATAGTTTTGAAACTCAATTTGGTTTTTAAACACTTTTGCAGATCTCTTCCTCCCGATGAAATAAAACTTTGAGCATCTTCTCTAGTTATAACTGCGAGAGTTTGCCATGGTTCTCCTAATAGTAACTTGAAGTCGGTTTCAAGAAGGGGTGAAAAATCTACAGCATGGTTCAAATAACAGTTCCTGAAAATTTCATCTTTTTGGCGTGAAGGGAAAAGAAATAGCTGAAAATTCAAGACGAAAAACAGTTTTTTGTGAATAACTCAGAAAATATCCATTTCAGGGCAAGCGTGTGATGCATACACTCACATTATTTTTTAACGTAGATTCAATATCTGCCATAAAAAAATGGGGTTCTAATTTGAAAAAATTGATTTTTCACGATTTTGTCATCCCTAACTTCGAAAGCGATTTTTTCACCCCCTGTATCATGAATCGCGATTTCGATTTTTAAAGTGGATACATCAATCTTACATCTTGAAAAATCCCAAAAATGAAAATTTTCCATCTAAAAACCTCGAAGTTATTCTTGTTTCAGCGGAGCTCTATTTTCGATTTTTTTTTCGAATTTTCCTGCTCAGAGAGAATCTTCCAACCAAAACTGAAAAATGTTACATCAAAATAACTTGAAATTTTCTAAGGAATCTATTTCTGCAATGAAAAAATGGTGTTCTAATTTGAAAAACCGGAGGTGCTCATGCCTTGAAAATATTTTAGATTTCATCAGCATCGTGAAATACTTATAAGTGCTGAATTTCATGAAAATAGGTTCAGTAGTTTCCCGTATAAATATGGGTGAGGTTCCTCGTGAAAGACCCTGTATAATAAGAGCTTAAATTTCATCCCGGAATCAAAAGCACTTGTTAGTACGTCCCTGATGAAGCTACACAGCACTCCTTCTGTGGACTTCATGATGACTAAACATTATTAATTCAAATTCCCTTAGATGCCTCCGAACACCGCTTCTGAATTATTTCTCATTTAAACTTTAAAGTTTTCTTCGGAATTCTGTAATGGGCCAGCCGCCGACGAGTAATGAAGATAGGATTTATGTTTTTTTAATAGCCTTCCTCACGGAGTTTTCAGCCTTCCATGTTCCATCATAGAAGATTTAGGTAATAATGAGAACTTTCTTGAGAGACACTGTTAAAATTCGCACAGGGTTCATTCATACTGTTCAAAGCAACATAGGGTAAGCGCACCGGTTGTGGCCACTTTAAGATATTTTCCAACTTTACATTGTGATCATTTCACTGTTCATGCACCGTTTTACATTTAAAAATATGAAAATTCTCCCTATGAATATTGTGATTAGTGAGTTGCCAAGCAAAAGTTGTTTTTAATGCAAATAAAATAATTAAAAAATGAAAAGGAGAGCGAGTGCAATTTATCCAGTTGTGGCCACATTTTCCACCAGTTGTGGCCACACAATTTTCCGTTTGTGGCCAGGCACGGTTTTGGTTAAACTTGCACAGTTTGATACTACTTCGATCGAAATTCAATAAACCCTCTCATAAATAACAAAAAATATATTGGAATTTTATGAAAATGTAGATACAAATAATAAAAAAATTACAATCTTTCTCATACTTGAATAAAAAAATTCATCGAAATATTAAGGTTTCTAAAAAAAAATTTTTTTAAACAAAACATGATTCACGATCATCAGCAGCCCTATGTTCTTCAATTTTCGTGATGATCTTTTTTTTAATACCACAGAAGGTCTGGAGGTTCATGCCATTTTCAGTTTTCCACTTCTGGAGATTGCACAGAACTATCCCTTTCAACTTCAAATTGAGATATTAATCACATTCAAATTAGGATTAAACAATTTCTAAATGAGAATAAGCAACTTCAAAATGGTAAACACAATCTAATTGGGAAAATAAACACATTCAAAATGAGACTAAACAATCTCATATTGGGAAATGACATTTCTTTTTTTTTATATACTGAAGACTTTCATGAATAGATTTTGATAGGACAATCTTTGGAAGTTCGAAGTGTCATTACTTTTTCTATTGTAACGCAACAAGTTTTTGAATGGATTTTGGCCTTTGACCAATGTGTGCACAAATTTTACACAATGGTTTTTCTTCTATTATGTATTTAAAAATGTTTCTGCTTGATTCTTGATCCAGAGTCTGGGAGAGAAAAATGGAGAGTATATATTCTCACATTTTTCTACGAAATCTTTCATAATATACACATATACATGTGCGTTGTTAAATAAATTTTTTCCTCATTTCGATTCTCAGTTACATCAGAACAATTCTCTCGAAATATGAAATAAAACAGAAAATTTAATGGGTTTAATCCCAATTTGCATTTGATAAGTCTCAATTTGAAGTTTAAAAGGTATAGTATTGGTGATCATTGATATTTTTTTCTTGCTGGGTACAAAGTTTTTTACCATATAGATCAATTTCGGAAAAATGTCAGCACACTTGCTCGACTCCAGCTCTTTATATTTATAGCCCCATCCTTACAATGATATCACAATACATATCTTTTTTCTAGTATTTCTCAAATTTCTCTAGTTTTCAGTCTCCTCCATTTCGTCAATATAACAACTTTGTGTTTTATTATTCAGACTTTTTTATGAAGCTCATCATTTTCATTCGCTTCCAGATCCTCCACTTCATTTATCGGACGATATTGTTAGGTTTTTCATCTTTGTCAGTTACATACGATGTAGTATTATCTATCCTTCACTAACTAGTGGCCACAACTGGGTTTATGCGCTCTGTTTCTGGCCACTAGTAGCTGCAAGTAGCGAATCGTACTTTTTTGTGATCCAGTTGTGGCCAGCACTATATTATTTAGTTAGAATCAGAAATTTTCAATTTTTCATAAAAAATATAGAAGAATATGATATAAGAATGATATAAAACATTTACTAGTTGTAACGCATATGTTTAAATAAAAAAAAAAACATTGGAAACACAGCCTGTGTTTCTTAATCGCACTTCTAAGCATTCGCCTACTACCCCGTCATGTCAAAAACTAAATAAAAAAAGCAACGAATTTCGTTATCTCTTTTAAAAAATGACCTTGCCAATTGGTGCAGGAATAATGAAGGATGGCGAAGAAGGCAAATTACATTGGCTAATTCGACTGTACTACGTTTTATTCAAGAAAATAATCTCGAGTGGCCACAACTGGAACGATGGCCACAACCGGTGCCCTTACCCTAATACAGCCGTCAATAAATTAATTCAATTCAGTAGATCTTGTAAATCAAGTCTCACTTGACTTCTAATTATAGAAGTTAACTGAAATATAGATCAATTATTAATTGATTTTTCATCAATCAGATGCTGATATCTATTGAAATATTTTCTGGGAGGACTCTGCATTTCCTGAAAACTTAATATGGGTTTTGAACTTGCTTCAAACAGTGTGTTCAGAAAAAAGACACACACAAATCGGTACCTTATTTTTATTCAAATCATCAAATGAGTGTAAAAAGAGGTATTAGAAAAACACTCTATGATGGAGCGCAATTAATTTCATCGTCAACTGAAATACGGAATAACGAAATTAATTTCATTAAAGATATTCTTGAGGATAATCAATATCCAACTAATTTCATGGAAAAAACTATTTCAAATTTAGAGAGAACAATTTTACGTCAAAACGATAATAACAACAACAACAAACCGTCAAGAACAACCAATTTTAATAAATTTGATTCCTTATGTTCATGGACTTTCAGAAAAAATGAGAAGAATTGGTTTTAAATTCAACATAAGAACTGTTTTCAAAACAAGAAATGATTTACGATCTTTATTAACAAAAACTAAACTTTGGAATGAGAACCAAAAATCGAGAAATTGTATTAATAATATTCCCTGTATTTGTGGAAAATCTTATACAGGAGAAACATCAAGACCATTAGAAATCAGAAAACGTGAACATAGGAATAACATAAAAAATAGAGATATTGGTAGATCACAGATGGCAGATCATGTGTGTTCCAATACCGGCAATCACATGATGGATTGGAATGGAACAAAAATCCTAATGACGGAACCTGATGGTTATAAAAGAAAAATCAAACAGTCAGCTTGTATTTTGTTGAATGGGGCTAATAATCTTGCCAATTGTTCAGTAGGAATAGATCGAATTTGGATGGATTTATTGAAAAAAGAACTAGTTTCAGGGAATTTTGATATAAAATAACGATATCAACATCTAGTAATCAATATTGATCTATGTTAATCATATATATTGACAAATCTCAATCTAAAAATCAAAAAAATTATCACGATTCTACGAAGTTGCATGAAAATCAGTTATTGTCTGACGAAGGAGTCTGATTTAGACCCCGAAACGTAAAGTTTAAGATTTCAAAGTGTTTTCATTTTCTTCTTGTTCATTGTTAGGCACCAATTTTTTCACGTAAAGTTTTGGCCCTTGACAAATTAGTGCTCAAAATTTTAACGCAGGGGCCTTTCTTATATTATTAAAAAAATTTTTCTAATTATTTCTTGTTTCAGAGACTGGGAGAGAAAACCCATATGAAGTTTTCAGAAAAATCAGATGCTGACTTTTCCTTATTGAACGAACACAATAAAACCTTCAGTGAGGCCAGTAACGGTGTGACCTCAACCGAAAACAAACAAAAAAATTTGTTATTGAACGGAAATTGTTTAGAGTTATCTAAAAAAAAAGAATATTTCAGACATTAAACACGGTCCTAGGTACTAGGTTCGGTTTATTTGAAATTGGTTTGGTTATTAATTACCGTTCTATTTTATTCAATGAAATTTCAATAATCGAAATGCAATGTTTATACAGTATTTATATGTTGCGATTTAATTGCAGCTTTTATTTATCGACTGTTTAATTCGCCCTCCACATGGTATTCGATATTGGAGTGGAATGTACACAGCAAGAAAAAAAAACAATGTTCATGATTTTGGTGTAGTGAGCTCACCGAATATACTAATATACCGGTATCGATAATCCTACTAACAAATTATATTCGGGCAAATCAGAGAGGCAGTCTATTTCAGAGATTCAAGTTGAAATCTATTGTCGAGGGAATGTGTAGCAGTGGATACATAAATTCGAGGTGTGATTCAATGAATTGCATATACAGATGTGAGGACAATCCTGACGAAATCAAAAAAAAAAATGAAAAATGAATGCAAAAAAACGAAAAACCTTATATTTATATACATCCAAATCAAAATACTGAATGATAATCCAATACGAAACTCATGATGAACAAAGACAAAATGAATCCATAAAAAAAGTAACATACATAACACTACCTTAAAAAATTTAATCATGAGAATAGAGCATTACTGGAATCCACCGCACTAGAGGCACTCATTAACTGAGACAAATAATGCATATTTTTTCGACAACAACTATATATATCAATGCAATACAAAAATAGTTTCATGAAGTTTATCCCTGTTTCTTTTTCTACTTTTTTTTTCATATCGTTTTATCATTTGTTGTTTGTCTTTCATGTTTGGATGTACCCTGTGAAATTTTTCTGTTCTAGATTATGTATCTTCTGAATTTTTCCATTTTTCGATGTTTTCTGACATGACAGAAAAATTATGCCTAATTTCTTTTATAACTTCTGAAGATATTTTGCCCTTCCAATCAAAAGATTCAGATTCAATATCTTTTCATTTACATTGACTACAAACATTAATATATTTTTCACAGAAGTAACCAGAGAGGTCAGGACGAAAAAGTATTGAAAGTTTTAGCGTATCCCAAATTAAATTTAAGTTCTCACATGCATATTGGTGGTAATAAACGGTTTTTTAATCTTTTAAGTCATTTCATATGAACTGATTCTTGTCATATAAATTAATGCAAGATTATCAACTTAATTTTTCACAATGAAAAGTAACTAATGAAACACATTGATATCGTTTTGATATCAACTTGTCAATAATTTCATCGAATGCCGTACTGCTAGCGGATTGCACGAATCGGATGTATGGTTTATTTATAATTTTCATGAAGGAACAAACAATGATACTGCATGATTCTACATCAGTTCTAAAATTTATTTTATGTTTTTTGAAATTTGAATTATTTCCGTTTTTATAATAGTTATATATTCACTATAATGATTATTTAATTATGTTCTCCAATATATTTACTTTACTTCTGATCATTTTCGAATTGTTGAGTGGCTGGGACTATTTTTCAGCTTTATTTTTATTGATTCCTCTACAATAATAAGAATGTGGAAAAATTCTTTTTCCACTTATTTATTTTCATGTGGCGAGTCCTCACTCCATAAACTCATAACTTCATCAATGTAATACAAACCCCTCATCAAATCAACTTCGTTTTTTTTTATCTTTCTGATGGAATATCGAATTTCTAAGTGAGTAACGCATTTTCCTGTTTCACATTATAGGTGCAGAATCAACCTGAAGCAGCAACAGAGCCTAGAAGTGAATGGGATGATTGGGATCCCATGTTAATATCGGAAGGCCTATTTTCTGCAGCCAATATTTTAAGGTAATATGGTTACTATTCTCAATTCATCTATGTTTCATGAATATATGTGAAAAGTCAGCAATTGTTCGCATAATTTTGAACATCACTAAATAAATTTTAACTATATCATCTTTCGATCCACAGATTTTTGATCTGATATTTTGATTATTTCAAATCCCATTTGCAATAAAAAAAGCTTGAGGTTTCGTACAAGCCTTAAAATTATTCGAAAAACAGAAACTTCTTCTTCGTAGTGGTAATAGTTTTTCAAAATTTTAATTTCAGAAAAAAACGGAGATTTGAAATATGTTCTAGTGATTGAATATGTCATCAACAGTTTGCGATACAAATTTGGATATCAGAAAGAAGTAGAGAAAACAATTACTTTTTTCCAAATATTTCGGGTTTGCAGTTTCAGGCATATAGCTAAAGTAACGATGTGTATATACTGTGACACTGAGTGCAGATAGCATTTCCATTCTTCTATGAGTTTAATATTCAAAAACAAGCCATGAAGTGACAAAGAAATTGACGAGTTGAAAAGTATGTTAACGTTTACATATCTTCCCCAGACATCACATAGTTTGCCTTGAAGGGTGTGCACATGGACATTTTTTGGCGCTGCTGAATATCGCCATTTGCCTTAAGTTTTTCACGAGGCCATTACAAATAGGTTTAAACAGCGGTACAAGGAGCAATCATCTTGTTAATTTGTATTCAATGTTTACAAACAGGAGGCCTATGAATGCAGTAGTTCCCAGACTCAGCTGTTCCTTCTGAATAGCCAGAAAGTTTCTGGTGCTCAGGCCTAGATGGCGGTCTCCTGATTCAGGAGATATTTTCCTCTATAGCCTCGTGATGTAGAAGCTCCTGTCAGTAAAACGACAGCTAAAGATTGGCGGTTCCACTATAAAGCAGTCCTTTCCCAGAGTGATATACAGACATATTGAAATACTGTCCCACAATCATAAAACGATTGTTATCTTGAGCAATTTCAGCAAAGTTTTTGAAAGAGCTTTGTATGATATAATATATGCACACGTAAAATGTCAAATCAATGATGGTCAACACGGTTTCATTAAGCGGCGGTCTACTGTAACGAATTTGACCTGCTTTACTCAGTTTGTCTCAACTGCTTTGGACGAGTCCTCTCAGGTCGATGTTATATATACTGACTTTTCCAAGGCGTTTGACAGGCTGGACCATGAAGTCATTTTAACAAAGTTGTTTTCTTTTGGCTTAACAACGGATTTCATCGTTTTTCTGGAATCATATCTTGTAGATAGAAAACTGTTTGTTCAATGTTTTGGAGTCAGGTCTGTTGAGTTTTCAGCATCTTCTGGTGTTCTGCAAGGGTCCATTTTTTGTCCTCTGTTATTTATGTTATTCATGAATGATTTGAATTCATTTTTAGCATGCCCGTCTCTTTTGTATGTAGATGACTGCAAATTGTTTAGCCGTATTGTTTCCATCCAAGATTGCTGGAATCTTCAGGGTGACATTGATGAACTGATTGATTGGTGTAGGAGAAACCGGCTTTCATTGAATATTAAAAAGTGTAATGTGATGTCATTTGGCCGAGGAAAATCTAAAATTTGTTTTCAATACAATATCGAAGGCAGTGTTTTGGACAGGGTGACTGAATGTAGGGATTTGGGAGTTTTATTTGATGAGGGGTTAACTTTTGTGCCTCATGTGCGTGCAGTTGTCACTGAGGCACTCAGAACTCTAGGTTTCATACTTAGGAACTCCAAGTACCTTTTTGAGACTCGATCTCTTTTTCTTCTGTTTACGACTCTCGTGAGGTCGAAGCTAGAATATGGGTGTGTTGTGTGGAATCCTGGTTATAGAGTTTGTACAAAATCGGGGATGTTCTGATTTTGGAAAATAAAGTTTAGGACTGTATCCAGATAATTGAGTTAGAGATGGTATTGTAAAAACATTTATTGACATCATTCACAATCATAAAATGAATAAGTCACCCGCATGAAGTTAATACAGTAAAAAATACAATATTAAAGTCATCTTTAAAACTCAGAGTGAATTATCCAACTAAAAACAGAGGTAATCTAGAGAAGTTCAAAATGAGAGGTCAGATGAAGTCAGACTTAGACTTTGAGAGAGTTCCATTAATTCAAAATTAAACACAGAGTTTACAGTGATGATGCAACTGAAATTTATTGCGAGAGCCTCTTTATCTCATCAGAAAAACAAAAGGTTCAATAGTGAATTGTTAGAGTAGTCTGAGTTGTAATAAAGTGAGATTAGGCCTTAGAGGAGTACATGTATTGAAAACTTAATAGTCTAAGTCTGGTCTTCATTGAGAGCATTACAATATGAGAATATCAAGATTGAGAAATCAATAGTTATGATCTATAACGTAGTTCTGTAACGAGAAGGCTAATTAATCAATTGAGACAAGATTTACAGTGACAAACTACTTTTAGCAAGCAGGGTTAGTGTTCATCAGAAAAATAAGAGTTACAATTGATAATTATGAGAATGACAATATGGGAGTACTTGTATGAGTGCGAATCACCAACCCTTTGATTTGTTTGAAGCTGAAGGCCTGAGTTGCCACTTGCTAAATGTTTCCGATGAATGAACTCGAGAATTTCTTAATTATAATGAGGAGATCATACCAATTTAATCATGTGGGCAATATTTGAGGAGACTGCTCAAGGTGAAGCAGGGATTGAGACTGTCAATCAGGTTCAATGTGTGAATTACTTGATCGTTCAAATATTTCAGAGAAGTTGAGTTGATTTTATTGAGAGAGAAGACTGATTCCATGATTCACTCTTATGCTTGAGATCGTTCATTCATCTGAAACTCGAGAAAGATAATTAGCAAGTTTAATGAGAAGTGCATGATTGAGAAATGAGATGACTACATTGAGATAATGAGGTGCACATGAGAATATAATGAATCAAAACTCATTACCACAAATAATGTTCATTTCTGGAGCAATCAATTATTATTTCCACTGTGAAAAGTCTAGAGAAATCTGAAAAATCATGAGAACAGCAAAATATATCAAAATATGTATATTAGAGGAGTCAATTCCATTAGTTAAATGCAATAGAGATTTTCTGAGAGTAAAGTGAGAGAGGATTACCAGTATTTTTATGGAATTTTATGATCTAAAACGTGGACACATTTTCAAACTTATAAAAAGCAGGAAAATAACATTAAATATGCATTAATGAGAGATGACTTTGAGAAATGCTCACTTACCTAATTGATTGCTTCCAAAAATGAACGAGATGTACAATTAATTTGCGAGGTGACTTTTTGAGAATTCTAATTTCACAAGAAAGGTCTGATCTTCAGAGAGTGTCGATACAGAGAGGTTTGATTGATTGTTACAACTAATAACGAGCATGAGTCGATCTGTCACTAGGTTAGTCCATAGAGGTAGGTCAGTTCTGACGTCAATCAGCTGTTCATCGAGTTGCAGAGATCGAGTTGACGTTTCGGTGCGTTCGGACCATAGGCGTAGTTGAGGATGACGTCTGAGGGGCTCAATTTTTAACAGAGTTCATATTGATAATTTAGAGAAAATACAAAGGCGTTTCCTGAAGTACGTTAGTTTTAGAATTGATGGCATCTATCCGATTCGTGGCATATCACAAAAGTTTCTATTGGATATATTTCATGTGAACTCCTTAGAAGAACGCCGGATTTACTTAGGAATTCTCTTCCTTCGTAATATTCTGTGTTCACAAATTGATTGCCCTTACTTACTCGCGTCAGTGAATGTGCACGTCCCGAGATTACCGGTTCGAAATATAATAGTATATTCTAAAACAAGTTGCAGAATGAGCTCCTATTCCAACACGAATGCGAAGTTCGAAAACGAGCGACGAAGGAGCGAGTTTTGGATAGCATGAGTGTTGGAATTGCCTTCTGCAACGAGTATTAGACGGTATTTTCTCTATTTCAATCAATTTTTGTGAAATACTCCTGAAATTCAAACGAAAATTCAGATTAGTTACTTTTGTTTTGTATCTTGGCAGTTGGTGTGACATACGAAATTTGACAGATCACGGATTTTGAATTGATTTGATTCGAAACTTTATTCGATCGGAGGTCAGTACTGACAATCAGAAAACGAAAAATATAACTGAAAACAATGCTGTAATGAGTTTCATTACAGCACTACTTTTAGTATTGTAATGAATTCATTACGATACTGAAATAGAGAAATACTTTTTATCTACCATTTCCACGTACTAACGTGCTTCGGTTTTCGCCACTATTCAGAATGTGTTAGGATTTTTGCAATTTTAATCATGTTTTAGACATTTTTAGCTGCACTCCATCAGATGTAAGAAGAGCTGTGTTGGGGTAATAATATCAGTGTGAAGCTGATTTCCATTTAGAATTAGGTGTAGTCATAGTTTATCTTTTCTTACATTTTAACAGGTTATTACTTGCAATTCTGTTTTTTTCCCAATCTGTAATAGGCTGAGGCTGTAGATTGGTGTAGTAATTAAATAAATAAATAAATATGGTAAAACTAGTGTGTGTGGACATCATAGAGCTTTCACAGAATATCGGAACTTTCAGGGACGAAAATTCGGTTTGTCAAAGACCATATAATATCACGATAAGGAACAAATTTTCTGTAAGATCGTCAAAGCAGAAACCAGTGCTATTTCTCTCTGGAAAAACAATGCATTAGCCTCTCACTGCAATTTGAAAGCTTTCGCGTGCCCCGTTACAACTGTCCATTAACACGCCATCATCTCAGTCCACATTCCACATACTATAAGAGTTGTCTTTATGATGCTTCGAATGTCTCTGATTACATTCGACAATTTCAAAAGCTCTCGTTGGGAAGGTTTGAATGAATTTATTTTTATCTTGTCAGCGTCTCCTGAATTTCTTGTCTGAGAAACATGAAATAAGGGAAATAACTACTGAAAGAAGTCAGATTTCTACATCCAATAGAAAAATCGCAATATCAGCAAGAAACTGAAAGAGGAAGTTATGACTGCTGGAGGTTATGACTTGTCTCCAGTTTCTTCAATGGCCTTCGAGTCGATTTGGATAGATGGAGATCCAACCTGAAGGAGGTAAAATCTAAGGAGACGATAACTTTCTACGAGGCAGAACAGACAGGGAGTCTGCGACTTCTGGGGGTGAAAAAAACCAAAAATTGTCATGAAATAGATTTCAATTCATATATGTGAACCGATATAACTTGACGATATGTGGAATAAATTTCTTTCCGAAACAAAACCAGAGTTTAACAGGAAACAAATACGATTATTTAATTTACTATTGCAATAAAGACATTCAATGAGTCTGACAATTTACGGTGTTGATAATTGGGGACTGTTAAGCTGGGTAAATGAAATGAAATGAGGAAGTAATTGAAAGAAGTGTTGGTCGGAGTGGAAGTGTAATAAAAATTGTGTATTTACTCATTCAATGAAAATTGAATCTGTTAGTCAAATTTTAATCGAGGGGTAGAAATTTATTTGAAATAATTACCATCAACTCTCCTCAATACACTTTTCATCTATGTGATTATCTCTCATACTTTTATGTGTTTATATACATCACCTTTACAATGTACAAAATTTATAATTGTTTGGGAAGATTCATTCATATATATCCTTTTGATTCAGGGAGCTGAAATAATACAATACATATTGAAACAAAAAATTACCTATCTGAGGTTAGTGCGACACGGGAAAACCATACAGATCTGCAAAATGATTAAACAAGGAACGGGAAAAAACCTCAGCTGAAAAAAAAACCCTTACCTCGACCGTGAAAACAAAAATTTACTGAAAGTATTTAATATCAGGGATATTTTGAAAGACATCAACGTGATCTGAAAGAACATCTTGATGTTATCCGCCTATGGATTTAGATAAAGAGATTTTTCCCAAAACGACTCGCAATTCTTAATCTGAAATGAAAAAAGGCAAAAGCAGAAAAGAAACCGATTGTTTAGAATAAATAAAATTGTTTTGAAATTAACCACCCATTTTAGAAATGCATTTGTTACCTTATGTATAGCATCGAAACCATCTTGAAATTTATAAATGGAAAAACTATTTATAAGATGTTCTATAGTCTCCTCATTTTCCCCATACTCACAACTAGGGCAGTCAACTGAATTCCATCGGAAGAGCATGCTGTTGTATCGTCCGTGGCATGTTCTAATACGATCAAGAACAGACCATATTCTCCTGGGAAGATCAAAACCAGGAACTCTGATGGAAGGATGAGTAATAAGATCTTTATTGAAAAAATTGCATACATTCCTTCCACATTGCCAAATTTCTTTGTCTCTTCTGTTCATACGAATCAGAAAATTTCACCAAAAAGGTTTACGCGACTTCAATCTGGGGACCCTATTCAAAGCTGTTGTCTCTCTGCGAATAGGGGGAGGGACAATATTTGAGAGGACTGGTAACCAAGGAGTAGGTGTAGACTTGATAGTACTAGTAATTATCCTCATAGAAAAATTTAGTTGGGCTTCAATTTTTTTTACATGAACACTGTTCAACCAAAAAGTGTAAAAATATTCAGCAGCAGAAAAAACCAAAGCAAGCGCTGCCGTTCGAAATATTGTTGCATCAGCTCCCCATGAGAAACCAGCAAGTTTCTGAAGAATATTGTTTCGACTTTTAAGCTTCAAACGCAGATCATCTATGGGCGTTGAAATTTAGAGAGGAATCAAGTTTGATTCCCAGGTGTCTAGGATTGAAATTTATGTTTCAAGCGAGAAAAACCGAAAGTTACACTCAATTTTCCATTATTTTGGTGATTATTCAAATAAAAACACGAAACCTCGGTTTTATTTCAATTCGGGCACAAACGCCACTTCAAAAAATAAGTTTTCATTATAACCAAATCTGCAGAAAGGGTACTTTCTTTTGTTTGGAAATTAGAATGATGAAGAGCCAGAGCAATATCATCAGCATAAATAAATTTTTTCGAAGAAGTAGTTGGAATGTCACACAAATATAAATTGAAAAGAAGAGGTACTAAAATTGAACCTTGTGGAAGACCATGATTCAAAGTTTCGAAATTACTACTATTATTATCGGAACCTTCTGTCGGATAACATATTTTCCAATAGTCTTACAAGTTTTTTCAACGAGGGATTCTCATACTTCCCGAATGATGGGCGAAAGTTGTGGCCAGCGATGGATAATACTTTGGATCATAAATATATAACAAACTTTTTATAATAAAGCCTCGAATTTCGCGAAAAAACAGCGGAAGCAAAGTTGCTATTATACCGATATCTGACCTAATAAGCAATAACTTCATAAACTACATTTCAATTTTTATTCCATTTCATTTCGAACAATAACATTTCTGGTACTCAACTTTACAGTGCGAACCTGTTTTCCTTCCTAGATGATAGGGAATTTTTTACGATTTTCAATATCCAACGTGTAGATTTTCACACCAATGTTCGGCACCTGCACGTTCTTGAATATCTTTTCCCCGTTCTTATCCACGTACGACTCGTAGGGAATGTGCATTTCCAATTTGAAATTCAATCTCTCCAACAGTTGCGAGAACGCGAAGTTGGTCGCGTCGCATCTCAACAATTTGTATTTTCTGTCGATCGCCAAGTTGATGCTCGCCTTTGTCAGCTTCTTCCCCAATCCGTACTTCCTTTCTCCTTTCTCGATGAAGACGTTCGTGGTGGAGATCATCTCGAAGAGGCAACGGTTTTTGGCGAACAGTTTAGGCGCACCTTCCAAGTAGGAGTAGAACATCAATAACTTCTTCGTTTTCGGGCATTTCTGTTTCTCCGCCAGTTTTGCTCGGAGCTGGGAGTCCCACCGTTTCGTTCAAACCGACGCCGATAATTCGGCCGGTGTATTTGCATTAGGCCAGCAGGGAATTGCCCTCACTTGCTACTACTAGCGGTATCTCGAATTCTGAAGCGAAATCAGTTGTTAATTTTGCGGGTACTGGGGTTCTTAATTCTGATCGAACATCATATGTAGTTTTGGCCACGGCTTTAGTGGAAGTTTTGGACTCGAATGGTACTTTTCACACATTGTGGTGTCTAATTGATTCGGTTTGAGAGCTGAAAATATGTTTTTTGAAGTAACAGGCCTGAACTCTTCTAAATCTTGTACAAGTAGAGGTTTAGTTGCTATAAAAGTTCGACCAGTTGGTCAAGACTCCCCAATATTATACACCAACGCATCTGTAACTAACCAAATAACAGAAAAATTACCCACTACGCCTATACCCGCTGTCATACATGATGAGTTTAAGAATTTAAAGTTAGCCGATCCTTCTTTTCATATTCGTGGGCAT
This sequence comes from Hippodamia convergens, assembly GCA_038502775.1. Classification (NCBI taxonomy): domain Eukaryota; kingdom Metazoa; phylum Arthropoda; class Insecta; order Coleoptera; family Coccinellidae; genus Hippodamia; species Hippodamia convergens. The sequence goes on along the minus strand of CM076614.1, from coordinate 5,213,861 downwards.
AACGATATGTTCACTAAAATTCTAATGAAATTCTATCTTATTTCCGGTAGTAAGGGTGTAATCGCTTTCAATACTATATTTGGTTTCATTCTCATCGGAGATGGAACAGACATTTCAAGGAATGTTACATCTTCTTTTTTCTGTGACATCGATTGTCAAAATAATTAATGATAACTCCCTTCCTCGAATTTTGAAAGGTTTTTGGGAAGTTGAATTTGTTCCATCTGTGAATGTTCATTCTCCCGCTGATGATTTATGCGAGAAAACATTTGTCAATACACATAAACGGATTTTTATGGCAAATATATAGTTTTATTACCTTTCGCAACTGACATACCCAGCTCTAGAGGTATGGAAGAACTCGCCTCTGAAAGATTTTCTGCTTCAGAACGCGGAATCATGAAAAGTCCGAAACTTTATGATGAGTGCTCTGCTTTTATGCGCGAATATTTGGACTCTGGTCATATGGAAGTTGTACCTGAGAATTGTATGAGCGAAAATCCTTATTATCTAATTCATCAATGTGTCATTAATCCATCGAGTGTTCACCTCAAATTGCGTGTAGTATTCAACGCGAGCGCAAAAGCTCCCTCGGGATTTTCTTTGAATGATAGTCTCTTAACGGGTCCAAAATTGCAAGCTGATATGGTATCAATTCTTTTGAGGTTCCCTCTGCATCCTAACGTATTGTGTTCCGATATAAAACAAATGTATAGAATGATTTGGATTAATAATGACCAGCTAGATTATCGAAGGATTTTTTGGAGATTTTCTCCAGACGAGACTTTGACAACATAACGCTTGAAAACAGTCACATAAGGAGTGTCATCTGCTCCTTCCTTGGCGTTGCGATGTCTGAAACAGTTAGCGCAGGATGAAGGAAGTGAATTTCCTTTAGCAGCGAAGGTATAAAAAGAAGATACGCACATTGACGATGTTGTCGCTGGTGCCTCTTCACTTGAAGAAGCCAAGCTTCTACAAAATCAGTTGATAACTTTGTTTAGTAAAGCAGGTTTTCATTTGAGAAAGTGGTCGGGTAACGATCCTGCGTTGTTGGGAAATCTTCCAGCTTCTATGCGTAATATAGATCCCCTTGATTTTGATTCTGAGACTAATTTCACTTCTGTCAAAATTTTAGGATTATTTTGGAATCCGCGTGAAGATAAATTCTCAGACTACTAAGCACTGATGAAGGGCTTCAATCACTGAGCATTGCTCTTGAAAAAGGCTTGGGAGCATAGTTCTCAGTGGCACAAAAGAGTTCTGCCGGAGGTTTTAATTTTCCGCTTCAATATGAAGAAATCTGTGGCTTAGGCTCATCGAATGCTTTCAGAACCTATTAGTGAAAGAACATGTCACTTGTTGTTTCAACGCTTCAAGAACTGCAACTTCAACGTCGAAGACCAGCAGGACATTGGAAAAGGGAAAGTTTGAGAAGATGCATAATTGAAGGTATCACCTGATCAGGACAATCACACGCGATATAGTTATCGAACTCAATTTATGCGTTTGAGCTAAGCAATACAACGAGAGACATGAGAAAGTGATTTTACAGCATGACTATGCTCGCCCCATGTTGCGAAATGGTTGAGACACTTCGGAACTTTGAAATGGGAAGGTCTAATCTACCCACCCTATTCTTCAGACGATGCTCCTCTGCAATATCACTTGTTGCGATCATTGGCATACGGCCTAGCTGACTAGCACTTCCGATCTTATGAACGGTTTTATGAAAAAGTAAAAAATTTGATCAATTCAAAAGATGAAAAGCCATCGATGGATAATACTTTGAATCATAAATGTATATCCACTTTTCTACAATAAAGCCTCGAATTTTGGGAAAAAAACGGCGGAAACAAAGTTTTACACCTATTATATCGACATTTGACCTAATGAGCAATCAATTCTTAACTACATTTCAATTTTTATTCCATTTCATTTCAAACAATAACATTTCTGGTGCTCAACTTTACAGTGGGAACCTGTTTTCCTTCCTAGTTGATAGGGAATTTCTTACGATTTTCAATATCCAATGTGTAGATTTTCACACCTATGTTCGGCACCTGCACGTTCTTGAATATCTTTTCCCCGTTCTTATCCACGTACGACTCGTAGGGAATGTGCATTTCCAATTTGAAATTCAATCTCTCCAACAGTTGCGAAAACGCGAAGTTCGTCGCGTCGCATCTTAACAATTTGTATTTTCTGTCGATCGCCAGGTTGATGCTCGCCTTTGTCAGCTTCTTCCCCAATCCGTACTTCCTTTCTCCTTTCTCGATGAAGACATTTGTGGTGGAGATCATCTCGAAGAGGCAACGGTTTTTGGCGAACAGGAGCTGGGAGTCCCACGGTTTAACCGTTTCGTTCAAACCGACGCCGAGGATTCGGCCGGTGTATTTGCATTTGGCCAGCAGGGAATTGCCCTCACTTGCTACTACTAGCGGTATCTCGAATTCTGAAGCGAAATAGGTTGATAATTTTGCGGGTACTAGAGTTCTTAATTCTGATCGAACATCATGTGTTGTTTTGGCCACGGCTTTAGTGGAAGTTTTAGACTCGAAAGGTACTTTTCACACACTAAGGTGTCTAATTGATTCGGTTTGAGAGCTGAAAATAGGTTACATGATGAGTTTAAGAATTTAAAGTTAGCCGATCCTTCTTTTCATATTCCTGGGCATAACGATATTCTGTTTGGAGCCGATATGTTCACTAAAATTCTACTGAAATTCTAATGGTCATATTTCCGAGAGTAGGGGTGTAATCGCTTTCAATACTATATTTGGTTTCATTCTCATCGGAGATGGAACAGACATTTCAAGGAATGTAACATCTTCTTTTTTCTGTGACATCGATTGTCAAAATAATGATAACTCCCTTCCTCGAATTTTGAAACGTTTTTGGGAAGTTAAATCTGTTCCATCTGTGAATGTTTATTCTCTCGCTGATGATTTATGCGAGAAAACATTTGTCAATACACATAAACGCGGTTTTTATGGCAAATATATAGTTTCATTACCTCTCGCAACTGACCTACCCAGTTTTAGAGGTATGGAAGAACTCGCCTCTAAAAGATTTTTTGCTTCAGAACGCCGAATCATGAAAAGTCCAAAACTTTATGATGAGTACTCTGCTTTTATGCGCAAATATTTGGACTCTGGTCATATGGAAGTTGTACCTGAGAATTGTATGAGCAAAAATCCTTATTATTTAATTCATCATTGTGTCATTAATCCATGGTTCACACCAAACTGCGTGTAGTATTCAACGCGAGCGGAAAAGCTCCCTCGGGATTTTCTTTAAATGATAGTGTCTTAACGGGTCGAAAATTGCAAGCTGATATAGTATCAATTCTTTTGAGGTTCCGTCTGCATCCTTACGTATTGTGTTCCGATATAAAACAAATGTATGTAATGATTTGGGTCAATAATGACCAGCATGATTATCAAAGGATTTTTTGGAGATTTTCTCCAGACGAGCCTTTGACAGCATATCGCTTGAAAACAGTCACATACGGAGTGTCATCTGCTCCTTCCTTGGCCTTGCGATGTCTGAAACAGTGAGCGCAGGATGAAGGAAGTGAATTTCCTTTAGCAGCGAAGGTATAAGAAGAAGATACGCACATTGACGATGTTGTCACTGATGCCTCTTCACTTGAAGAAGCCAAGCTTCTACAAAATCAGTTGATAACTTTGTTTAGTAAAGCAGGTTTTCATTTGAGAAAGTGGTCGAGTAACGATCCTGCGTTGTTGGAAAATCTTCCAGCTTCTATGCGTCATATAGATCCCCTTGATTTTGATTCTGAGACTAATTTTACTTCTGTCAAAATTTTAGGATTATTTGAGAAGATGAATAATTGAAGGTCTCACCTGATCCGGACAATCACACGGGATATAGTTATCGAACTCAATCAATGCGTTTGAGCTAAGCAATACAACGAGAGACATGAGAAAGTGATTTTACAGCATGACTATGCTCGCCCCATGTTGCAGAAATGGTTGAGACACTTGGGAACTTTGAAATGGGAAGGTCTAATCTACCCACCTTATTCTTCAGACGATGCTCCTCTGCAATATCACTTGTTTCGATCATTGGCATACGGCCTAGCTGACCAGCACTTCCGATCTTATGAACGGCTTTATGAAGAAGTAAAAAATTTGATCAATTCAAAAGATGAAAAGCCATCGATGGATAATACTTTGAATCATAAATGTATATCCAGTTTTTTACAATAAAGCCTCGAATTTCGGAAAAAAACGGCGGAAACAAAGTTGTACACCTATTATATCGACATTTGACCTAATAAGCAATCACTTATAAACTACATTTCAATTTTTATTCCATTCATTTCGAACAATAACATTTCTGGTACACAACTTTACAGTGCGAACCTGTTTTCCTTCCTAGTTGATAGGGAATTTCTTTCGATTTTCAATATCCAACGTGTAGATTTTCTCACCTATGTTCGGCACCTGCACGTTCTTGAATATCTTCTCCCCGTTCTTATCCACGTACGACTCGTAAGGTATGTGCAATTCCAATTTGAAATTCAATCTCTCCAACAGTTGCGAAAACGCGAAGTTGGTCGCGTCGCATCTCAACAATTTGTATTTTCTGTCGATCGCCAAGTTGATGCTCGCCTTTGTCAGCTTCTTTCCTAATCCGTACTTTCTTTCTCCTTTCTCGATGAAGACGTTTGTGGTGGAGATCATCTCGAAGAGGCAACGGTTTTTGGCGAACAGTTTAGGCGCACCTTCCAAGTAGGAGTAGAACATCAATAACTTCTTCGTTTTCGGGCATTTCTGTTTCTCGGCCAGTTTTGCAAGGAGCTGGGAGTCCCACGGTTCAACCGTTTCGTTCAAACCGACGCCGAGGATTCGGCCGATGTATTTGCATTTGGCCAGCAGGTAATTGCCTTCGTTGAGCCTGTCCATGATGCAGATCGCCAGCGTGATGTATCACTTGCTGCTACTAGCGGTATCTCGAATTCTGAACCGAAATCAGTTGTTAATTTTGCGGGTACTGGGGTTCTTAAATCTGATCGAACATCATATGTTGTTTTGGCCTCGGCTTCAGTGGAAGTTTCAGACTCGAAAGGTACTTTTCACACACTGAGGTGTCTAATTGATTCGGTTTGAGAGCTGAAAATATGTTTATTGAAGTAACAGGCTTGAACTCTTCTAAATCTTGTACAAGTAGAGGTTTAGTTGCTATTACAGTTCGACCAGTTGGTCAAGAATCCCCAATATTATACACCAACGGATCTGTAATTAACCAAATAACAGAAAAATTACCCACTACGACTATACCCGCTGTCATACATAATGAGTTTAAGAATTTAAAGTTAGCCGATCCTTCTTTTCATATTCCTGGGCATATCGATATTTTGTTTGGAAAAGAGAAAGTTTGAGAAGATGCATAATTGAAGGTATCACCTGATCAGGACAATCACACGCGATATAGTTATCGAACTCAATTAATGCGTTTGAGCTAAGCAATACAACGAGAGACATGAGAAAGTTATTTCACAGCATGACTATGCTCGCCCCATGTTGCAGAAATGGTTGAGACACTTGGGAACTTTGAAATGGGAAGGTCTAATCTACCCACCCTATTCTTCAGACGATGCTCCTCTGCAATATCACTTGTTTTGATCATTGGCATACGGCCTAGCTGACCAGCACTTCCGATCTTATGAACGGTTTTATGAAGAAGTAAAAAATTTGATCAATTCAAAGGATGAAAAGCCATCGATGGATGATACTTTGAATCATAAATGTATATCCAGTTTTCTACAATAAAGCCTCGAATTTCGGGAAAAAACGGCGGAAACAAAGTTGTACACCTATTATATCGACATTTGACCTAATAAGCAATCAATTTTAAACTACATTTCATTTTTTATTTCATATCATTTCGAACAATAACATTCCTGGTACTCAACTTCACAGTGCGAACCTGTTTTCCTTCCTAGTTGATAGGGAATTTCTTACGATTTTCAATATCCAACGTGTAGATTTTCACACCTATGTTCGGCACCTGCACGTTCTTGAATATCTTCTCCCCATTCTTATCCACGTAAGACTCGTAAGGTATGTGCATTTCCAATTTGAAATTCAATCTCTCCAACAGTTGCGAAAACGCGAAGTTCGTCGCGTCGCATCTCAACAATTTGTATTTTCTGTCGATCGCCAAGTTGATGCTCGCCTTTGTCAGCTTCTTCCCCAATCCGTACTTCCTTTCTCCTTTCTCGATGAAGACGTTCGTGGTGGAGATCATCTCGAAGAGGCAACGGTTTTTGGCGAATAGTTTCGGCGCACCTTCCAAGTAGGAGTAGAACATCAATAACTTCTTCGTTTTCGGGCATTTCTGTTTCTCCGCCAGTTTTGCCAGGAGCTGGGAGTCCCACGGTTTAACCGTTTCGTTCAAACCGACGCCGAGGATTCGGCCGGTGTATTTGCATTTGGCCAGCAGGGAATTGCCCTCGTTGAGCCTGTCCATGATGCGGGTCGCCAGCGTGGGGTTCAACTTCAGGCCCAGGAATTTCAGGGTCGGCTCTTCCCGGAAGTAATTCTTCTCCATTATTTTCAGAATTGTCGGGAACTCCTCGACTTTGGGCTGGCAGATTATGTAGGGAGATTTTTTCTTGCATTTTTTCGGGCTCGTTCGCATGACGGGCGGGCATGTTGAGGTGTTGCGGATGGTCGTTGATGGTTTTATGAATGGGAGATTGATGATACGAGGAATTTTGCTGAAACGAAATGATGATGACATTTTAGTTTCTTGACATTTTGGTGAATGACGATTTCGCGAAGATGACGCGACTCATATTTATCCATAGAACATATAATAGGTATATATTCTTTATTTTATGTGTTTACCTGTCGAACTTCAAATTTTTTTTTTATAATTTTTCATAATAACTCAAGATTACGGCCTCTTCCTAACTAACTCCTACTGAGGCTATTGATGATTATATGTGTATTGAAAAAAAGGTCGATAAGGAAGCAATACCTACGCTGGTGCTTTCAATGTCCAATGGTTTGAGTGCTCTGAAATTGAAGGGTCGAAATTGAAAATAGGAGTGAAAGAAAGCAAAATTTTGGTGTTTTTATGAGGAATCTTTCATCAGAAAAAAGGAAATTCAAAACAGAATGATTGTGAAAAGATTATCGATTTTTATTTTGTTGTTTCGGCTGTTAGTACTCCATTCTAGACCTTTTAGTCAAGAAATAGATCAGAGCGAAAAATCGAAAGAACTGGACCAGTTTTATTTTCGTAATTTGAAGGCTAATTTCAATGGGAAAATCGATTCTGTGCAGAAATCTCTTCTCACCTTGTTCACGAGATATGTTGAAAACACAAAAAAGAGTGCATTTTCACCCCATTTTCAATTGGCTTCCTCTAATTCAATAACTTGTTCTCAGTTTTTTCTTCTTTCGTAAACTATTATTCGGTTTCTCTAAAAAAAACCCGTGCACGCCTTAGGTCCTATCTGTTTGAAAAAATCGAAGTCTATTCAAGTCTCTGAATATGTTTATCTGGTACGAACATTGACAGTGAACATACACTTAAAGCAACCAACCAATATCAAAATTTCATTAAACAAATTTTTTCTATTTCAGTTCATTAAAGAACTAAAAATAGTTCCGTAATGAACCGATAACAACATTGTTTTCAGTTATATTTTTCGTTTTGTGGTTGTCAGTACTGACCTCCGATCCCATCAATTTTCAAACCGAATCAGTTCAAATTTCGTGATCTGTCAAATTCCCTAAGTCACACCAACTGCCAAGATACAAAACAAAAGTCACTAATCTGAATTTTTATTTGAATTTCGAGAGTATTGCACAAAACTTGACTGAAATAGTGAAAACATCGTCTAATACTAGTTGAAAAGGCAATTTGAACACTCATGCTTCCGAAAACTCGCTCTTTTCGCACTCTTGTTGGAATAGGAGCTCATTCTGCATCTTGTTTAAAAAATCTGAATTTTTATTTCAATTTCAAGAGTATTTCACAAAACTGGACTCGAATAGAGAAAATATGTCTAATAATCGTGGCAGAAGCTGACTCAAACACTCATGAATTTAGCATTGGAATATTAGCTAATTCTTTCACTTATTGTAGAATATACTATTACAGATGCCACGTATAATTTATATTTTCTATTCATGGTTAGGTTTCACTTCACATTCTTGAAATTTTTCCAAGAAAAGATATTCGACAGAAAAAATTGACTTCTTGACCTGATAAACCCTTCAGATTGAATAATATTGGGAACCACTTATAAATCAGTTGATTCCAGCATAAGATATTCTTTTTCTTGTATTGGACTTTTCGCTGAATGATTCATAAATTTTGTGACTGCACCAATATAAGGGATCGCTCTTTGCGAATTATACTTTAATATGTTTATATTTTTAACAAAAAAAATATATATTGCAGGATGAAACTCACTGTATAAGGAAGAAAATATTACAGAAATGACAGAAATAAATTGGGAAGCAAAGTTGTAGGTAATAAAAAGATCTACATCTTCTGTACCACACTTTTCTCACAAAACCTGAAAATTATGTGAAAAATTCAAATAATTTTTTTATCTGTAGATAGATTCTTTTAAAACAAGATGCAGAATGGCTCCTATTCCAACCCGAATGCGAAATTCGAAAAGGAGCGACGAAGGAGGTAGTTTTCGAAAGCATGAGTTTTGGAATTGTCCTCTGCCATGGGTTTTAGACGATATTTTCTCTATTTCAGTCAAGTTTTCTGAAATATTCTCGATTCTCGAATAGAAATTCAGATTAGTGACTTTTATATTGTATCTTGGCAGTTGGTGTGACTTACGAAATTTGACAGATTAATGAATTTGAATTGATTTGATTCAAAAATTGATAGGATCGGAGGTCAGTACTGACAACCAAAAAAACGAAAAATAATACTAAAAACAATGCTGTAATGAATTCATTACAGCACTACTTTTAGTACTGTAATTAATATACAGAAATAGAGAAAAAAAATTTTCACGACATTTGATGAAAATTATTCCAACCATGTATCGAAAAATCAGAAAAATTATTAATCGAAGAATTTCACATCTAAATATCTGCTTTTTTACAAAAGTCTTAAGGTCGGTCGTAGAGGTTTTTGTCCGTTAAAATCTCTCCTTTCTGATGGTTGAAAAAAATATACTGGCTCCAGCTGGAAAACTGGATGTAACTGTTTGATATATGTTATATAATGCAAATATTGTATTATTGATTTGTATTTTTTTGTTCATCAATATCACATAAAATCTCACGTTCTCCGAAGTTTAAACTCTTGCATTCTGAGCCATATTTTCGGCAACTACATTCTAAACTGGTAAAGCAAGTGTCATTGCTACGGGAGAGTCTTTTGCATTTACAGTAGCGATGTATATTTTTTTATATAATCAGAAAGTAGATATTTCAATGAACGAAGGGCCTCACGAGTTTATACATTGGCATGAAATTTTTCGATTTGAAGCAGGGCTCTGCTTTCGAAATTGAATTAAAAAAAGGTGAAAAAACGAACATTTGGAATGAAAAAAAAAATACAGTATTAGTTTATACCTCATCTCGTCAAAACAAAATTGATCAAAGAAAGAAACAAGGCGAAAACTAGGTTATTTTAATTTTTCACATAAATTTTAGAGTTTTCGTTGTTTACCCTCATTTATTACGTGCTTCAGCCTCGAGTTAGCATTCATAACTGTTGTCCAGGAATGTTATGCTTTTCCTATCCGGTAAACAATGTACAATTTCATTTTGAATTTTGTTATGTTCTCCACAAATATTTTTTTAACCTCATACCTTTTTCGAAAGTTTCAGCCGGGGTCTAATTTATTATCATATCGGGATTCCTGCCTATTTGTTAGATGTAGATTCAGAACATGGGAATCATAAACACTAGGATTTGATATTCCATTTCAATTTCCTTAGGCCTCTCAATATTGCATCTGCGAGAAAACGTCAGATTCAGAGACCGAGTTTATTGTCCTAGCCCAATACGATTTTCCCGTCCGAGTACTACTACAATTTATTTCCATAGATTTCGAATGAGAGCTTCGGGTCCTAGAAGGTTATTCTTGGTATATGTCATATGTATTTGACATATTATCAGCTCGCTTATTGTCTCGCTTCGAGTTGGGATATATGTGGATATAATTAAGCATGAGATAGATGAGGGATAATGGGAAATTGCATGAGGATACCGCAAGTGTCAGTTTGTTTCGATTTATTAACTAATAAGTATGATTCGAAATCGATGTCATCTCGTATATCATCCACACAGTAGGATTGGAACTGTTTCTACGTTTATTATTATGAGCTAGAGCTGTTGTAAAGCGTTCTCGCCTCAAGTATTAGGCATTGAGTTGGGAAATTATGTTGCACTGATGAAGGGTTAAATACCAGAACCGGTCTGAAGCTAGCCTCTGTTCGATTACAGCACCTACTGAGTGGTTTACTCTCAGTCCGAGTCTGCGCAAGTCCACAGTCACAGTTCTGAACTGTGACAATATTTGTTTATTATTGCTTCGAGACATAAAAATGATAAGCCGCAAGCAATTCTTGAAATCCTTGTTTAATTCGGGACAAACTTAGTTTTCTGACTCTTTTACGTACACATATATAAAATACATTCTCATGCATGAAAAAATCGCTGAAATTTGATATGTTACATGATAATAATAAGTGTATTTTTGTAATCGAAAAGTGTAATTAAAAATAAAATAGATAAGCGTTAACAGTCTTTCTAGAATACGAATTTAAAGATGTTCGAAGAATGAATCATTCACCATTCACAATAAACTTCGGACTTGAATTGAACGCATGCGTTAAGCTGTAATTTCTGTCTTATAGGTTGACCTTACTCTTAATGAAACTGAAAATGAAGAGATAAATTCATTATTCTCATTAATTATCTATGATTGAAAAAACAGAAAACCACTATAGTTAGTTCGAATTAAAACTCTAATGATGATTAAACGTGATTGAAAGCACTGCTCATGAACTAAAGCCTGCACGATTTCGTGCTGAAGTAAAAGCTTTCAAGAATTTTTGCCGACGACGAATTCCGTACTGGCCTCAAATTTCATTTCGAATAGTACTAGAGCAAGCCATCTGCTTAGCTTCCGTGCCGAAGTGTTGATTACGAACGGCACGCGAGTTTATTACGAATGCCCCTTAACAGATTAGATAGCAGCAGTTCAATTTTCACTCCTTACGTCTTTGAAATAAAAAAAAGGAATAACAGGTTTTTATGATTATTCGTCATGATTTATTGAATGAGAAATTGAAAACCAAAAGTGTCATTCAAGTTTCTGAATTGAATTATTCTACCCTAAAAAGGGGTTATGTGTGTGATGAATTTGCCTAAACCTAGAAAATTGGTACAAAGCCGTTTTAGGCTTTTTATTGCTATAAAATAGTCAAGCGATTCCTTCAAGAATGACAATGTGTTTCATTTTTTTACTCGAAAATGGTGCCTCTTACGTCGAAAAGTCGAGAGAACAAATTTGATTCAAATTGAATGAGGTTTTCAAGAGTATTTTTCATTCTTTGAAAATCTCAAGCTCTATTGTTCTTGTCTAAAAATACTCTCAATGCTGTGCGGAAAGAATTGGTAGAATATTGAAAAAATAATTCAATGCGAAAAGTAAAACACGTGGTTAAACTTTCTTGATTAAGATCTGGACCAGTCTGTGTATCAAGCAATGAAAACTCATCAAATATCATAAATAACGAAACTGCAAATTTTGCTTGTTTTTTTTCAGTTCCTTGAAATTAGTATATATATTCTCCGTCAATCCACATCTGGGACCACTCCAAGTCTCCTTGTCAAGGATGGTTATGGACATCATGAAGTTCTTCTTTCTGTGCATTCTAGTACTTTTTGCATTTTCATGCGGTGAGTGGAAGACTGTCATTATCATAATTCCCTATTATTCAGCAATAAATTGTTAGTCAGACTAGAAAGAAAATAGGAACTAATACATCTCTTATAGAAAGCGCTCTTAATGAATAATTTCAACAATTTCCTGGCAGTCATATTCCTCGCAGTTACATTAATTTGGTAGAATATTCAGACGAACTAAACCTCTAACTAAAGTGGAACCTGTTGTCAGTACTTTATCCTTCGATAAAATTTCGATTTTTCACGATAACTATCAGAAACATGATTAATAATTCATGATGAATCTGGTATCATGTTCAAACTTGGAAATTCAAGCTAATGGTAAAATAACCTTCTCGTATAACCATAATTCAATTCAGTGTTTCTATCAAGTATTAGATTTGTGTTCTTCTATTACATTTGGAACGCTTCTACATTTCAAAAGTTTTTGAGATACAGATATTAACTCGAAACTAAGACTTGCATTTGTCATATGTCACATTCTTATATTTTGATAGGTCTCAACCAGCTGTTGGGTTACTACGCGAAAGCTGAAAAACAGAAATGTTTTGATACACTGGACAAATGCGATCCGAAGGAAAAAGACTCCAATGCGTGCATGATTTGGAGGAGATTTTCTAAGTAAGTTTATATATGACTTTCTATTCGTTTCCGAAGGGAACTTCATATATGAGAATAATATGATTCACTATATCCCCTGAAATTAGAATTCAATGTGATCCCTCAGTTTCCCTTGATCATTTCTATAAACAGCAGCATTTCGGAGATATAATATAGGTATATCTCGAACTAAAATTGGACTGATGCTCATTCGAGATAACAGAAATTGAATATGCATCGAGACTCGTGAGTATCCATTGGATAAACAAAGCTTGCGATAACACAGAACTAATACACCTCCAAGTGTCACAATGAGGATAGTTATCATTATATTGGTCAATAAAAGTAGTTCACCACTATCAAATCAAGCTAATATTCAAACGAACCTTTTCGGTCAGAATGAGTAAAGGGTGGTCAGATCTCGATGATTTAGTAATTCGTCTCTTAAATCAAGGGATGAAAAAAACTACATGTTCTTTTTTTTTCGAAAAACGTAATTTGCTGAACACCACAAGCCTCTTCAGTGTCAAGATTTTGGAATTTGGACAATTTTAATAATTCCGCCCAAACTTCTGTAGTATGTGGACTGAGCTCTCGAAATTAAAACATCGCTAGAACAGATTTTTCATTTCATTTTACCTGTGCTATCGAAATTTCAGTAGCGATTGTAAAATAAGTTTCCTCAAATGTGTGCTATGATATTTTTCAAAAGACTTTTCTAAACAATTCAGAAAATATATAGGTATCATGGTATACATCTGACTTTATATATTGAAAATTCCGAGCAAACATTTTCGAAACAACAAAATCCAAAAAAGTTCTGATTTTGGTCATATTTTCAACAGAGGACGTCATGAAACGGATCAGGAAAGAATTAGGTATTTTTATATTATTATACTGACTCCAGCAATATTTTTCGAAACTTCTTGTTTTTACTGTAATATCTCTACTTAATTGGAAAATTAGAGAATTCGAAATCAGAGAATATTTAATGATAACATTATGAAACTTTCCAGTAAAGTCGATGAGAGCCTACTTGAATTATGTTGACCAAATTTTAAAATTTTTCGATATTTAATAAAATCGGAAATAACTGGTAATACCTATATATTTTTGAAATAATCAAAGAAAAGTGTTTCTAAAAATATCAAAGGTCACTATGGTTCCTATTTGAAAAAAAAAATTCTCTATTGCTCTGAAATTTTAAGCGGCCTGGAAATTTCGATGGCACCTGTAGTGAACTGCCGTATCTATTTCTAGAGCGTAGTTGCAGTACTGCGGAAGTTATAGCCAATTATAATAATTGTCAAAATTTCAAAATCTTCCTGTAGCATGGAAACTGAATACTTCAGCGAAATATTCATGTTTCTCGAAAATACAGAACTTCACTTGTATATTACTGTTTTTTCTATATGTAGTCCTAAATAATTGAAATCAGACCACCCTGTACAACTGTGCATATCAAAAGAGTTGATATAAAAATTTTGGATTTAATTTTTCTCGATGTCATCGAGTAGGTTGGGTTGCAAAATTGTAATCTAACTCAATTGCTTTTCAAATGCAGAACAACTGCTCAACATTTCAAGAGTTGATTATTTGATCAATAATGAAACTAATTTGATTTATGAATCTTTTTCAAATTCACAAGTCAGAACATTAAAAAATATATCATTCATAAAATGCAACAACTCAGTTGGATGGTTTGTTATACCTATACCTACTTTATTTATTTAATCATCAGGACACATATTAGTAAATCGAAGGCCAAAAAGTATTCACAGTTCTGATCCAACTGAAAAAACCTTCGAAATGCTCAAAAAACACCCACATCTAAAAACCCAATTATACCAATTAGACAAATAGTGTTACAACACCAATTATTTATCCAAATTTTTGCAACAACTACATGGGCTTGAAATAAAACAACGCATTCATGAATTACGTGCATTATTTTCAACCTATTAATCGAATTTGCGAGAGATTCCTCCAATAATTGTTTGAGTGTAATTTTTGAAAATTGAATTTCTTTCATGGTTCCTCATTCAATTCTGGAGTAAAGGTCAGTGTTGCTTTTCATTAAGTTTCAGTGTTCCATAGTCTGAAATACCTATTCTAATTCGATGAAATCGAATGGAATCTGGTCAGCATTTATTGAATTTATTCTGAGAAAATCACCGGATGTTCGAAATTCTGCAAGTTATTTTTTTTCTCCTGAAATTGAATGGAAAAACATTTTATTTTCCAAGAATATTTCTCATGTGAACAATTATTTATCGGAAGAAAATGAGAGCTTGTTATTTCAACCCTAAAGATGATATTATGCGATTTAAAAAAAAAGCAACATATACTCAATACTTCATATCATATGGAGTTCTACACCTCAGTGTTGTTTAGAACCCGTGAAAAAATTTGAAACCATCACCTCGCCAATGCTTTCTAAAGACTCTTGGAGTGGAGGTCGATTTCGAAAAACATTTATACCTATGGACTATTCCTGGCAATTTTTATCGAGGAATTATGTTCTGAAGTCCTTTGCATATATCAACAGATACCCTGTATGCTGTTTCATATCATACATACTTCACAAATTGTCTGTCTCATGAGTCCAAAAATTTTATAAAATTTCTTTGAAATCTGATGTTTTCGTAAATTTATTTCGAGAGGCATTCTTCTTCAGCGATGAAATTTCGACATCCAATATCAAAATAAATTCTAGAGTGCTTGGGAAAAGGAGTATAAGTCAAAATTGGTGGTTATTTGGTGATTCAAGTTTCTTTGTTGTTTATGGGGACTGTTATAATTAGCTATTTTGAATTTAGTTATATTCTACTTCTTTATATTGCAAATGATTTATTCTCTTTTTACTAGAAGGTGAAATTCATTATTGAAGGACATACATATGAAAAGTAAGGACATCTCTCATTCTGCCCATTTAATGAATTATACTCCTTTTCCCGAGCACTCTAGAATCATTCATCAGATGCTTAAGATAAACTTTTGAGAAAAATTTCCTGATCTTCACGTTCCCAGAAAATTATTACAGGAAATATTTCAGATGACCTAATCATTACGCTTTCAATAACTTTTTCTTGCCAATTTATACTCAATGATATTCATTCCTATACAAACAACAAATTAATTTTTTAATAAAAATTTTTTCAATTCGATCCATTGTCTTGTTAATTTCTGAATGATATTTTTGAATTCCACACAAAAACCGAAGAAAGCCTTTGGGAGAATTATCGAGTAAAGTTTCACAAATCACTGAGTGGGATCATAATACTCCTTGTAAAACGAATCTCGACTCCTAACCTTGTTTGTTCCAGTTTATTCGAAACAATCCAAACTTTGTTCTGGGCTGTGTTCGGCCTCATAGACCTCGACAACTTCGAACTCAGCGAAATCAAGACCTTCACCAGATTCTGGGGATTACTAATGTTCGGGAGTTACTCCGTGATCAACATTGTGGTGCTTTTGAATCTCCTCATAGCGATGATGAATCATTCATATCAGCTTATCTCGGTAAGTCGGCCAATGAATAACAGATCAACGGATTCCATAAAGCTTACCTATTGAAATTGGGGGTGTTAGATTGAACGAAGCGTACATGCAGACATGCATGTTAGTATATCCGGAACTAAATCGGCCTTCACCGAGCTGATAATAGAGGAGAATGTATTTTTCAATATATTTCCCATGTTAGAAAATATACTGCTCCACAGGGGTTAGGGATATCGTATTCAATTGTTTTTAAAAGTGTGTAATATTCGGGAAAGTCGCTGTGAAATTATTTGAAACTCAATACCAACTTGAGTAGATCCAATATTAAATCAATAAGAGAGATTTCTTCAATCTCGTCTTTTTTTTTCTGAAGTTTGGTTCTTTGCATATCCTTCATGAATATTTTTATTTTGAAATGGAGTCAGTTCATCAACGGTTTATATTTGAAACAAGGTTTCTGAAAATGCCCAGACGTAAATTAACAAACGCTGAGGCTAATAGGGCTATTGGAATGCTACAGGGTGGTCTAACTCAGGTTGTTGTAGCGGAAAACCCCAAGTCAGCCAAAAAGTGATATCTCGACTTTGGAATAGGTTTAGGGAGACAACACCTGCTCAGGATCGTTTCATCACCGTTTCGGCGAGAAGAAAGCCTATATCTACCTCTAGAATGCTAGGAAATCATCTTCAAAATGCAGTTGGGGTCCAAGTTTCCATCGAAACCATCAGACGACGTTTGAAAGAGGTGAATCTAGGTTCTAGAAGTCAATTAAGAGGAGTTTCATCAACACGTGACCATAAGCGTCAAAGACTGGATTGGGCCAGGCAACATATCAATTGAAACGATCAATGTGTGTCCTTTTCACTGATGAATCCAGATATGGACGATTTTCAGATTCTCGAGTAATAAGGGTATGGACCCTTAATCGTACCCCGTAATCGCTATGTACAAGAAGTCCATCCATTCCGAGGAGTAGTGTTATGGTATGGGCCGGGATATGTTTCAACGGGCGCACAGATCTACACATTTGTCCTAGGAATATGACCTCCTTACACTATACGGAGCATGTCATTTACAATATTTTGCCAAATATTCACTCTGCTATTGGTGAAACTTTTCAATTTCTAGACGATAACGCTAGATCGGACCGTGCAGCTATAGTTGAGAGGGGAGCTTGGTATTCCACATTTACCAATGCCTCCGCACTCACCAGATTTGAATTCCATAAAACATGTATGGGCGATATGCTCCAAAGAAGATTAGACAATCATCAACCTACCCCAGAATTCTTAAATGATCTGAGAGAGCTTCTGCCGCGTTTATGGAACCAAATTCCTCGAAAAATGTTCAAGAACCTCGTATGTAGCATGCAAAGATGTCAAGCTGTTATATATGCACGTGGAGGCCATACATTGTTTTGATAGTCTTAAAATGCTTGAATTCTCTGGGAATAAAATTTCGTTAGATTACTCGATTTCTCTTAACCACCCTGTATACGCTGCAGACCTACAGGCTACAATTAATTTTATTTCCTGCAACTTGAAATCATATTGATAAGAATTCACATCACAAAATCATTTGAACTATATTTTTTTGGAATTTGAGTCAATATCTCTAACTACCGTGGAGCAGTTTATATTAAAAGTAGGTTGCCTGAAAAAATCCTGGACAGAATATTTTCAATTATTATCTGAAAAGTGATTATTCATGAAATTTTGAAACATTTTAATAATAAGAAAATTTGTTACTGGACTAAAAGTATAAAACGTATAGAATGTGCAGACATAGTTCGCAGATATAAAAAAATTTCTATTATCACACAAGTGTAAGTACTTGACTTGGACATATATCTTTTTAAATCTGGCAACCCAGCTGTTCACTGTTCCCTTGCTACAACTAACGACTTGGTCTTCTGGGTTGAGATCTTAAGGTCACAGGTTCCCCTGATTTTCG
This sequence comes from Hippodamia convergens, assembly GCA_038502775.1. Lineage (NCBI taxonomy): Eukaryota > Metazoa > Arthropoda > Insecta > Coleoptera > Coccinellidae > Hippodamia > Hippodamia convergens. The sequence continues at coordinate 5,195,873 of CM076614.1, read as the reverse complement.
AAAAAGGTAGGTATGCCATACGCTGTAGGTCATCCCCATTGCCTGAAACTAAGATCACGTCATCTGAGTAGCATATTCCCCCTTTTTAAATTCTAAAGATATTATTTTTACCTCTGTTCATAATTCGTTCTCAACTTTGATTTCAGTTTCGTTGGCAGTGTTAATTTCTCCAATGATCTTGCTTAAACTTATAGGTTGATATTGGTTTTTTATCGTCTTAATCACATCTTTAAGTTTCATATGATCGGAGGCTTCAATCATGTCTGATATATTCATGTAGATAAGTCTGTTGAATTCCATAGCCTTTTCTGACATTAGTCTGACTGTAATAGTATATTCTAAAACAAGTTGCAGAATGAGCTCCTATTTCAACACAAATGCGAAGTTCGAAAACGAGCGACGAAGGAGCGAGTTTTCGATAGCATGAGTGTTGGAATTGCCTTCTGCAACGAGTATTAGAGGGTATTTTCTCTATTTCAGTCAATTTTTGTGAAATACTGTCGAAATTCACATGAAAATTCAGATTAGTGACTTTTGTATTGTATCTTGACAGTTGGTGTGACATACGAAATTTGACAGATCACGGAATTTGAATTGATTTGATTTGAAACTTGATTCGATCGGAGGTCAATACTGACAACCATAAAACGAAAAATGTAACTGAAAACAATGCTGTAATGAGTTTCATTACAGCACTACTTTTAGTACTGTAATGAACTCATTACGATACTGAAATAGAGAAAGATGATATATATTGTGGATCTGTTTCTTCGGATACTTTGCGTTTTTCGCTGATTGCATATTCTTTGCTGATCTCATCAGAGAATATCTTCGTTAGCAGTGTAAGTGTGGTATTGAGCAGTGTGTTGGTACTGTGGTTACTAGGATTCTTTTTATTTCTTCTCTTGTGATGCTTGATTCCCATTTCTGTGGCACTTTCTTGAAATCCGAAATCTTCTGAAAAAAGACGAAGAATATAGTTTGTATTATGTTCTCCTCTTCATACTTCAATAACTCGTTCGATATGCCTACCATCGCGCCCTCTAGCTTTTCCATTCTTCAATTTCCTAATAATATGTTAAAGTTCTTCTCTGTAAATTTCTTTGATTTGATCACATTTGTAGTGGTCTCCCTCATGTTCTGTGTCGGAAATTGTATATTTCTTCTATGTATTACTTCAACCTGCCCTTTTGTATTATACTCAGCTCAGGTTTTTATTTACCCATCAGTTTTTTCTCCCCTTGAGCATTTCTCAAACCTTACGATGAGCCCTATAAAGAAGGTGCTACAATTCTTTGGTCAACTGGATCCAATATTCCCTCCTCAAAAGTCGTATTTCAGATGTCAGGGGGACTGTAGATATGCCATCCTTTTTTCATATGCCAGATTTCTGGTTTCATCGTTGAACAATTTTTCTCATGTGAAAAATGAGTTTATTTCCGAAATATGTATTTAAAAATATAGTCGTAATGAAATCTGAAAAAATTAATTAATTTTTAGATTCTTCATATGAGAATAGTTGATACATTTTGAGAAGGATCGGACCACGACTCACCCCAGGAGAACAAAATCTCTACAACATCCGGATGAACGCGTTCTACGTGATTCATAACCGTTCAAGGAAACCCTTCATTCGTATTCACGTGATTTCCTTTTCAATCAACCCGCAGCGAACCACCAGAATTTCAATGTCGGTTTCTGGTTCCGAGATGCCAATTAGTTGATTGAAGTAGCGTTGTTTGCCTACAACACCGACAAGGCCTTTGATGAAGCAGATTTTAACGAGAATTATTGGAACCTTATTTCAGCGCATTCTTGATTTAATCGGATTCGAAAATCTTTTATCAGAAACTAGAGATCTAAATTTTTCATATTGAGTGATAGGAAAGCCTGTCGGACGAAAACTGCCATAAAATACAATATAGGCGTTATATATTTGATTTTACCAAGAAGAAACGCCCTTAAAACATTGTTGTGTATAGGTGCTGACGCAAAGAATGGACCGGAATTCAACCAGAAATACTTGATCATATCTTCTCGTATTGAAATTTTGCTAAAAATTCGCTATTTCCATACATTTTACATTTCGTCAGAAGTGAAATGTTTTTCAAAGAGACAACGTACATAAATTATTATCAAAACGATTCAGTTGCTCATGCAATATTTCACGAGAAAATCGCCTAATACATGAGAGGTATTCACAAATTGGGAATGAATTGAATAAAAAAGCAGTTGGATTTAGTGACTGTTCAAAAATTCAGGGCGAGTTTTTGAATTGTACATTCAATTTAAGAGAAGATTTTTTGGGTCAGTAAAAATACTTTTTTTTAATATAATTTTTTTTTTATTCAGCCTATATAAAAGGATATAGTCATTTTAAATTTTTCTGATGAGCTATGCCACCCCTAGAAACATACCATTTTTTTTCGAGCATAAGATCTGGCACCTAAACCTTCGAACAATTTTTTTTTGTCATTCATTGCTTAATATACAATCTACTCTATAAGGTATTAAGTAATTATGTTCCAAGAAAATCTACATGAGAGTGAAATATCCTTCAGTGTTGTGGAAGATCTTCAGGCCATGTCTTTTTCAGTCTTCTGGTGTGGGGTCCTCTCATATATAGGTTTTGTATGAGGTCGTTTGGATGACCTTGCATTCTCATCTGATATTTGGCTGAGGTGGATAACGTCGTTGATGTAAGGGATCTCAAAGTCTTCATGCAGTCGTTGATTGGTGACGTACCATGGTGCATCTGCTATTAAGCGGAGAGTTTTTGACTGGAATCTTTGAATGATTTTTCTTCTTGACGGTTTCGCGCATCCCCATAATTGTATGCCATACGACCATATTAGTTTGAGGACCGCTTCGTACACTGTTAATTTTTTTTTCAAGCTCATCTTCGATTTTCTTCCCAAAAGCCAATACATCTGTCGGAGCTTCATGTCTAACTGCTTCCTTTTTGCTTGCACATGTTTCTCCCATGTGAGCCTTTGATCGAGATGTATACCCAGGTACTTGATCTCATTTTTTGTTGGTACAGTAACTCCATTCAAAGTTACTCTGGGACAGATGTTGGTTCGTAGGGTGAAAATTACATTTACCGATTTACTCTAGTTCAAAGTCATTCTCCAGATTTTGTACCAGTTGCTGAGTTGGTCCAGGTGTTCTTGGATATTTGTGGAGGACTGAATGGGATCGTTATTGTATGAAAGTATTGCAATGTCATTAGCAAATGCGGCAATAGTTGTGACAGGTGTTTCAGGTAGATCGGCTGTATAGAGTAGGTACAAAAATGGTCCTAATACGCTTCCTTGGGGTACTTCAGATTTGATTGGAAAGTATCCTGATAGTTCGTTATTGAACATAACAGAGTAGTATCCTTCAGAAATATAAGATTTCAGGATGTGGAAGTAGATGTGGTTTATTTTTTTTTTTAATCTTATATATCAGGCCCAAGTGCCAAACTTTGTAGAACGCCTGGGGGACATCTAGGAACACCCCATTGCAATATTGTTTTTTCTCAAGAGAATTTGCTATGATGTTAACTATCCTGTGGGTTTGGTGTGACGTTGACATACTTTGTCGGAAGCCAAATTGATAGTCAGGAAGAAGATCAGTTATCTCATGGTCCCTTGGGAGAAGACTTATGGGTCTGTATGATGCTGGAGAGTGTGCAGATTTGCCACTTTTGAGAATCATCATCACATGGGCGAACAAATGTAGCAAAAATGCTGAGTTGCATACAGGCAGGAAAACAAAGTTAAAGATTCTCATGATAGTGTCTTCACTATCTCTCAAATCTTTTGAACCCCGAGGTTTTTCATTACCGAAAATAAATTCTCTGTAAAGAAAAGTTTTCTCACTATCGAGATATTACAAGTTGAAAAAAGAGAAATTAAGGCAAGAAATAAAATCTACCTGGGATCTCAGAGTCAAGTAAAGGCTACTTCGGGAAGACGGTAGAAAGGACGTGTTTCTTTCAGGTTGATTGCTTACGTGTATTGGTTGCACAGAATCTGCACTAAAAAGCGGTTCATAATGAAAAATTTCGCGAATGAAGCTCCGAGTTTAATCTAGTAGACAATATATTACGATTATTCCAACCACTTCACCAGAGGTAATCTGCTACGCTCTCGTGGTGTTCCCCAAAATAATTCTGTGTATAATCGAGTCTTTTCTATGCTTCTGTTATATTTAAACTGATTATTGAATCAAACTTTTCACGAAATCTTTTTTGTTCCTTTGCAGGAGAGAGCTGACGTGGAATGGAAATTCGCAAGGAGTAAGCTGTGGATCAGCTATTTTGAGGAGGGTGGCACGGCTCCACCCCCCTTCAATATTGTTCCTACCCCTAAGAGTGCCTGGTACATTGTTCAATGGGCACAAAGGAAGTTTTTCGGGCATTCGAGAGCAGCTAAAAAGGAGCACATGCAGACAATAAGGGTAGGTATGCCTCCTTTGTTTCAACATTCTGAGAAATTGACTAAATTTCTATTTATGTTGAGGGAAGAAGACAATCTATCAGAATGAGTTCGTCGGATTCAATAGCATCTGACTTTCATATTCCTTGAACAACTTTTGTTTTACACTGTCTTGCAGGCAAAAAAACCAGAATGCGTAGTGGTTTTTTTCTAAAAAAAGAAAAGACTATTCTTTGTTTCACGAAAACGGTTCATTTTATCAACAATGAAAGTTTATTTTTTTGCTTGAGTTCAATGTATCCAATAAATTTTTTCAACTCCTCATCACACAGGGTGTTAAAAATGTGTGAATTTAAATAGACAACCTAGTCCGCCCGTGGTGAACCAAACAAGCTATTTTAACTTTTAGGGTAGTATTTCAAGAGGTCCTTACTAATGTTTATCATATTCAATTTTCATCAAATTATTTCAAGTGGTTTTAAAGTTATTTCAGTAAAATGAATTTCCATACTTTTTTCTTGGATAATCATGATTCGACTACGATACTATGAATTATTTCTGGAGATGTTGTGTTGTACCGTGTTGGGAGTTCTATCTCCTCATATGGAAAACTAAAAGAGATGAAAACAAATTTTAAGTGAAAGTTGTTCATATTCATCCAAACTTCATTTTTCCTGGGACATCTATCTTAAAAATTGTTATATGAAGTTTGTTCACATGAAAGTATTCCTGTTCCAATTGGAATATCTTGTATATATTTATATAGTGTTTCAAAAGGAATTTCCAAAATATATACGTTTCCATAACATATTTGTCAAAAAATTCTGGAATTCACACAATTTTTTGCAATTATATCATAAACAAATGTAGGGAGCCTAGTGATGTCAATTACAACGGCTCAATGGAGATAGAACTTCAAACTGAATGAGGATTGGATGTTTACAAAAAATAATAATAAGTATAAAGGCCTTTATTTTATTAACATTAAAGGCAAGATTCAGCGTTCATAAGGAAACGCTGTTCAATCAGACCTACGAAGTTTTTACATATTATCAAAGATAACAAGTGAAACAAAAATAATACTAACAAAACTCAAAACAATTTACCCACCTCATTTTTACTTCAGGATGAAAAGATATGTAAAACTGACTATCATGTGCATAAAAGTGACAACAAAAAGAGTTGTTAATGATCTGGAAAATGTAAATTACAAATAGAAGTAGAAAATAGTGATGACAAGCTGGTGATTGAGGCTATTAAGGGCTTTAGATTATTGTTTGAGAGTTAAAATAGTTAATTTTCAGTGGATCTGAGAATACCACCTGTAATATTCAGTAAAGCAGTAATGCAATAGCATTTCTGTTATATCCTGATTGAGTTGATGAAATAATTATCCATCAGCACAAGAAAAATAAATTCGGAAAATTTGTAGTCCTGCATCGACAGAGAAATTATCATTGAAACTAATTGAGATTTTACTTCTCATAACTAACTTTTCGCTACGTGTAGATGAGGTTTTGCAAAAAGTAGGCATCCCAACTATGTACTTCCATCAACGATCTATTTATTGCTGCTTGTCTAAGAGCTCTACAAATTTTTATGTTACTTCAAGAGTTGGTTGCTTGAATGCGGATATTAGGTATCTTTTTTCCATAGGGAAAGATTTCATATTCTCTTCTACCTGTTCTCAAATTATTGTGATCACTCTAATTTCAGAGAAAGGTGAAACAAGCTAATGAGCGGGACTTCAGATACCAAGTAAGTAAACTAATCTCGCGACGGCAAACTGTTAACATTAAAACCGATTTATTTGTCTCAAGAGTATCATGAGGAACCTCGTTAGAAGATACGTTACAGTCGAGCAGCGAAAGGCTGAAAACCAAGGTGTGACCGAGGACGATGTTAACGAGATCAAACAAGACATATCGGCTTTCAGATTCGAGCTAATCGAAATCCTGAAGAACTCTGGGATGAACACTTCAACAGCTCTCAGTGCCATGGGTGAGTACAATCGTCTTCGAACACAATCATTTAACGATCGCAACAATTAAAGGAACAGAAAAATTTTCCAATTTTTTTTGGTGTTTTTCAACAGGCTGTATCTCAGTGAAAAATGGTCGTATAAGAAATGGAAGACTCAACTTTTGAAGCTTGAAGACTCTAGTTTCGGAATTTATTGGTTAACCATTTTTCAGTGTACCGGCAGCCATGCAATCCTCGGATAAAGCAGGAAGAAATTTTTTTAACAAAATTTTTTCTCAATTTTTCAAATTTTTTCAAAATCTTTCAAATTTTTATTTTTGCTCTACGCGCATGGAAAAATTTTTTTGAGCTAGACCGATGCAAACGCCGCATAGCCTGTCTATTCAAGTCTAATTTGTTTCTCACCACCCTCGGAAATGACCATTTGTCGTCGAGCTATCCCATTTTGAATGCAGAAGGGCTCTTTTTCACTCAACTGTCGATATCTCTACTGGAGGCCTATCAAACCGACAGCCGGTTTCTTTTTCTGCAGAAAATATCCTACAAAATCGTTTATGTTTAATTAATAAAAAATTTTTTTTTCACCTTTAACGGTAATGTGAAAGAAGAGCAAGAAAATGCCATTTTGCCATTTGTTGGTTAACGGACTGTATCTCATCAATATTGAAGGGAAAGCTAAGCTTAAATGAAAATTTTACATTGATTTAGGGAACAAAGTTCTGGTTCCTTAAACTTGAGCAAATTTTTTTGAAAATTATTAATTTAATCTTCTCATTATTAGATAATTTTGTATTTTCTGAAGATCGAAAAAAAAATTTGGAAAGTTTGAATGAAAAACTATTGACTTTTTTGATTAGTTTACCGCCGGCATCAGCGTTATCTATCCAAAGCATACCACGAGGAGGTTGGACGGTCGGATTTACGCTTCATTTGTACGCAAGCACGTGTGTTCATGATTCTTCAGAAATGAGACCCTGTGGTTCGTCAGCTTCACAGTATTCGACGACCCAAAACTTATTGTTCAAAGAGTGTGTTTATCAGTGTTGTGTGGGTAATTTTTAGAAGAAATGAAAGCTTGTGGTTCGTACACAGTATTTTATGAAAACGGAAAAATTCTACCCCTCATTTTTTTTTTGTAAGAAAAATAATTTATAAAATTTGTGAAGGTTTTTCTTAGATTGAAAAGAAACAGTTAAATTTCGTTCTGAAAATATCGAAAAAAAAATTTCTTTCAGTGAGAATTTCTATTTTTTTCTCGATATTTTCAGAGTATAATTCACCAGTGTTTTTTTTTTCAATTTTTTTATTATTTCCAAAACATTCAAAATTGAGTAAAAAGTGGAAAGAAATCACTAATTAATTCTTGAAAAGAAAAGGTCAATTTTGAGGAACGAATACCTTGTTCCCTTAATTTTTTCAGAATTCCAATGAATCGGTTCACCGATCGATCTACCGATTAGGGAGCGCCTTTGAGGTACATCAGGCTGTTAAATATTTCTATAACCGTACCTTTCCCTCCAATATTGATGAACATAGAGTCCGTTTAACAAACGGAAAATGGCATTTTCTTGCTCTTTTTCACATTACCGTCACAGGTGAAAAAAAAATTTTTTCTTGATTAAGCATCAACGATTTTTGTTGGAAATTTTCTGCAGAAAGAGAAACCGGCTGTCGGTTTGATAGGCCTTCGGTAGTTCCGGAGATATCGGTAGTTGAGTGAAAAAGGGTCCTTTAGCATTCAAAATGGGATATCCCGAAGACAAATGGTAATTTTCGAGGATGGTGAAAAACATATTATACCTGAATAAACAGGCTATGCGGGCTTTGCATCCGTCTAGCTCAAAAATTTTTTCCATGCCTGTATAGTAAAAATAAAAATTGAAATATTTCAAGAATTTTTCTTCTTGCTTTATCCGAGAAATGATTAACAAATAAATTCAGAAACTAGAGTCTTCAAGCTTCAAAAATTTATTTTCTTATGTCTCATACGACCATTTTTCACTCAGATACAGCCTGTTGAAAAACACCAAAAAAGTTGGACAATTTTTCTGTTCCTTTAATTGTTGCGAGAAGTATACTCTTGCTGCACACAATGTTTTTCACAGTTGAAAGATGTGGATGAACAGAAATAACAGATTTAAAAGTCGCCTGAGATGCCAATAATTTCGAAACAGACTATAGCATATTTTCACACTCCAACACTCAAAAGTAGAAATTTCAGTGCAAAGGTTGCTATCGTCATTCCACTACATTTATTCCACCAATATAACCATTCTCGGTCGAAATCTCTTTCGGTCATTAATCAAGACCCCGAAGTTACGACAGTTCTAATAACTAAAACGAATTTTATCGAAATCTGTAACACAATTGGGCCACGCAAAATGATTGCATGGGTAATTTTCGGCGTCAAGTCATATATTTGCCAGCTGAATGATCGCCTCTTCGCATGTGCGTTCCCTTCGGCTACTATGCAATGGAAAACACAAGTAATCTGGTGGTAGTTGGAAAGTCATCGAATAGTAAAAGTTGCATATTTTAAACAAATTTCTTCAGAGTAATGATAAAAAAAGTTCATTCATATTTATTCTTTTGATTGAGAGAGCTAAAATAATACAATATATATTGAAACAAAGAAGTACCTAGCTGGGGTCAGTACAACACAGTTAAACCATACAGGTCTGCAGTATGATTAAATGAGGAAAGGGAAAAAACCCCAGAGAAAAAAAAACTCTGACCTCACCCGTATACGTGACATGTATTTCTTCTATGGGCATCAGAGGAAAACAGGCTCTTCACCAATCTACCCGAAATTTTTGATCTGAAATAAAAAAAGACAAAATCAGAAAAAACTAGTTAGTTATAATCGATTAAATGGTTTTTGAATTAACCACCCATTGCAGAAATTCTTTCTTCATAAAATAGTCATGACAGAAATGTCACAATGTTTGAAAGAAATGAAAGAACCCAATCAATTCCCCCTTTTTGAATTCCTAACCAAAGGAAAACTTATAACACAAGCTAAACCGTAATTTGGACTAAGTGAAAAATCAATGAGTACATAACTTTCAATTGTCCTCCTGGGTTTCTTCAGTGGGTAATTTCGGAACGTGATCACTCTTGTTGTTCGAATTTCTCCAAAATTCAAACTTAAATTCTCAGCCTTGCTCTTTGATCGTGAGGGCTCTTTCGAACCAGGTACGACCATCCTAGTGATGATGTTCGAGGACCGCTACGGGACCCTAAAGAAAGGAAATCATCTCCCATAGATAAACCAAACATCTTATAACACAAGAAAACAGAATATTATTCTGGACCAAAAATTACGTCATATTCCGAGAATTGACAAGAAAAAATAATGATAAGTGATGAATGTGACTATATCCACTGAACAATGGCAAAGCAATGATTAATTTGAGTTTAAAACATTTCAAATGAAAATTTTCATGAAAGTAAAAGGAACTAGTTATATTTTTGAAATATTATGAATGATAAATGCATCTCCCACGGTTGCAGAATTACCTTGAGGGGGCAGCAAATTTAGAATGCACTCATTCTTACCAATATTATAATTTTTTTTACGTAAATGGACAACTTTCTTGAAGAATTTTAGCAAGGAATATCCGAAGCAACGATGAATTTGAGCTATTTAGACTTACGTTCCTCGGTTTCTCAATACCAATACGTCGCCAAACACCCACTTAATTCTCACGATAATATGGAAAAAATGAACCTTATGGTAATTTCGTCTGTTTTTCTTGATGTAAACGAAAATCGTTTGGAAATACAATTGGATCTGGTGGGTAGTGTTTGAATCAGGATCTACGTTTTTCAAGATATTTTGTGTTTCCAAATGAATATGGAATAATAATAACAATTGGAATAAATACCCTGTTTGGGCAGTAGAAGTTGCGCGGTCCAGCTAGTATATAGAAAGTTACAGCGAAGATTTGGTATAACTTTTTCCGTTTAAAAAATATTTTTTTTACACAATATCTCTCATGGTACTCGTGTATGTTCCACATATTTTTCGTCAAGGTATTATGAAATTTTAATTTCAATATTTTCTTGCACATCCTATTTATCACGGAGAAAATCAATTTCTCTTTTCAAGTCAAGAAAGGTGCATAATTGAGAAAAAATCGAAGAGCACGACCAACACTAGATGAAAACACCCCGATAATAAGGAAGAATTCCTTATTGTTCCTCAGTAAAAATAACACTTATTCCTCAAACTTCCACCAAGAACAAGACAATTTTTTTTTATCTCTGAAGGTATCTGTATGAATTTTTCCAACATTGTGTAAGTGGGATTTGCGCTAAATGTGGTAGATGACACAAAAGTTTTCTTTCTCAAATAATATCGACTGAATTATTTTAAATTTAATTTAAATATTATTGCTTTCATGAATAATGAGATATATTTTTCGCAGATTTGGAAAAATCATAGGGTTGAAAGATATGAATATTTTTTTATAGCTATTCTATTAACCTGAATGAGGTCCACAATTATGACGCCAATTCAGATAAATGAATATCATATTCTCAGTTATTCTTTGTTACCATTCCTCATATTAAAAAGATACAGCAAAACTATGTAGAACAATATCGAGAAAAATTAATGAAAACAAACTTTCCAATTACGTCTATGATATATCTTGCAGGAACCGGGGGTAAGAAAAACCGCCAGAAGGAGAGACGTCTTATGAAGGGTTTCAATATAGCCCCCCAGCCTTCTACGGTCTCGCTTCCTCCAGTGGCAGAATTTATTGCCTCCCTCCAGCACGAAAGTGAACACCATGACTTCTTTGGTTCCACATTATCCAACATCTTCAATTCGACGCCGAGGAAACTGCAACACAGCAATACGGTTTCTTCATCTCAGGGGAGCATCAACGAAGGCCACCAATGTCACAGGAGTACTGGAAAGTAAGTATAACATTTTTTACTATTAATATATGAACGCAGCGTTTCTCAATCTATGGTGCTTGCTCCCCCTAAAGGGGCGCTAATACATTGAAGAGGGGACGCAAAATCTCTAAGAGAAAAAACAAATTGAAAATTTATCAATTCAATAAAATGAAATTTGTTGGAAAACGTGAAAAAGACTATTTTTTCATTCATCATATGCCATTTACATATTATAACATATACAGGGTGGCTATTTGAAAACGAAACAGACGAGATTACAGACGAAATAAATTTTTTTCGATAGAAATGCTCGGACAGGTCGATTTCTGTTTCGAGGGGGACAACTTAAGATGTAGGTTACGGACGCATAGCGCTTCAACCCTTGATACTACAACGCTCACACCCAATTTTTGAATAGGGAAGATGGGGTGAGTGATACCTCATTTGAAAGGTTTTTCACAAAAAAACACTACAAGTGTCATGAAAACACCACTTCATTTTCAAATGCTTAGTCAAGAATATTTCGAGAATTAATGCATAAAATGAAAAAACAATTACTGTGCTGAAATTAGTATAAAAATACCTTTCAAATGAGGTATCACTCACCCCATCTTCCCTATTCAAAAATTGGGGGTGAGGGTTGTAGTATCAAGGGTTGAAGCGCTATGCGTCCGTAACCTACATCTTAAGTTATCCCCCCTCAAACAGAAATCGACCTGCCGAGCATTTCTATCGAAAAAATTTATTTCGTCTGTAATCTCGTCTGTTTCGTTTTCAAATGGCCACCCTGTATATTGGATATTGTATTTTGTATGTTTTGCTCTTCATTAGGGGAATATAACCATTTTCGAGTTTCTCAACCTTTCAGTTGTGTCCTCCCTATTTTCAATCACAAATTTCATCTGGCTCCCTTATATGATGTACAGGGTATCCCAAGTTGCTTGATTTTGACTGTTTTAGGTACCGTACTTCTGGATCAGATAGGTAAAAACTTCAAAAGGCGTCCTGTGCTCGATTCTCGTGAAAACGCCATTAGTAAGAACTGTTTCACGATTTCTTGAATTATTTTAAATTTTGATATATCATCGATTTAGAGAATGAGCCGTAACTTTTTCTTCGAAACAGAAATCGACCTGTCCGAGCATTTCTATCGAAAAAATTTATTTCGTCTGTAATCTAGTCTCTTTCGTTTTCAAATGGCCACCCTGTATATAGCAGGTCAGCGACAGTTATAACAGAGTCCACAACTATAACAAAAGAAACGCAATCCAATACAAGATGCCATACCACTGAATATCAAAAACTCAGCTGGGTGTGAACCTCAAAGCCATACTAATATATAATAAAAATCCCCCAAAAATTCAAAAATATGAACAAAACGAGACTCAAGAAAGAAATGAAGAGCCTACTTCTTGAGAGAGAATACTACAGCCTCCAAAAATTCTGGAATGATCATATTGATCATATTGTTATTGTACCCTTGTCATATACAAAATTGTTCTTTTCTACTTTTAACATTTTATAGGATGACTTATAAATTTATACTTTGAAATTATTCACATTTACCTGACTACCTTCATTATATGCTTCATATGTAAATAAAGAATTATTATAATTATTATTATGATTTGTGACGGCGTTTTTCTACTGGTTGCGACTTACACCTACCACTGCCTTTCCAAGCTTACTCGGGCGCCAATTGCGATGGGTTTTATAAGGTCGCAATTCCTTACGTCGCTCACAGTTGTCCACCTGGGTAGCTTTTCTACAGTTGGAGACAAGGTTCGATTCAATCTGGGGTGGTAGCGATTGATATGTTGTTATTTCTTCCACTGAAGAGGAGCGACTTTGAGCTATATAAATAAAACTCACTTCGACGAGACACAATATATTACACGCAATGCTGTAATTTATTGATGGTGCTACAATGAAATGAATGAAGTGAAAAGCAGCAAAATTAACAATATACACCAACAAGTTACAAAGGAAATTCAACAGAAATGACGGACGGAATAAAATGAAGCGAGGTAAGCGGGCGGCGTATGTGAAGCGGTTAAAATGCGTGATGTGAAAACAGTTTAATAAGAGAGCGACAGCCAGTAACCTTATTATCTTGATTACCAGTGAAAAGCATACAATGTAGCGGGTGAAAGGCGGTGCACGCTGTCTACCTGTCAACAAGTTGTCCTGTCCTGCACGCGCACGCGATCTACTGTCCCCTCCCCTTTGACTCGAAGAGTCCTGTCCAATATCCCCCAGACAGGCGCAAAGAAAACCAGGACTGCGCACGTCGGCGCGCCTGACAAAATGGAGTCCGAACAAACGTTGCGAAATTCGCTGGCCAGATGACAGCTACAGTGGGGAAATTTAGGACAATTCACCCCTTTCCTCAAGGTTGAAGAGTCTGCTAGTGTTCCCGCGAAGGAGAGCCACAAGCAAGGAACCCTAGACCGACTCTACCTGAGGGGTGAAAGAGTATCAACTCAATGATACCTCTACCACCGGGGCCTAAACGTAGACTGCGCGAATAAATACTGAGTAACAGTAACCTAGGTTTAGATCGTATTGCGCACCCGCCAAAACGAGTTGGGGAACAGAAGATGTGTATATCTGGCAAGAAGGTAACCGAACCCGGAAATGAGGACAACGGCCCCTTTTCCTCAAGGTCGAAGAGTCTGTGCAGAGTTCCCGCGAAGGAGAGCCACAAGCAAGGAACCCTAGACTGACTCTACTACCTGAGGGTGAAAGAGTATCAACTCAATGATACCTCTACCACCGGGACACAAACGTAGGCCACGCGAAGAAATGCTAAGAACACAATAATGATGAGTATAAATTCCGGATATCGCCCCCCCCGTCGAATAGTACAGGAAAACTTGCCGGCCACGTAGACAGGTGAATAAAATGGGTCTTACCAATCCTGCGGATTTCTGGTTTCTCTACACAACACTTGAGTCCTATCTCGTTCGTTTGAAACGCCGAATATTAGGAGTTAGAACCAGCACAAAACTCTTCGGTACTACCGACTCGAAAACTTTCGGAACTGAAATCCCGTCGTCGGAAAACCAAAAAAACTCGGAAATCTGAAAACTTAAAACTCGCCTTTCGGAAAATTCGAAACTCTAACCGAAGTGAGAACTGACTCGGTGAATTCAATACTCGAAGAATTAGCTATCGGAAAATTCGGAAATCAATCGGAGACCTCGAAGAAAAACTGAAAACTCGAAAGACTATCGGAGAACTCTCGGAAAAACTGCCTGTCCGCCTCAAAACTGCCGAATTTATAAGGTCGGTTGGAGGGGGAATATTTCGAGTCCCGGATATCGTGAAAACAATTGCCGCTCCGCACAAAAAACACATATGGTACAGATAACGTCGCCGACTACGGCGAACGTAAGTTTTTTCTACATAGGTAGGAATCTGAAATTGGCTTCTTAGATTTTCACGATATGAAACTCGAAATAATTTTATTTTTGAATTCAAAATTGTTGAAAATTATACAGGTTGATTACGGCAACAAAGTTCACCTCGTCACAATTCGATAAAACGAATACTTTCGTTTTTGAATTTAGAAATGGTTGGAAAATATACAGAATGTTCTTAGTGACGAAGTTCGCTTCGTTACACACACCCCCTCCACTTACCGAAAAAAAAACGAAAGTTTTTTTTTTTAACCTCATCGTCGCCAGCCACCTCGTCATTCGGTGGACTATCGGCACAGTGTCAACCGAATTCCCGGACGAAACTCCAACGGCCAGGGTTGGAGGTTCATCAGGGGTCGTAGAAGGTCGTGTTGAACCCCCACAGATCTGGTATTCGATCTGTCCGACCTAGCCTCTTGACCAACGCCTTGTCTGGCGCTCGACGACCTCTCGGACGAATTCTCCTGGACCGTGGACTGCTTGGCGGATGGCTTCGAGCATCCACTCGAGGCAGGAACGCTCCCTTGGAATGTCCTTCCAGTCTGGATCTGATCCACAGTCTTCTTGCATCAGCAGATCGTACCTGGCTGTCATGGAACCCACCACTTCGGCGTCGATTAGATCCCTAACCCCTTTTGGACATCTCTGTTCTGAAACTCAAAAGGGATTAGTATCTCTTAATCGGAATTCGTCGGTGAAGACAGACGATCTCACTCCTGGGGAATCCAAATCCGCCTTGTGGTCTCCTAAGGTTCAACAAACTTGGGGTGTAGCCAACCCTGCTCCCTTGGAGGACAGACCTAAAACAGTATCCTCTTGCACTTCCACGTCCGGTCATCGGCTGGTTGCCTCCTGAGAATCCACGAAACTTGGTCTCATCATCATGGTTCCAAACCTGGACGGCATCTCGGCTACGGACGGTTCAATTTCGCATGCTTTTCGCCCTATATCTGCAGGCATCCCGCAGATGACGACGGTTCACCTCTCTGCTCACCTTCGTGAAACGGTTTCAAATCCTTCACGTGGATATGTCGGAGGTATTTTCCCGACGCGTCCTTCAAGTCGTAAACTACGGGAGACACTACCTTTACAACCGTATACGGACCGGAATATTTGGGGGCCAACTTAGACGCGAAACCGCCAACCGCCGACGATAAACGGATGTTCCCGGCGCAACACCTTGTCTCCGACCCGCCACGACCACTCCCTCCTCCGGAGGTTGTAATAACGGCTTTGCTGATTAAAAGCTCGGTCTAACCGGAGCCTGACAAACTCCCGCGTCTCTCGCAGTCGTTTGAGACGAGTCGCATACTGATCTACCCCTCGGACAGGTGGTTCTTCGGTCGAATCCTCTGCAACATCCCTCATTCCTTCGGTGCGACGGTTCGTTTCGGGAGAGCGGAACTCCCGGCCGAAGTTCAGGAACGCCGGTGTGAATCCGGTAGATTCATGTTTGGCAGAGTTCAACGCGAACGCCAGTTCTCCAAGATGCTCATCCCAGGAGCGATGATCTTGCTCACAGAACTGCGACGATCATGGTTTTGATCGTCCTGTTCGCCCTTTCCACGGGGTTGCACTGCGGAGAGTAGACTGGAGCGAATCGGTGGTGAATGCCCAAACTCTTCAAGTTGCCCTTGAATAAGCGGCCGTCGAACTGTGACCCGTTGTCACTTATTACGGTCTTCGGGCATCCAAACTTCAACACCACCAGGTCGTAAAAAGCCTGGAATACTCCCTTGCCTGTAGCTGCTCGAAGAGGTCTGCATTCGATCCACTTTGAGAAGCGATCTTGGAACATAACCAGGAAAGTATTCCCCTTTTTTGAAACGTGGTAAAGGTCCTACCAGATCCGTACTGACGGTCTCCCACGGCTCGCTGGTGCGGTTCGGCTGCATCTTCCCTGGAGGTTTCTGCTGACAGACTTTATACCTTTGGCATTGCTGGCACCTACGCACGTATTGAGCCGCTTCACGGAACATCCCTGGCCAGTAGTAGTTCTGGCCACTCGAGCAATGGTCTTCGCGACTCCCAAGTGGCCGGCTACTGGCACATCATGATTCTCCCGCAGAACAGACTGCCGATCTTCAGCCGGGATGCACAGTTTCCATGGTTTTCCCATTTCAGTTTCTGTGAAGTCATCCGAGCTCCAGAAATGCCGGTACAACCTTCCTTCCTGGATCCTGTAGTCCGGAAAATCTGAGGGGTTCTTCGAAACCTCCTGGAACTTCTTGACATACCAGGGGCATCTGATCGGGTTCTCGGTCGCACAAACTTGTTCCTCGGACGGTAGGGGATCTCTCGACAAGGCGTCCGCTACTCGGTTCAGGGCACCTTTTCTATACTTGATCTCGAAATCATATTGCTGCAGAAAGACACACCACCTTGCAATCCGACCCGATGGGGATTTTATAGATTGCAACCACCGCAGACTCATGTGATCGGTGATAACGGTGAACCTATAACCTTCCAAGTATGGCCTCATCTTGTCTATGGCCCATACAATGGCCAAGCATTCCTTCTCCGTCACCGAGTAGTTCTTCTCGGCACCATTCAGAGTGCGACTGGCGTAGGCGATCACCCGTTCGCGTCCATCACAAACTTGGGTTTAAGGCCGCTCCGAGGCCATTCTCGGATGCGTCTGTCTGCAGCGTGAACGGTTGAGAAAAATCCGGACAGGCTAACACCGGTGACTCGGTGAGCTTCCTCTTCAGCGCCTCGAAAGCCTGCTGCTGCGCATCCTCCCATTTCCACCTTTGCTTCTTCTTTAGCAACAACGTGAGTGGCGTGACTATCTTCGTGAAATCGTCCACGAATCTTCGGTACCAGCTCGCCACCCCAGGAATCGGCGAAGTTCGCGAACATTCCTCGGTGGCTTCATGGAATTGATGGCAGCAATCTTGTCGGGGTCGGTTGCGATTCCTTCTGCGGTGATCACGTGGCCTAGGTACTTGAGAGAACTTCTCACGAACTCGCACTTTTCAGGATTTATCTTGAGGTTTGCCTCCCGGAGGCGACGGAACACCACCTCAAGTTTTCCAGGTGCTCCTCGAAAGTCTCCCCTAAGACCACTATGTCATCCAAATACGCAAAGGCAATCGGGTCCAGCTCCGGACCGATAACACGGTCCAAAAGTCTCTGGAACGTTGCGCCGGCCGAGTGAAGGCCGAACGGCATAACCCGGAACTGAAACAAACCCCTTCCAGGCACAGCGAAAGCGGTAATGGGCTTACTCTCCTTCGTGAGAGGAATCTGCCAGTATCCCTGTTTCAAGTCCAACGTAGAGATGTACTTTTCGCTCGCCTGAGTTTGTCCAGTATGCCGGCGATATACGGCAACGGGTATGCATCCTTTATCGAGTCCTCATTCACCGCTCGAAAATCTATGCAGAACCTGGGACTTCCGTTAGCCTTCTTCACCATAACGACGCAGGAACTCCATGGAGATCTCGACGGTTCTATGATACCCTCCTCCAACATCCGGTCAACTTCCTGGTCGATGATCTCCTGCATCTTCGGGTTACACGGACGGTATCTCTGCTTGATCGGCTCAGTTCCTGGTTTGATCTTGATCTCGTGTCTTGCCATCTTGGTCAGTCCTTGGACTTGATCAAATCCTGCCAGCTCCCGCTCCAGGAACTTCCGGAGAACTTGCTCCTCCCGCTGGCCCAAGGAACTGATCGACGAGTTGTGCAGGATGACGGCTGGAGAAACGGCTCCTTCCAACAACTCGCCCTTCAGATAGCATCTCGCTGTCTTCAAATCGATCCTGAAGTCATGGGAACTCAATAGGTCCATTCCCAGAACGAGATCTATCGGTAGATTTGGCACCAAATAAAGCCGGGCTTTGACCTCCTCCTCTCCGAACAGTAATCTCGGCTCGTACAATTCCTCAACGACGACCGAATTCCCGTCAGCCACAGTGGCCAACACGTCCGAAACTGCAGACGGCCAAACGAAAATCCTACGGCAGGCCTCTGCCGCCCTGCTACTCAGGAATGACCTGGATGCACCAGTATCCAACAGGGCTCTCACGGGTTCTTGTCCGATGCGGACGATGACAATTGGCCGATTGTCTTGCGGCTGCTTAGGTTGCTGGGTTGGGGATGCTGTCGAACGGAACTGTCTCCTCCCCGCGAGGCGGTTCCGTTCTAGTTTTCCGAACATCGGCAATCCTTGGACATGACACCTTCCCTTCCACATCGGGAACAGCAAACCTTTGGCATCACTCGGCACTCTCTCTTGAAGTGTCCCATTTCTCCACAACGCCAACACTGCATCCCATCAGTCCTTACATCAGCGAAACGGACAGTTTTCCTCATGCGACGTGATGGGTTGTCAGACTGGGCCTGAGTCGAGTCAGACTTCCTGCCTGGCGGCTCTTCGTCGATCCTAGGCGACGCTCTCGGTGCCTCTGGCCTCACAGGCGACGGGGACTCGACAGTCAGCGTCTGTGACGGTCTTCGACAGGGGCCTTCATATACCAGGTGTGGATCATCAATCAGCCCTTTTCGAGTCGGGGGTGGAATGTACTGGTCGGTATTCCACTGAACCAGCTCGAACACCTTTCCTTTGGCCAGAAGTTGTGCGTAAGTTTTCGTCTCCTGGAAGGCCAACGCCTTCTGCAACGCCGGTAACAGCCGCTTCCTGATTATGGCCACCTGTTCTTCTTCGGAGGGTCGTTTTACCGTAAGCTTCAGGAAGAGGTTCTGCATCCTGGTGACGAAAAGTAAGAGTTTCTCTCTCCTTCTCCTTGGGTACGTTTCCTGATCTCTTCCAGGAGGGTTTCCTCGTAGTCGAGAGGGAGAAAAGCCTCACGAAGTTGCTCTTTAAAGTCCCCCAATCGTTGAAACACCCTCTCCTAGGGATGTACCAGTCCCTAGCGTCCTTCCGAAGCAGCTCGAATATCGAATCCAGCAGGCATTGCTGCGTAACTCTGCGAGTCACCGCTAGCTGCTCCACCTCCTGCAGGAAAGCGTCCACGTCTGCCGACCCGTCGAAATGCACATTCCACTTGTACACAGGTATGAACGGCTGAGTGGGTTGCTGTTGGGATGTCCCATCCGGTCTCGTTCGGACATCCTCTCCGGTTCGCCCTTGAGGCAACCTCTCCGACTCACTGGACGATCTCGCTCTCTCGGCGCAACCGTATATGTTTCGACTTCCTCGGTCGGCCTCACTTCCTCTGGCTCCAGAAACGGGAACGAAATCCGTCGAGTCGATTCCGCTACCGCCCTCCGGTTTCCTGGCACGGGCGATCCAGATCTTCCGTGGTCGCCTGTCCTCCAGAAACTTGTGAAGTTCAGCCGTCGACGAACAGCTTCACAAGCTCTGTCGTGCAAATTCCGGAAGAAACTCAACGAAAACCTCCCTCCTGGTTCTCCGGTAGTCCTGTTCGGTTCAGCTGCATGTGGTTCCGAACAGATCCTGACTCCTGCCTGGGTCCGGCGCGTGACCCCAGCATCTTCCTCGAGTCGCTTCCGCTTTCCGAGTTGACAGCTCCTGAGTTATCCAGTGGAGGATCCTCGAAGGAAATCAGCGGTTCAGCACCCAACGGCGTGCTCAAAGTGGCCCTGGTTTCGGCCAGCAGTACGGCGTCTCTCAGCATCTCGTCCGTCTGCCTCCACAACTCAGTAAGCTCTTTGGCCTTTTTCCTCTCCTCCGCTGTCGTCGGCCTCATCTGACTCAGACGGTTCTGGAAATGGATGAGCCGACTCCGGATGCGGGATTCCTCATTCCTAGCGTTGTCTTCGTCGAACTCCTGAACCTGTTCCACCAGGCTCCTCAAAATTCGACCTGCATCTTCCAATTCCTCTTCCATGTCTCTGTCTACGTGACAGAACTGCGCATTCTGCGTCAGCGCCCTCCTCAATTTCATTCGGTTTCCTGGACAGTCCTTCCGACCCGCTGGCCACGAGCTCTCAGCTCCCATCTCAGCTCTTCAGCTCTCAACCTGTTCACCTCCATGTCAACCCTAAAAACCTTTCTGTTCGGCCTTATTGTGAAGAAATTAGGTCCCTGCTCGGGCGCCAAATTGTGACGGCGTTTTTCTACTGGTTGCGACTTACACCTACCACTGCCTTTCCAAGCTTACTCGGGCGCCAATTGCGATGGGTTTTATAAGGTCGCAATTCCTTACGTCGCTCACAGTTGTCCACCTGGGTAGCTTTTCTACAGTTGGAGACAAGGTTCGATTCAATCTGGGGTGGTAGCGATTGATATGTT